>JABBOT010000080.1:32580072-32941850 GCA_016165875.1 Acanthopleura granulata | reverse complement strand
TTTGCCAGCTCCTGTCTGTCCATAGGCAAACAATGAACAGTTATAACCTGCCAAATACAAAACAATCAAGTATGAATATATGCTTGGGTTTTGAATTGTACTCTACAATTTTTCAGCTACATGTATACAAAAACGAGGAGTCCTTAGAATGTATATATACTCTGTCTTCTAAGGTCATCTGAGCCCACTGCTACTGGAACATCATGCCGAAAGATACCAGACATGACACCCCACCCAGTCACATCATACTGACAGTGGGACGATCAGCCCTGTTTCCTTGCTTTAACCTATCAGTGCTTGAGCGCCAAGCCAGGCATCAACAAGTATCACTTTCAAATGTAATGAATATGATCAAAGCTGGGATTGATCCCGGATCTCCTAGTCCAGAGGCATTGAATCGAATCACCAGGCCATCGAGGCTGGTCCAGTACAAAACAAAAAGTTACACATGTAAGTAAGTACATCTACACAATTACCGCTTGTCTGTAAATGTACTAATTAAGAATTAATGAAAGATCTTCAAAATCAGATTCCACATAAAACATAAAAAAAACATATTATAATATTCAGCTACAGATTTATTTATTTATTTATTTGATTGGTGTTCTATGCTTTACTCAAGAATATTTAACTTATACGACGGAGGCCAACATTGTGGTGGGAGGAAACCGGGCAGAGCCAATGAGATACCACGACCATCCGCAGGCTGCTGGCAGACCTTCCCATGTACAGCTGGAGAGGAAGCCAGCATGAGTTAGAGATTTAAAGGCTGACTCGACTATTTTACATTATACTGTACACTGCATCAGGTAAAATCAACTTTCATTCTCTTCCACCTGTTGATGTGTGCATAACTAATAACATCATGCTTCAGTTTTTAAAACCTTGCGGTATTTTTGCTAAGGTCAGACAGATTAATTTTAAACAGCACCGCTATTGCTTTTTGATGCTGTAAAGAAAAGGTTATAAACTGCAATGCAGTGCTAGCTCATTAAGAATCACTTGACTAGCGATGGAGAAAACTGGGACACTTTGGGTCATTCTTGAAATCAACAATGAAAATATCACCCTCCTCCTAGTCCTCCAGATAAGAAAAGAAATGTCTTTGCCTAACAGACAAGTATCACACAAAGTCTTACACGTACACACTGATCTCAATGGGCTCACTTTGCCTAACAGACAAGTATCACACAAAGTCTTACACGTACACACTGATCTCAATGGGCTCACTTTGCCTAACAGACAAGTATCACACAAAGTCTTACACGTACACAATGATCTTAATGGGCTCACTTTGCCTAACAGACAAGTATCACACAAAGTCTTACACGTACACACTGATCTCAATGGGCTCACTTTGCCTAACAGACAAGTATCACACAAAGTCTTACACGTACACACTGATCTTAATGGGCTCACTTTTTTTAAAGCAGATTATCTTATTTCAACTTATTCTCTCTTATTTTCCTCACATATCTTCCATGATATTCTTTGGAATAGTCCAAAGTCCCAATGGCATTGGAACACACCTCTGCCTGTAACAACCTATCAATAAATCAACAGAGATCAATATGACAGGTTTCACAAAGGTTCATTGGTATTTTTGTTTTTCACAAACATTTGTTTAAAAAAAAAACATGTTGTGTTCCATGTAATAATGATGAATGTACACAGACATTGCACTGAAAAACTCTCTGGTGAAGTCTCTGACACCATCTAGAAGGCTTATTAATATTTCCCCTAGCTGGACTTAAACAAATAGGGCAATGAATATCTCCTTGCTACTCAATAATGCAAATACACAGGTGAGCTTAACCCAGGTAGTAAATGGCAACGGCCTGGTGATTAAGTGTGTGTGCATAATCTGTCCCATTCACAACCCCCATAAAATCCACTGTAACCATTAAAGTCTTGAAACAGCTGACATTTTCAAAATTTGTAGCACCTTAAAAAAATAACTATGACTGAGATGTACGGCTTTATGGCATATGTTGACGGTTGGATTTATAGCATGGTAATTTTGTCACCTTCTTAACCCTGAGTGTATGACAATCGACCGTTGCATCCGGAAAACATGCACAGCCAGATAACAGGTAATTAACAGGCAACAACTTCCCTTTTTCACACAGCATACGTGAGAAACAGATATGTTTTTCTGTCACCATTAAAGTTACATGGTCCAGTAAGCTCAGCAGGCATCTGACACCATCCCATTTGCACATGGCAGCAGATTATTTGGATTTATACGGTTCTTTGGGTATACCTTGCTCTGGTAATTCTCTATAGACTTCCTATTGATTAAAGGAGGGAGATGTTTATGGTTGCTATGTGGGCTGCTGGTAGGTAAATGCCTTTTGTCGCACATCAGATGTGCTGTTAGGGGAGTGATACACCGTCCCTTGCACACGAGTTCTGTAAGGCACTATTCAGTGCTGCCAGTACAGCACGCTTGAACAGAGCAACCACACCTGGAAACTGCCAATCAATGACATCAGGGGACACATGACATTTTTTGTATGGAGTTATTTATTGATGATAAGCGTGATCCACCTTGGAAAGTGTCTAAATTATAACTGAAAAAGTGCAGATTTATTCAGATCAGATTAGTTCAGAAATAAGAATCTACCCAGCCATTAGCTGGTCATTTAGTTAACTTCAAAGCACACATGAACTACAGTTTATTTTCATCTACATGAAGCAGTAATACATGCACATGTGAATCATTATTTAAAATCAGGTGTGAACCATATTTTTTACATAACTGTTTATATTTAATGAATACAGGCATGGTCACTGGTAAATTAACTAAATTAAATGTTAATAAATCATTGCCAGTTGGACCACTGCTCACTTGAACCCCATTGGTACATCCAAAATTCTAGTGGACATTGGACCAGAGTTAATTTTGAACCTTGCTTGGCACAACCAACATGGCTAAAAAAAAAATACTGGTCAGTCATATGCCAAAAGGGTGTGCCAAGTGTATATATGACACATATTTACATAATTAAGTAAATAGTGCAAGATTTAGTCTTTGGTATATACCTGGATAATAGATTTAAACTCCAATCTCCTCACACAGAATCTGCTGCAAAATTATTAGAGCTATTAAAAAAGGTAAACTCTAACTAATATTAACTTGCTAATGTAATGCACATTGAAAATATTGGTTGTTCCTATTAGATTTCATATCCTGGTGGCATTTTAACATGTAGCTATGAGGCCAACTACACACAGGATTAAAACGGAACACACTGGAATTCATTGATTCTGAAGCAGTAAAAAAGTCATTATATTTGCAATTCCATTAAGAGTGAATGTCACACCGTAGCTAGAATATCTGCATATACATCAGCCTTTCCGCTGATGACTCCCCTTCCATTGACTCACCTGCAAGTACAAGTGATCAATTTTCACTAGAGGATAAGCTAAAGACATACCTGTACATGTATGTGGTCACGTACAGCATCACCTTTCTCATTTGCTACCTTGGTTACCCTTTGTAACAATGATGAAAAATTGCATGGCAGAAACATGCAAGTAAATAAAAATGTCACATTATATACTGGTGCATTTCACAAGAATAAACTGATTAACATACTTCTTGACAACAGCTCTTTTTTTTTTTTTTCTAAACAACTAGCAGGGTAAACACATAGCCTACAGGCTTGATAAGATGGCTGTGTTTTGGTAACTTTTGTCAACGTACATGTGTGTGGAATATTGGCTAGATTGTGCAAGACTGGAAAAAAATTGCTAGACCACAGAATTCTTAGATCGATCAACTTCATTACATGTGGCTCCTATAACACAATCAATGCTTACACTCACATATACTACTGCACCTTATACACATGGCAACAGAGCCTAAACAACAGACAAATTCCTGACAGACACAACTACTGCACCTTATACACATGGCAACAGAGCCTAAACAACACACAAATTCCTGATAGACACAACTACTGCACCTTATACACATGGCAACAGAGCCTAAACAACAGACAAATTCCTGACAGACACAACTACTGCACCTTATACACATGGCAACAGAGCCTAAACAACAGACAAATTCCTGACAGACACAACTTTCTTAACACTATGATTCACCAATCCAAGATGAAACGCTGAAATTTCACCAATGAAATTTGTCTGTATTTATTTATTTATTTGCTAGATATTTCATGATATACTCAAATTAATTCACTTAAATGAGAGTAGCAAGCACTATGGTGGAGAGCCCAGTGGAAAAGTAGCACCCTCTGTAGGATGCAGGCAGACCTCCTCACATACAGCCAGAGAGGATAGTTAGCATTAATTAGACTTGAACTCACAGCGACCGCATTGGTTAAGGGGAGGCTTCTGACTATCATGGTGTTATAGTAGCAAGCTAACCACTTGGCTGTAGTGGCTTAGCATGTATGTTTATAAGTTTTGAAGTATACATACTTACGTACTTACCTTCAAAAGCATTATTTAGGACTCCCTGACCAAGGTCCTCAAACACTATTCTCTGACTAGCATAATTTGAGCCTTTCTTTGCCTCCAAGACACCGTTGGCTGTTTCTTCAAATCCATCATGTGACCTGAACAACGAGTGAAAACACTGAAGATTAGGTCACTGAGATAACATTTATTTATTATCTGAATAATGTTTCAAACCATACTCAAAAATATTTCAATCATACGAAGGCGGCCAGCATTATGGTTGATGGAAACCCACGACCAACCACAGGTTGCCGCAGAAATAATTATATGTAGGTATTTCATAACAAGGTGGTGCCTGCAATTACCTCAATCAGGTCACTGTGTGAGCTTTCACTTCCAACTGTGATATCTTGGTTATTCAACATCAAAAAAAAGAAATAAAATAAAATAAAATAAAGGTGCTCTTCAAACTTTATGTGGGATCCTTTATTGATACACATTTGTTCTAGTACTATCTTGTTCTCATAGCAATGCCTTTTTAGTGTATAATCTCACTTGTGGACAGGAAAGAATATATACATATATGGTTAAAAAATTCCAATCCTCTGTGATTTTTAACCATTAACCATACTTTTCACATTTACACTTCATTTTTTGTGGTTAATTATCCTATTCAAAACTTTAGGGAATAATATTTTTGACCTAGTGTGTGAATGAGAATAAATTCTCCACGACAAATTTATGAAATGACAAACCAGTGTGATGTTAATCGTGCAAACAGTCCTAGACATCTGACAAGCCTCAAAGATTGTAACTGTGTTGGTTTTAAGCAGACTGGTCAGTTAATTGTCCTCATGCTTTGGTTGAGTGACCACAGCTAGCCTATTAGTAAACAGCTTGACTGGGGGAGTTAGATGTACACACTCGAGTGTGTAAAGCCATTCTCTACACGTCAATACAGAGACATCAATGAAAGTTATGATCACAGTTCACATTCCTGACAGAGCCTCCATGGGTATGAGACTTAAGTACCAAACAGTGTAAGTGTTAACGCCACAGGTGCATGCTGTCACCTGACATGGTGGATATCTATATTGGTTGCAGGTATACAGACTTGACCAAGTGGGTAAACACAGAGTATAACAGAATGACCATTGTCCACTACATTTATACTGTATACTTCCAGCTTTATTAATACTATTTAGATTTGTACATACATGATCTATGGTAGGTAGGGTATATGCATATTACTGATGACGGATAGACGTGTAGCTTTTTCAGTTCAGTTTACTGACACCTGCCATTGATGTTATTCTTCTCTTCCCTGGATTAATATATTCACTTAAAATAACGATGAACCTGGCTTATCCATACTTAATTATGCTTCATACTTTAACGTAAGCATATCAATACAGACTTCAAAATAACTGTCATTTTTTAAATGCTTTAAATTTCAAATTTGCATCCTTAGAAATCAGACAGTTAGGATCATAAGAAATTAACAAATTTGCATCAATAAAAATTTTAGAAAATACACTTCTTGAGAAATTATAGCCCACTATCCATTAATTATCATCATAATTTTTTTTATTATTTTTACCTTTATACTTATCTACCTGAATTACATGGTAACCTTAATTTGTTCCATATAATAAGGTAAAGTAATTCTAAATTCCAAGTACGGGACTCCGTGGCCGAGGGGGTTAGCATGCCAGTACAAGGGAAGGTCCACCAGCATTATTTTCGCACTTTCCAAGGAGCTTCCATGGAAAACCTTGGAATATCTAGGGACGGGAACCTGCGGATGGTCGTGGGTTTCCCCAAGGCCCTCCCCAGTTACCCCCACTATAATGCTGGCTGCCATCGTGTAAGTTAAATATTCTTGAGTACCACATAAAACAGCAATCAAATAAATAAATAAATAAATTCCAAGTACATAAATCTTATTATATAAAATCTGCATTGTTGCGTAAATTTAATTTCTAGAATTCGCAAGGCTTTTAAAATGAAGTCTTACACATGCCCAAATATCTAGTCACATGTTAGTGAAGGTCCAGTTGCATACTTCCTGTGATGAAAACACTGATAGTACACATCGGATATTCTATTATGGCGAGTTCTTTGACAATCAGGATTGTTTCTGATGAAATACATAGTGCCTGATTCCTGAAGAAACTGACAGACGCATTTACAGGTAGCAGTGAGATCTGTATAGCTGTTGCGATACATGTAGCCACACTAAATTAAGTTTGGGTGTGCTTGTATCCAAAATCTGGGATAAACTCTTACAGATTGTGCATGTACATCAGGTGATAAGAAAAATCAGTGAGCAATCAGACAACCTGGTTTGGTAATATAGTGTTCTCCTTTTGCATGCAAATGAAACATGCCACTCATGCAGGTTTATTCATTTTTCACTGTCCTATGGAGCTGAACAATGCTTACTTACCAGTATGAATAATCAAAAGAAAACTGTGAAGAAAGAGAAATCATATATATGTTCATTAACAATTTAATATACATATATTTACTTTTAATTTATGAACATTGTAATTATGTGCTAAAGGTGTGTAATGTAGGTTATTCAGTTCATCATGCAGATCCATCCACATATATGTACACTTCATCTTAAAGGTAAACTGTCCCGCTTCTATTTTTCTCTTTACCAAAATGAATGCTGTGCCCGATATATAAACAAGAATTGATGCAAACAAAAGAATGCATCTGGCAAGTACTTTTACTTGTAGAAAATAAATATATATTTAACACCAAATGTTCCTAGAAAGAAAATCATACATTGCCTGTCTGTCCTTGAATGGCACTAGTGTGCCAAATATGCATGACGTAACTGTAGCACATCCGCTTTTGAGGAGCAATGTTTTTAGCCTGTATATCGGATCAAAACACGTCTCCTCAAAAGGGCTAGATTTTAATTTAAACTGATAATTCCGTACGAAATGGTCAGATCACACCACCATTGTTGATTTTCATCCCATGGAGGGGTTCGATGGGAAGGGATGAAAACTAATCCCATCATAATCTGGTGTGTGATTAGTACAGTTGATTCCTGCACAAAACAGCAAACTGCCACCATTACGTCATACACTAGGGGACACCAAGGGCAGATAAGCGTGTAGAGAATAACAAGCTACATGAAACTCAGCCTATCAGTGTTGATAAAAATATAAAACATCTAGCGAGCTTTATTCTTTAAATCACTTTGGCTCCATGTTTCAGACACCTGTAGGATATACTGTGCCAATTTTGCAAGGAAAAAAGTGATGAACTGGGCTCAGTTCACCTTTAACAAACAACATAACAACATAAAATAAAGCCAACATACCTTTTTGGGTTCCTCATCTGTTTAAATGGAGAAAATAGAAGATGTAAGTAAATGACATATTCTGAGTAAAATCTTCTCTTTCGCAGAAAGAAAAACATTTACAAAAGAACCGATATATGGGAGAGATTGCTGGTGCTTACACGTGCAACTCACAGCATATAATGCTGCAGATAAAATCGAGAGGAACACGCCAAATTGTTTCTTTACAACATTAGAAGCATTAAACAGCTGTAACACCTTGCACACTCCACTTCACATTCCACTTGCATGGATACACGTATATAAACACGTGTTTACATGCTTTTAGTGATTGCATGTACTGAGTGTGCCCTTCAACTTTGACAATATGCACTTTGGAGACAAATGAATAAAATAAAATGTATTTGTGTATTAACAGTGAACACCTTCCTTCACAAAAATGTGTTACTTCATCAAAAGGTAAGAATTTTATGCGGTTTTTATCACATTCTGTCAGTAAACTGAAACAAAGTTTTAGATAAAGTTATATAACACTTGGAATAGAATGTTACCATCTGCCAATATATAAAGGAATATGTACACGCCATTAAATTACTCAGTGATTAAAAAGGGGAAACTACCTAATTTCAATTTGTGATTTTTAGCACTTTTAAAATAATTGAGAATCTTTTCAGACAAAGAAAATTACATAAATTTCTCCAAAAAGGTAAAAAATCTCAGGTCCAGTTGATGTCAAAAAATGCCGTATATAGTACGGTTTGACAATCTGTGAGAAGGTCAAGAAAACAGTACCATGTAGGTGTAAGCAAACTTACTGGGAGCCTCTGGGTTGTATATTGTAGTCATCTGACCCTGCATTTTGAGAACACATTTTGCCTGTCGATCCTTCTCCCTGGTAAACAGAGCGACACATAACTTATTAACATTTAACAACAACAGCATTCCACACAGTGAGAAGACAAGAAACACTGTATTATTTATTTATTTCACTGTAATCTAAATACTCAAGGCCAATCTTATGGCGAAAACCAGTGTGTTTGGGGTAAACCACTGACCTTTGTTTAAAAAAATTATTTATAAAAAAATTATGAGCAATTGTTTTTTAATCTTTGTTCAGTATATTCCCCTAAATCTACTTACAATGATTATGTATATTTTATTTCATACATTTTATACAATGATGGATACTGAAATATACTAATACAATAACATAGTATCATACAGTTGATCACTGCATAGTAACTGGGATATACTGGTTAAGACAGTGTACTACATTTGTATAATAAAAGAGAAATTTGAAAGAACCTGGACAGAAAAATTTTAATATTTAAGAGGAAAGCTTAGGTAAGATTGCTTGATGGAATGTTTCTTTCCATGCGGGTAAATAAGCTTGTAACATTACCTCTGGTTGAAGGGACGGACTCGCACAGCCACCTTAACCCTGTTAGAAATAATAAGAAAACATCAATGAAAAAGTAATTTTTTTTCTCAACCACACAAAACATACACCATTTAAAAATGAAAAAATAATAATAATAAAAAAAAACAAACAACAAAATATATGTGAGGAATTAGAGGGCTTCATAGTGAGAAGTGTACAGACTATATGTATAGTTACAAGAGCCTGTAAAAAGAACATGGTGGTTACAATGTTACAAGAACTGTAACATATCTCAACAATGTTGCAACACCATATTTCAAACAGTAAAGCATTCAACATAAAAACATGTTAACATAAAGATTATGGTAAAAGAGATGTAAACAACTACTTTAAATGACAATTTTGACTTTTAGAACCAACAAGATAACATCCATTTCTGTTCTACTACTTATCAGTAAGGAAAATTTATTTCTGGAATATCTAGATGCAAAGTGAAATACATCTACCTATTTTACCAAATAGTTATTGGTAAAACTATTAAACATGAAACAAAGAAAGGTAAACATATCCTAAAAGAAAAATGAATTGTTTCACAAATTAAGTCTGAATATAGAGAAGAGAGACTATTCTCCTCTCTGCTAACATGACATACCTCTGCTGCAACACTGTATTTCAAGTAGTAAACAAATTATCAAAAAAAAAAGTTATGTTGACAAAAGATTATGGCAGTAGAGATTAAATTGTCTAATTTCTTAACAGTTTTGTATCTTCTGAAACATTGGTGTGGTCAAGGCACATAACAATCATTTCTGTTCTTAACATATAGATTATACCATTTAGATAATTAATTTCTGAAATATCTACACGCAAAATGAAATACCTTTATTATCAAAATAGTTACTGGTAAATATTAGTTATTTTTATAATGCATGTGTATTCAGACTTCCCCACGCTTGTAATGGATAATCCTAGATGAGAAGCCCTATACTAATCCAGGATTACAAATTATGCAGTTATTTCAGTGGCATCATGGTATAAATATAAAAATTAAATAGTAACAATTTTATAAATTGCATGTGTCTTTAACATCTGATTGATGGAATGTATAAGGCTAAAGCATACATGTTTTGTAGTTAAATATCTCAGAAGAAAACTTACGCACATTTCTGAAACCCTTCACCTGGTTATTATCCCAGGTAAACCTATACTTTCCAGCTCACTGAGCTCACTGTTATAACAGTCATGGTAGACCAGAAAGCTTAGAAGGTATTGGTAATCACTACACCTTATCCTTTCTCTGTTCTAACTATAGACATGGCTTTTCTAAAGTCTCCATAATCTCAACCCTTATAGCTAACAAAGGGATAACAAGAACATATACAGACTCGCAGGCATTAACTCTGCTTTGGTAAACAATTTGTATAACAACAGTCACACTCAAGGTTTGTGTAAGGTAAACTTACCAAGGATTGTAAAGACCCCCTCAACGCCACTAAATAGGCATATCCTATGCATAGCTTAAGGCATACATCCTTTTCCAATGCACAATATATCTATCCTGAAAATTACTGGAAGCTTGTATCCTATTTTAATTGTATACATCTCAATACTTTTTCTGCACTTTTTGGGAGGGCCTTAGCACGTTAGTGCAGCGTAATGACCCAGGCACCTCTCACTAATGCGGTCGGTGAGAGTTCATGCCCAACTCATGCTAGCTTACTCTCTGTTTGTACTTAAGAAAGTCCACCAGCAACCTGCGCATGGCCATGGGTTTCCCTTGGACTTTTCCGCCACGGTAATGCTGGCTGCCGTCGCATAAGTGAAATATTCTTGAGTACGGCATAACAAACCAATCAAATAAATAAATAAATAAATACATTTTTTTTGAAATACCTTGGATGGAATTGATGTATCAGGCTTTTTTCCAGTATCTACATTTTTAAATTTTAGGGAGAACAGGTAAAAAAAAATTTTAATTGATTTTTCATTTTTTATTATTTTTGTTCACCACTTTTAAAAGTTTAACAGATTACAAAAGTCCACAGAGCTGTACAACTTTGGGTAAACCTTTCAGCAATGAACAAATATACTTAGATTTACGACTCTGTGTTGAAGAAAAAGCACAAGTTTATTGATATTTCATTAAAAACTTCATTTGTGTGATTCAATGTAAAAATCAAAATATTGTTAAATGCGGAAATTCATGTATTTTTCGCCATTTATTCATGAATCATTCTTTTTATGACTTTCTGATGACCAGTGTACGTGCACCGTGGCAACACTGGCACAAAGGAACGGAAGAACAAGCTAATCAACGGCACTCTCAGACCAGTCCTCTTTTCCATCCAATAAACTCAGGTGACATCTATTATGGAAATGAACGCCAAATCGATGTGTGTCCAACGACAGTAAAACAAGGAGGCCTGCGAAACGGCAACTCGCCAAAAGGATCTGGTTGAATAAGGACTGTGAAATACTTACGAGTTTTCTGACATGTTTGCCTGTGTGGTTTGGGGGCGCGTGTAATGGTAAGAGCGTTGTTACTTCACCATGTGCCCCGCCGATCTGTCAAACTGACTGGCCTATTCCGCTCGGGACGTCCTCCAAATCACCAGAGCCGCCTGCACCCGCCGCTCTGACGTCACGCGAACCTGTTGTGACCAGGGGTAAACATGGCGGCACATAACATAGCAACAAGATTACCGTAGATAACAGACTTATTCGTCGCAGACTGAATTGAAAACAACTCCTCAGGCTTTTAATTATGGTTGGAATAGTGTGCTTTTCTTTGAATATGCGCAATGTTTACAATTGCAGAATACATGAAATGCATGGCATAAAAAATTACCAAATGGCCCCCCTCCCAAGAAAAAATAATAATAAAAATGAACAAAGGAGGTATTTAAGAGTACAAAATATTAAAAATTATACTTTTTTCACATAACAGCGTGAACATTAAATTTTGTAGTAATCTTAAGGATACTGGTACACTTAAAACGTACCTAACTGATGTGAAAATACTACCAGTACATTCTTTACCTTGTGAAAAGTTGAAATAACGTTTGCCTTTCTGCGCACACAAATTAGAAGTCGTTCTCATGGTGTTGCCACTGTCGTGTGTTTGTGTAAGAAGAACAAGTACCCTAAATGATCTAAATTTCGTTCATGACTAAGTTGGTCATTTTGCCTGATTGCTAGAATTCTTTTAATATTAGAAAGGTGTTTTAAGGTTTGTTTGGAAGGTGGTATGATATTCTACTGGAAAAATATAAGTTTTAGTACCAAGAATAACATTTCATGACATTAATTTGCATCTAACAATGCTAATTTTTAGGTAAAATTTTAGATAATTTAGGGTATCGGTACTTATTGTATTAAAAACTTATGAAAAGCTTAAGATTAATTTGCTTGTATAATGATAAGCTTAGCAAAAGTACTGGTAGAGGAAACCAGTCTCTAGCCATGTTCCACACTGTTCAATACTAAGTACCTAGAGGTAAATAAAAACATGAAAACTTGTTGGCCAGAGACAAAGCAGTCTGTAACAGCTAGCACTTCTCATCTCGGGGCTTATTTATTTAGTTTTCTTCAAGTTTAACAGTTCACCGTTAACATTTGCAGTTTGTCGGTGCACACATATTGCCTTGTTGAGGCTCATGAAACATATGTCATTTATTATAATGCCATGCTGTAGCCAGCAGACATGATCATGATGAATGCCCACCACTTCACATTATCGTATTTCACACCCCTCAAACCAGTGCTTGGCTAACCTAGCTACTGGCAAAAAATACAAAAAATGCCAAGGTTAAAATATTAAAGATGTCTTGATTGAGGATTAAACCTGTTTTGGAAGGCTCGATGACCATTAAGAGGCCATCACAGATGTGAATGCAATTCCTCTGATGCAGCATCTTGTAAGTCCATGTGCCCTAAGCTGGTTACTAAGCTGTTCAAATGTAAAGTTCATGCAGGTGAAATGAAAGCAACCAGCTAGGAGAGCACAGCTCTACAGACTGTCTAACTAGCCTGCCCTATCTCAGTGTTCACAACTGTCTGTCCTGTGACTTGTTTAATTGTTGCTTGAAGCCGTGCTAAAGACCTTCACTTTGAACGCTGGCTACCAGTTTTACTGGCATGCCTGTCGTAAACCTCAGACCTCTGGCAAGTTACTGACAAACTTTCCCACATGTGACAGAAAATGCACATCATAATGGTGGAATACAAGCATAGAATAATAAAGTAAACTAACACTAATGTATTTCATTTGGAGTTTAACTCTTTTTAAGAGACACATTCTACTCGACTCCTCCACAAAACAAGTTTTTTGAGAGTTTTTTTGTAATTATTGAGGGAAAAACTTAGGTGCTGGGATCAAAGGTAACATTCAAGGATATTCTGAGGGCATTATTCTGTGTAGATAGGTAAATTATATTTTTTTTTTTGGTAAAGCACTGAAAAAGGGCCAACACAATATATAAATATACTATAAATATAGTTTTGTCTCCAAAATCAGGCTATATAAAGAGGCATAAATTGTACACAAAAAGGCCCTTTCATAATGCGAAAAGGTAAGGGTACATTAGACTGGGTTAAATGTGCATTAATAAATGATTCACAATACAATAAACTTCAGTGGATATTTATCAATTGAAATGGTTTGTTCATGTTTCAATTCGTTGGTACAAGCCCTCCAAGCTGGCAACTTATTCCAGACACAGGCTTGTTTCAAAACATTATTACATTTTATCAATTATCACTTAATTAATTGTATTATGACATCATCAAAGTGTATAATTTATACACCTGTGTGCCTCTTACCAATTAACTGACCACTTCTCACAGGTGATAATGGGCTACTGTTTACCGCCATTATAACACTGGCTAGTTAGGTGCATCCCAAAACACGGTTTGGGGAGTGTGAGATTCTTCTGCTATTGGAAAGCCAACGTAAATCTGAAAACGTATTCTTTTAAACCGATGTTGTCCAATATGGCATCACCAGAGCTTTACAAACTGTGTGATGAATAGCGTAAACAAAATACCTCATTTTGTAGTTATGTACCATCATTTGATGCATTTTATACATGTATATAATGGACTAAGAATAAAACAAGTGTAACGTCGAACACTAAAATCATTTGTTTACCGATTTTCTATATCAACACCCACTATGTTGCCTTATGATATAGTCACTAAATACATATACTTGTTCATTTTATTTTCACTTGAATTTTTCAATCTTGAGCAGTGGATGGAGGAAACTGCATGGAGTGCCTAGGTTAAATCACCAAACTTTGGCAAGTTACCAACAAACTTTCCCACATGTGATGTAAAACTTTGCAAGCCATACTGGTGATCTTACAAGATCACACAAGCAGCCTCATGAGCACTTATATTGTCAGCAAACATTAATTGCCGATAAACTTAGAAGTTCCCTCTCAGAGGTTGGGGATTGAACCTCCACCTCAGGTGCCAATGATTGACAGGCCATTACCACCACACCACATCACGGCTCTGTCCAGTCATCACATTACGTGGCGAGGCAGTTCACAATTATCCATATCACCAACAATAATGAAAAGTATCACAAAAATGAAGATGTTAACTTTCTGCTTTATGCTTACATTGCTGTGATTTTGAATGCCAGGAAGTGCAGAAATATGCACAGTTCTGCTGGTCCTTCACAGCAGTATTAAAGCTTGGGAAGCCCATGATGTACATGTAAATGGCACTCCACATGTAGATGCCCTCCATGTATAAATGCCAATCAAGTCACTTGACCAAGTTTTTTCTTTCCTGAATTCTACAGTCTCAAAACCCTGTAATGTCAGAGGATTTTGTGAAATACTAAAAATGTTTTAACCATGTTTATTGGCTCACAATGTGGTACAAATGTTTATACTGTCATGTCATAACCAAAACTCAGTTTGGCCTACACTTGTCTGATTTCAATCACAAAGCAAGATCATGTTTACTGACTCACTACAAATATGGTACAAATGTTTACCGAGTCATGCTATAAACAAAACTCAGTGACACAGCTCCCATTTCAATCAAAAAGCATAACTATGTTTATTGATTCACTACAAATGTGGTACAAATGTTTACTGATTCATGCCATGAACAAAATTCACTGACACAGCTCCCATTTCTTTCACAAAGCATGACTATGTTTATTGACTCACTACAAATGTGGTACATATGTTTACTGAGTCATGCCATACACAAAACTCAGTGACACTGTTCTGATTTCAATCACAAAGCATGACTATGTTTATTGACTCACTACAAATATGGTACATATGTTTACTGAGTCATGCCATAAACAAAACTCAGTGACACTGTTCTGATTTCAATCACAAAGCATTGTCAAGGTTACTGACTTGCTACAAGTGTGGTAAAATGTTTACTTCATTCTATAAACAATATCACATGGACCAGAGTGCCAGGGAGTTCAGAAATGATCCAGGAGATCAATTTGTCCTATTTCAGATGACCATTTGGTGGTATGTGGTCAGCCTGTATACAATCAAACAATGCCACCAATCTTAGTCAGATCTAGGAACGGCAACTTACATATATACAGTACAGTAAATTATTAACCCCCTATCCCCACCCGAGGCAGTTTTAAGAGAGGCCATGAAAAAGGGCAAAAATTTCATAAAAATTAATTTAACACTTCCCAGTAGGATATCATCTTTCCTTCCAAATGATCAATCAAAATCTCAGAATCTAGCAAAATGTGCCACTTGGTCATGGGCAGAATTTTAGGTCATTCTCCAGACAGACTTGTCTGAAACACTCACTCCCTTTGATGACCCATGGCAGATGACCCTAAGAAGAGGTGTTCACTCAGAGCTATACACAGTTAACAAGAAGTTGACATTGAGAGCCGGTGTTAGATCTGACTTCAGGCGGACTGAAAAAGCCACCTTCAACTCCCAAAGCAGAGTACATGCATTTCCCCATATCTCACTAAGGAACACACCAAATGGGAACATTCCAAATACACCGCCTAGAATTCCCCAATGAAAACTGCCAGCACCATTACATGCCATATAACATTACCACAAAAATGCAATAAAAAGCATGTATGGCATACATATTTATGGTAATTTTAATTATCTACAAATCCAAAAAATAAAGACATAAATAATTTTCTTTTAATTTAAAAACCTACCTGTGCACTGCCATAAATACTTCACCACAGTAACATATTTTGTGTAAAAATTATACTTTATCATTTGTCGTTTTATTTTTCTTAAAATTGTTTACACATTATTTACAAGATATTCTATTAATTCATTCTAATAAATAAAAGCAACATGATACAGATGCCTGTGCAGGAATAAAGTAGCAAAATGTGCATAGAGAGAGACCAGTCTTTGGTGGATCAACTTAAAATCACAACTCAAGAAACACAAGATTTCATGACCTTTGAAATATTTCTCAGCTGTATCATTTAGACAAAAATATATACACCTTTTTGATAATTTCAGCCTCAGATGCAGTGCTTTCAGTGGAAAACATTTGCATTGTTTTAAATTCTGTTTCAGTGTCCCTTCGCCATCTAATTTAATACACTTGTGATATGTATAAGATGTAAAGAAATCTTCAGACCATTTTAAACACTGTATTTGTAGCTGTATCTCCTTTCATTCGCAAAATCATAAAATCTTTAACACTGGATGATTAAACTGCCCCCCCCCCCCAAAAAAAAGTTATTGCATATAAATGTCAAGAGGCTTTCCAGCTAAACCTAAAAAAAAGCTGATATATAATTGTAGCGTTTTTGACAACTGCATACAATTTGCTCCCATTGACAAAACTATACATTTGTAAACTCTTCAGCTAATTTAGTTATAATAACTAAAAACCAATACATGTATAGTAAGTCATTAAAGATGCACTGTAACTGATATTATTCACAACTGTAAGCATTCTGAAGACTTACGCATGTTTTCTGGGTGCTGTTGTGTGCAAATTAACAGAATTATACCTTTTTTTGCCTGAAGTTGTTTGGGGACTCCACGTTAAGAACAATGATGGATGAATTACATACAAGAAGGATTTTTTTTAACAGAACAGAGAATGTCAAGGTTATGCTAAACAGAAGAAAATTAAAAAAAGAAATAATAAAAATAAATAGTCAAGTTATGAATACAAATAGAAAGAAGATAACATTCCTAAGTCATCTATGCAAACTACTACACTAACACAAACAAATTTAAACACTTACACCTGACATTTTTTATCACCTACAACCAGTAAAAATATATATGAAAATAAGCTGTCAAAGCAAAAATGAAGCACATAAAATACATGCTCACTAGAAGCAAGTGAACCGACGAACATGCTAAATAATTATCAAATATCAACATAGTAAATCAGGAAAAATTAGAAGTAATGCCAAATTTTGCCATTTTTTTTTTAATGACAAAAGCATGAACTTGTCACCCAGCAAAATTTAATTGTAAACAATGGTAAATACAACCATAAAAGTCACTCCAATCCATATATTGTTTTAAAATGCAGGGTATTTTTAAGTATGTGGCAAGCAGAGTCCATCAGTATCCCTGATGTCTTCAGTCGGGGTTCTGATTCAAAAAAACATTTACACTGTGGCAGAGAAGAGCATATTAAGGTGTACTTATTTGCATAAATAAAATTATCAGTTTCCACAGATCGTTGCCAGTAACCCTGAGTATGGCGGACAAATAGTTAACTCTGACTCAACTGACCATTCTTTTACTTGGCTTGATTTCAGCACTGGATAAATAGCAAAGTAAAAACCCTAAACGCATTTTCTTAAGTTATTCAACTGAATAAAAGCATAAAAATGTCCGATTTTCATCAAGGAAGACAACTTTGACAGATGGATGGGACAAAGATGACTGTACATTTACCAAAAGGCACTGCCAATACCTGCATGTTCTATGAAAGAGAAACAAAAGGCAGTCATCATCAGGCTTTCAACTCAAAACTACCTCTATCTAAAACACTTCTACCTTTCTTTATATATTTTTGGGGTTCGCATTAAATACATTTTATATAAACCCTATTTCTAAACCTTTTCAGTTTCACTCGGTGTTGTTTTAATATATTTTCTGGACAATGAAAATGCTTAGACAAAAAAAAAGGATATTTTCTCTGAAATCCTTGTGTTGGCAAACTCACTAAGCAATAAAGTTGTTGCAATAATCAAATAAGATGGATAGATTGCATTCATTTCCCCTCATTAAAACTTCATTCAACGGTTGGAGAATCAAGGTGTGTGGATTCTAACTTAAGAATGCATCATAATGACAGTGTTGGATTCTGATAACGTTAGACAGTCTTTTTCTTTAAACCTTTAGTTGTAGACTATAATAAGTCATGGGAAGTGCATTGCAGAATGTCATATTCACGTAATGTAAAAAAGCTACTCTGACCACACACACTCAGTTCAAAACACAACAGCTTGTGATATTCTTGAAAATCATCACTATCATAGCAATTCAAAATGAAGAATTCCAACACTTCAATGAATTTAATGCTGATCTAGTAAACTGTTAAAAAACTGTGAAGGAATTTTAGACAGTTTTCCATAATGCATTAACCACTTCACTTTGTTACGAATAATCTTCATGCACTGTTATGTCACCAGGTATTGTGTATCTGTACTTAGCAGACACAATCTACATACAGCATACATGTAAGTACCTGTAAGTATACATATATACATACATAAGTGAGTTGTGTCAAAGATCTTATGGTAATGATGATGTAAAATTAACATCTAGAATGAAAAGAAATGAGGTTTGAGATTTTCTCATAAAAATTCATGCTGTAAAAGAAAAATAAACAAAACATTACTAATGTACAGACAGGAGATTCTAAAATAGCCTTTCGGGCCATGATAGGTTACACCATTTCAAAAGTTAAAGATTTAAGTGGAACTTTATAAAACAACGTAACAATGGCAGATTCTCATCTTCAGCTGAATGATCAGAATACAGAAAAGCACAGGAACACACATACAGTATATGAATGAGTAGAACATGAAAATATATCTATTTCCTACAAATCTAAAAAAAAAAGAAGCACAGAAGAATAACTGTAGGGGAAAGAATTACAATAAGTTTGAATGGATTCACTTTATAAGCTTCTATCCCTTGAAAAATTTCAGAATAATTTGCCAAAAATATATGTCGCTACAAACTTGACAACACAAGCCTGTTATGTGGGGATCTCTACACTTAACCATATAAATATTAAAGGCTAAGCCAAGGGTTGGAGTTTTTGTAATACAAAATACTGCTCACATTTATATACAGTCTACAAAATTATGCACTCTGAAAAATAAACTGCATAGGCTGTTCTTCTCAGCACAGCACAAGTAGAGTGTGTGTGCTTTTGACCATGTATCTCTTCGTAGTGATAGGGATCTACAGCAGAAGCATGACCCTCATCAATTTCATTCACAGAGTTATGCCCCCTTCAATATTATGGGTTCACACCCTTTATACATTCCTCAAGCTTAGCAAACACATTCTGATTTTCTATAACGGACAATTTCAAATTAATACCAGGGTTCAATGTAATATCTCCACTTTTCTCCAGTTAGTTTCCAATCATGACAAATGTTCAACTGAACACCTGTGTAAATGAGACATTCTGAAAAACAGATGATATGTGGTGATGAAGATAATAACAAACACATGGTTCTGCTCACCACATTAGATTAGTAAGCAAGTCTGAACAGTACAGCTTTCAATACAAACACACACACTTATAGCACCCGCTCTAAAACATGCTCTGCGATCTTGTCTGTCAATAAACACATGCGTCCTTATAACTCCACAGGAATCATTTATCACTGTACACATTCACATGTATGGCTAATTACGGTATAAGTTTTCATCAATAAATGAAAGTCACAAATTGTTTTAACTCAGCACTGAACTTCCAGGTAATCATTTTCCACACAGAACAGTTTCTATTCACTCCCTGTGTATTGCGTAAAAAAAAAGACACACACATATCTGCACAGATTTTTTAGAAAAAAGCAAAGACTTGTTTTAGCACATGCCATGTAGTAAAGAGTTGGTGGGACAGACAAAGTTTGATGACAACTGCTGAAAAGGAAAATTTCAAACAAATAATGAAGAAACTGCATGATTGCTGTGTAAAAATAATGTCCAGTTTTGAGCGGTCAAGAGTAGATGGTGATGACCTCGCGTCCACTGCCTCTGACCATTAGCACTCGTTCCAGCCCCTCACACAGCACCTCCAGGTATTCCATGTCTGGGTGGGGAGTTAAGGAGAGATGACGCTTCAAGTGTGATAAACACATCAGGTGGAGGATGTGAATTACATAAACATGACACATAAGGTGAAGGGGTGGGGTGTCCAAGTGATATGAAAAGGTGATATGACAGAGGTGAGTTAAGGTGAGATGAACATGTGAGGTGAGGGTGGGGAGTTAAGGTGAGATGAACACGTGATGTGAGGGTGGGGTGTTAAGGTGAGATGAACAGGTGAGGTGAAGGTGGGGCATTAAGGTGAGATGAACAGGTGAGAGGAGGGCGGGGAGTTCAGGGGAGATGAACATGTGATGTGAGGGTGGGGAGTTAAGGTGAGATGAACAGGTGAGGTGAAGGTGGGCATTAAGGTGAGATGAACAGGTGAGAGGAGGGTGGGGAGTTAATGGGAGATGAACAGGTGAGGTGAAGGTGGGGCATTAAGGTGAGATGAACAAGTGAGGTGAGGGTAGGGAGCTGAGGTTAATTGAGCAAGTGAGGTGAGGTATTAAGATGACATGAATAGGTGAGGCGAGGGTGAGGAGTTAAGGTTAAATGAGTGAGGTGAGAGGAGGTCATTAAGGTGACATGAACAGGTGAGGTGAGGGTGAGGAGTCAAGGTTAAACGAGCAAATGAAGTCAGGGCAGGGAATTAATGTGAGATGACCAGGTGAGGTAAAGGTGGAGAGCTAAGGGTAAGATGAACAGGTGAAATGAAAGTAGGGATGATCGTTGAAAGGTATGTGTTATACACTTGCATGTTGAATTGCTAACTTGTCTTGGATTTTAACCAGTGTTGTATGTCTCCATTATGGTGCTGCCTCATGGGATGTCAAAATTAAGAAAAGACTGTATTACATTTACATACCAAACTAAATGTTATAACTGAAATATTAGTTAAACAAGTATAAATATAGCACAATCAGTCATTTTATGAGACTGAGCGCACTCGTGTGCAAATGCAAATGAAAAGAAAAAGAAAACAAAACAAAAAATAGATATTCTTCACCGAGGTATGGATTCAATAATGACATGGACAAATGCATGGCAACAAAAATAGCAGGGGGAAACTGAAATACGAAAAAATAAGCTGACAGCACAAAACTTCAAGCCAATTTGCACACTTTGTGCGAATCCCATGCCTAATAGCTGCCAAGATATGCTCTGCACAAAGTAGAAAAATACGATCAAGGGCAGATAACTCCTAAAATAAATCAAAACACTAAAAAACAACCCGAGAGTGCACAACTTAAGGATATTTTGTACTTTTTGAGTGAGTTTGAGAATACCATGTGTAATAGTTGCTGAAATATGCTCTGCACAAAGGAGATAACTGTGATCAAGGGCAGATAACTCCTAAAATAGACTGAAACATGAAGAAATAACCTGATAATGCACAACTTTCAGTTTGAGAATCCTATGTGTAATAGTTGCTGAGATATGCTCCACAATAAGTGGAATGGGAGGGACGGAGATGGATGGAAAAAGAGATCGCTGTATATCCCCGCTCTTAATGAGTGGAAGGGGGACATAATAAACCTGCAAAGAAAGGTGAAAGGATACAGTTTTCCTCGCCTGCCTCTGATTTAGGGGGTGCCGGCATGTTGAGGATGACCAGCTTGGCAGAGTGGGACTTGTCTACGATGGCTTCATTCAGGCGTACGGCAGTGTGCATTCTCCTCACATTGCGGTCATTCCTGTGACACAGAGTTCACACCACATCAATATATATAATGCAGTCTAGAGTAGGAAATAAATCAAAAGGTATGTCCATTAAATACTGAAAAGCTTCTCCACCGTCAAAATAATAGACAGTGTGTTAAAACTGTTTTTGCAATTTTGGGCGGATAACATGGAAGCAAAAACTTGACTGTTGTTTCTACTTTTGTCTGGTGTGATGTCACGGAAGAACACATGGCCTAACCCATCTCTGACACACAGCCACAAGGGAGTTCACGTTATGAGAAAAACACATACACTATTGCTGCCATTCAAATCTCTCTAGTCACTTACGGCTTAAGATTTCCAAACTCCTTGGCAATGGATTTAGAGTTTTGTGGTGAGAACGTGAACTGGTTGATGTCTGAGACAGAGACGTTGAGACTACTAGGGGGTGAGGGGGAATCCTGGGGGTTAGGCTCCTCGGGCACAGACGTCAGCTTTATCTTGGGTACATTACGGTGCGTCGGCGTGTGAGCTTTGTCCACAATTACCTGTGGCTGCAAACAAATACAATCTGTTTTGAAAAGGATTTTTGTGCAGCTAAAATCACAATCCAGAAATCTGTTTTAAAATCCAAAGTTGACAAAAATGACAAATCAGCCTGACACTCAGTCTTGATCTCTAGCCTCTCACTGTGAAGCCGTGTGTTAATTTTCCTTTACAATATGATGAACCATTTCAAAAACAAATCCGAAAAACTGTTCTGTAACAGATAGGGTGAAAACGTATATTCTCCACATGGTATCGGTGCAGAACTGATAAAAATGACAAACAGTTGTTCCCTAAGTGTAAATTCAGACATCTTTTTCATTCCTTCAACGGCTTAGTACTTGATATCCCATGAGTCAGCCTTAATGTAAATCATGTTTTTGAGTGTAACAACTGAATTCCTATCAACCAATCACTGTGTCCGAAGTGGCACACACTGCAGCTTCTGGTCAGCTTCAAAGTGACCCTTGCAGTCACATTTACATTCAAAAGATTTCAGATTTTTTCTCTCTTTGAAGTTAACCTTAAACTATTTAAAATTCTGGAAATACAAATACGGGAAGCAGCTCTGCCGATCTCTTAAATACCATGACTTGATCACATCATAGTACTCTAGTGACTTGTACAGCCACATCATATCATATTTTGCATTCTCTGATTCACTTACTGCCTTGTTCTCTTTCACTCTCATCTCCTTCAGCATCTCTGTCCTCTGTTCCATCATCAGTGTCCTCTCGTACGTGTAGGCGGAGATGTCCCCTTCATTCTGTAAAAGGCAACCATACAAGGCTGAGCATGTATGCTATTATTTATCATAATAATCAAATACAATCAGTGCCAAGAAATACGTTTAGAACTTCCACATCAATATACGTATACACCGAGAAGAACTTACATTATTCAAAACATCTTAACAATCCACAATTACAAAGACCGTTCATCAAATCTCTTCGTTGAATATGTAAAGAAAATGACATAAGTATACAGCATGAAGGATAAAGATTCATGCTCCCAGTGGCATACCTGTAATTCCCCATCAGCAAAACCCCAACGATCTCTTAGCGGTTTACCATTATTACACTGGTGAAAGTGCAGAGACCCAGGAGCCTCTCAAAAATACGGTGGATGTGAATTCAAGCCCAGCTCACACTGGCTTCCTCTCCCGTCAATCGTGGGAAGGTCTGCCAGCAGTCTGCAGATGGTCATTGCTTTCCAGGCTCTGCCAGAATTCATCCCACCATAATGCAAGCAGTCGTCTTACCTAAGTGAAACATTCTTGAATAGGGCGTAAAACATCTATCAAAAAAATAAGTAATTAAAATTTCTAAAACTCATTACAGGTCAACTACTCACAAAACTGCCACTGGGAAGCACTTTGAAAACTTTTAGCTTGGCTTGTACACAAGTTTCATACAAGCACTCTTACCATTTCAATGACAGCTACTTCTGCCTCTATCCTCAACTGGTAGAGGTAATGCTCTAGGTCTTTCTTCATCTGGATACTGTTATCCTCCAGCTCTGAAGAGTTCATCAAGGGAAAACATTGAAAGTTGTTATAGATTTTGTCAGATTACTACATCTTCAGCCTTGTAGAACGTCTTCAATCTTGCCATTCGTGTCCAGCGTAAAGTCTGACAGTGAAACAAATAAAAAGTTCCAAAAGCAACTAAGAGTTGCCTTCCTCTCCAAACAATTTGCACAAAAATCTATTCTGCTACAGTACCAATTGTCTCTTTTTGCGATAAATCACATATAAAATGGAAAAAAGGTGTCAGCCCAGGCCAAGCAACGGAGAGGCAATTGGTGTGACACATAACGTGTATGCTGTTGTGGTTGTATCTAGAACCATTTGTCTGCTTCATGACAGACTGTCCAGCCAACATCAGGTGCTGCAAGATAGCGCGATGTTTAGCCAGGTTACTAAGCTGATGTTAACCAATATCACAAATTTTGAACCTCTGTCAGTCTGTTTCTGATTATACAACTAGAAAACAGAATTATTTTCCCTCAACGGAGGGGTGGGGGTGTGTCTGCAATCCGACTGATCAATTATTCTCTCATTAGGATGTGTGTCAATTGTCCTCTCAACCCAGTATGACACGACCATGTATTAGCACACCAATGATACCATTATAACTCATTATAAAGATAGTTTCCAGTCCAAATCCTGTGTTCTGATGTCCTCCTGCAAAGTGTTATTGTGACATGGTCCACAAATACAACAATGCAGAGAATACTATCTCTGTGAAGGATGTCAAACACACACACTGGAAATTGTAGAAAGGATCGCTCATCCACTTATTTCTTTTCAAAGTTTTGCAGCTTTAAAGCTCATTGGGATAATAAAAAAATTATCATGGTTGGTTGAGTGGCAGAGGTTGAATGGAGAAAAAAAGTATTTATACAGATAGAGTGAAAACTGATGTTGGCATGAACACTATCAAGTTCCACACCCACCACCTAAATATTCACATCAGCCTCAAGTCAACCATGATATCCAAGACTGCAATGGTTCAAAAACATGAAATAAAACCATTGCACCAAACCGTTCCCATTCCAAGTGTATCTGTCAGAGCATAAAAGGATACGGGCCACAGTGAAGATCCTAAGCCGGCAGTTCTTCCAGGTCTTGTGTTGCCTCAGTAAGAATGGTAACAACATCAGCAGACCTCCTTCATGTGGTCGAAGTTAAGAAATATATCAGTCCACACATACATAATAATGCATTACATACAGTAAGGTTTTACAAGAATATGTTATATGTAAATATTTCAACATGTAACTTTAGCTAAAATTCTTTGTCCCTACATTACTTGTGATGCTCTATTGCCATTGGCTGATAAGGTGGGATGAAATGTTCACATAAACTGGTCAGAGTTGCAGGCCAAGCCTACATGGGGTATATAAATCACGTAGGGGGCATAATTTATTTATATGTATACCCTGCTCAATGGCCCAGGAATAAGCACAACAAATTTGGCTGACAAATTTCTTTGTGATATCACATTCCATGGCACATCATTAACATCAAGCCACTATAATAGCGTTGTCTGTAGTGAAAATGGTTTGCTTGGCTTTTCTCACCTGATCCTTATTCATATACAAGAATGTATTTTTATGTTATAGATATTGGGGTACAAAAAGCCTATAAAAATTAAGGGCTGTAGTAAACTGCAGCCTACTAAACAGAACATAATTTAGTAAATTTGTAACATGATGTAAATTTTGCCCACCATTAAGTTCTTTTCCACTTTACCTGTTTCAGAGAGTTCTATTCTTCTTAGGAAGGTGTTTGTTTGGAGCAGAGGAGATGACATCCTGCTTATTCTAAAGACGCAATTTTGGGGTGAAATTTTAGGTCATTTAGCTTTCTGGTGTGCAAGACACCAGGTCAAAAAGATGTCTAGCTAAGAGTCGATCTTCAAACACAAATAGTTTTGTAAAAGGATATGCACAATCCACCACACATCAATGGTTCCACTGAGTTTCTCTCCACTGGCTGGGAACATGTCCACGCCCTTGACGACCAGCAGGCACAACTGGCTGTATATCACATTCTTCACAGTGTCTGCAACAAAAGAGGCCACATGTCAGAGGAATACCACATGCAAGAAATCCAGCTGTAGGTAGCCATTCCCCTTATCTCTATTAACAGTAAATAAGGGTACTTTATATAATCCCCCATATAGAAGCAGCCATCAGGAAACAAGTTTCCATGAATTCTGATTTCTCTATCTTCTGCATGGTCACAATCAGAGAGAGACAAAACTCAGCAAACAGAAATGTTCTGACATGGGGTCTACTTTTTCCAACAGGTAGGTATTTCAAATACCATGGGAATATATCACAAACCTCAAGTGTTGACCAGGGGAGATAATTCTGAATGCATGCCACTTTTCAAAATTTAATTGCCAACTCTCTCACTGATTTACTGAGAATTTTTCTTACAAGAGCAGTCTGTAAACAAAAAGGCCCCACACATATCTTGAACAGAATGGCTGTTAGCAAAGTGAAGAGCAGGTACCAGTTGTGTACAAGTATAAACTTGTGTCACTCTCATCTCACTTCGCTGTGGTGCAAGGGGGATAACTCTATTATCCAAGCCTGATATCTTACTGTTGCCTGTAGCCAACACGAACAGATGCTGCACACGTCAATTGGAAATCGATGTCTATTAAATGTTATTACTTGAGCCCCATGTAACTCCCAACATCTGGACTGTGTCTACTTGTCATAATATTGTTTTCACTTACTAGGGTCATGTTAATCTTCTTACTTACCTAAGAACACCCTATAACTCCTAACCTTAGGGCTGTCTACTGGTCATGACTATGTTCTTACTTACCTAAGAACAGCCTGCAACTCCCAAAGTCAGGACTGTGTCTATTCGTCACGAGAATGTTCTCACTTACCTAAGAACATGCGATATATTCTAACATCAGGGCTGTGTCTACTGGTCATGAGAATGTTCTCACTTACCCAAGAATACCTTGTAACTCCTCAAGTCAGGGCTGTGTCTACTGGTCATGAGAATGTTCTCACTTACCCAAGAATACCTTGTAACTCCTCACGTCAGGGCTGTGTCTACTGGTCATGAGAATGTTCTCACTTACCCAAGAATACCTTGTAACTCCTCATGTCAGGACTGTGTCTACTGGTCATGAGAACGTTCTCACTTACCCAAGAATACCTTGTAACTCCTCATGTCAGGACTGTCTACTGGTCATGAGAACGTCCTCACTTACCCAAGAATACCTTGTAACTCCTCATGTCAGGACTGTCTACTGGTCATGAGAATGTTCTCACTTACCCAAGAATACCTTGTAACTCCTCATGTCAGGACTGTCTACTGGTCATGAGAATGTTCTCACTTACCTAAGAACACCCTGTAACTCCTCACGTCAGGGCTGTGTCTCCAACCATAAGGCCAACCCATAACCACTGTGTTATGTTTTAATCCTCCCAATCCAGCAGCCTGGATTCTGCAGGAGAAAAATAACATCAATCAGATAAATAACTTACATTGATATTCAAAACTGTAAGCAAATATCAACAAAGAAATAAATTTCACAAGTTTCTGCTACATCATCAATCCTGCTCATACCAGGCTAAAAGTTCTGAAGGGGTATTTTAACACGATCATAATTATTAATTTATTTGATTGGTGTCTTATGTCATACTCAAGAATATTTCACTTATACAACACCAGCCACCATTATGGTGAGAGGCAACTGGCCAGAACATTGGGGAAACCCACGATCAACTGCAGGTTGATGGTAGACCGTCACACGTCCGGAGGACGAAGCCAGTATGAACTGGACTTGAAGCTCCTGGGTCGTTATGCTGTGCTAGCGCACTAGCCCCTTCAGCCACAGTGGCCCATAATATGATAATAAGTTGTTCGCATGGGGTAATCTTTCCCACTCAATGGCAAATTTGTTCCAAGTTGAACCGGCAGTGCATGAGCAATACATTACTGTTAGAAGAAAAGGGATCAACACTGACACTACCATGGCTAAGTGCTTGTATGTCATTAAAGACCAGATGTAAATGTAGTTACATGTTGCTGAGACCCTCTGTGACATTTTTGGCTATAATGGCTGTTTGGGAAACAACCCTGATCAAAACATGGTGAATGTGTATAAGTCACCTGCGCACACTTACATGTGGCTCAGACCCTCTGTAACATTTTTGGCGACAAGGATGTCAGCAAATGCCTTCACTCCTGTCTCCTGGATCAGCTTGGTCAGTGCCTGGCAAAAGATACAAGCTCATAGAAGGAAAATGATGTATATTTACTACATAAATACAGGAAACAGCAACCAGTCATTTCAATTGAACACTTATTTACTATATATGATCTAAAACTTCATCCAGAAAAGTTCATTTTTAGAAGCAAATAGAGATCATAACAATTTTTTTCATGCTGAAACTTATATTTCACCCATAGGATGTCCTCATGTCTTCCAAACTTCAAAACACCTTTCTTAAGATCAGCTGAACTCCAGAATCGGTTGTGTCATGAACGAAACTTTAGGTAGAACACATTACTTATTTGACTGGTGTTTAACAATGTATTCCAGGATTTTGCACTGAAATGACAACAGTCAGGTTCATGGGTGGAGGATATCAGAGTGCCCAGTGTAAATCGATTGATATCATTCATCTAATACCTGTCACATGGGTGGAGGATATCAGAGTGCCCAGTGTAAATCGATTGATATCATTCATCTAATACCTGTCACATGGGTGGAGGATATCAGAGTGCCCAGTGTAAATCGATTGATATCATTCATCTAATACCTGTCACATGGGTGGAGGATATCAGAGTGCCCAGTGTAAATCGATTGATATCATTCATCTAATACCTGTCACATGGGTGGAGGATATCAGAGTGCCCAGTGTAAATCGACTGATATCATTCATCTAATACCTGTCACATGGGTGGAGGATATCAGAGTGCCCAGTGTAAATCGACTGATATCATTCATCTAATACCTGTCACATGGGTGGAGGATATCAGAGTGCCCAGTGTAAATCGATTGATATCATTCATCTAATACCTGTCACACTTCCTGACTTAAGGTCAGAATAAAAACATCAAGAGCTGGATTTGAATGTTGAATAACTTGAACTTTGGATTTGAAGACAGTCACAGTACGCCAGAGATTTAACAATTTAAATATTATTTAGTTTAATACTAATAAATCAGATTTGTAATCTTACATATGTATCTTTGGTACCCAATGCATGATTGTGGTGTAGTTTGGATTCTTTCACACATTAACCAGATCATCATTGTAAAAGTAAGAAAAATCTGAGTACAGCATTAAACATTTTAACAAATAAATCAATAGAGAATAAATAAACTGATTTCCAGGTTAACACCTGGCTATGCAGCCACTGATTCATGTAAATGGGGACTTTGCACTGTCTGAGTATATTTAGGTTGACAAACAGCCAGCGTAAAGCAAAAATGTCCTAAAAAATATATTGCAGTGATGCGTCATCATTAAGTGTGTCTCATAAAACCCTGAGGTCAGACAGAACCATCCATCACTTGCTGATGAGAAGCCCGCAGAACAGCAAAATTTAATTAGGAAGTGGCGGGGGTCAATATAAGCAGCATGTACAAGCAGAGATGACATTTTCAACTGTGAAATTCACCCACCTTCAGCCATGTATGTCTGTTTAGGTCATGAAGTTTGTTGGTGACCACTTATATTTCGCCTATATGGCCCACTTACTATGCTTACTTTGCAGGTGAAAATCTGTGTGTCAACTCTACCCATAATACAGACTGTCGTCGATCAAAAAATTAAAACCCATTATACAAGAGACTGGCTGACAGGCTACAGTATCATGTTAAAATGGCTAGTTATCTTGGCAAATTACATAAAGACTCTCAATATACCCAGGTTATTGGTCCAAGGCAAGTGGTCTTCAACATATATTAGACTGCACAAATGGCCACATGAATGTTGTCAACCACCTATTGTCGTCACAACCAAATAAATAATGAGAGCGAGGAAATGTATTATATTCCTGTCCAAGGCCCAGTTTGAACCTGTACACCTGTCCTTTCAACTGAAAGAGTTCCTTTTTTACCCACTCTGCCACGACCAGCTCCAGAAGACAGCTACTGGCTCATCAACACTGGGCCAGTGGTGTGGTAAGAACAAGTTAAAATGGACTCTTCAACTGTTACCTGTTTAGCGGCTTGACTGTCAGCGAATCTGTCCCTATGATGACCTTGTAACACACTGGCCAGCATGGTCAATCCTTTACCTGAGGAGAACAGAAAAGATGGTGCAGCAAATGCAAGTGACAAGATAACATAGATTATCCTGCATCAGACAAAATGCTCTGTTTTTCATTGGACAGTAACAGTCATGTGGCAGACGTGTATATTTTCAAATCTTGTTGCAGATGGTATATGCATCTGATGACTCAACAGTTGTGATGCCACGATGTAGCAGTTGCAATGTGCTGCCACAATGAGAGAAACGACACATGACAAAGGACTGCTGACACACTACCAAAGTTTCCTTCCAAAACACATATCATCCATGAGAATTAACTACTGTGGCAACGCTCAATTTCTTTATGGAATAGGGCCACAAGGCAAAATTGAAAACACTTGGTACATAAATTTCCCAGATCTTCATGGCAAAAATGAAGGACAAAACCTACAGACTGCTGAAGTTTTATGAAAATAGCCCCAGTATCCTGTGACACTGATTTTTAAACAACATACATGTAATCACAACCTACAGCTGTTAAAGTACTAATATATGTGACTTTCTCTTTCATAATGTTCTTGTGGTGGATACATAACACTCAGAGAAAGTGTTGAGATAGACATCAGCCCACTCAAGCAAATGTGCATTTCTTAACTACATGTATATAGCATGTACCTGCTTTCAGCTGGCCAGCAAAAGTTACCATCTGTGTATACTTAGGTTTGAGATTTGAATCCAGTTTCATCAAGACCAACAGCTGGGGTCTGAAATGAGAGGACAAAAACAATCTGTCAAATACAGACAAAATGACAATCTAACCTTACCCTGAAGCCTACCAACTTACGTGCATAGGGCTTGACTTTCTTTGTACAGTACACAGATGTACACATCCACTGCATAATAATAAATCATAACACAATATGATTTCCTGCATGGATAATTTAACTTGCAGAACAATCTCGTATTGCTTAATAAAGTTACTTTCTACATGTGCATGAACCTGTACTCTCCTTAGCAATTCACATGTGAGGTTCGGTTTGTACCTGTACTGTCCTTAACATTTCATATGTGAGCTACCACGTGTAATGTCCTTAACATATCACACGTCAGCTTTCACCTGTACTGTCCTTAACATTTCATATGTGAGCTACCACGTGTAATGTCCTTAACATATCACACGTGAGCTTCCATCTGTACTGTCCTTAACATTTCACACATGAACTTCCAACTGTGCTGCCCTCTTTCACGTGTGAGTTTCCACCTGTACTGCCCTTACCATTTGATGTGAGCTTCCAACTATACTACCCTTACCATGTCACAAGTCTTTCGTCGTGTTACACATAAACTACAACTTGCACTGCCATTTTAAGATGCCAAAATTCTACCTGTGCTGCCATTTTTCAAGAATTCAAAAACATGTGTACAGTTACAAATTAAAGCTTGCCGTAAGTGAATGGATTTTTTACGCTCCATTCTGATGACATTTTAGAAGGCTTTGTACAGCTATAACTATTACCCTACTGCTTCCTCTGAGATCTCAGGTACACACCTGCCCAATAGCCGTGCCTTACCTCCAGTTCTTGGTGTGGGGCGGGCCCTGCTCGAGGTTAAGCAAGGCATACCTGGCTGCAGACATGGCCAAACCTCGGATACCATCTCCCCATTCCTTCTCAGCTCTGTAGAGTCAGACACAACAACCACATTAGTCCAACTTCTAATGGAGAGCCAAGTAGGCTTACAAATCACTATTAAAAGAATTCTACAACACCATGGAATGACCAACAGTTCTTATAAACAAACACGGCCATCTACATGTGCAAGAAATATTAGAGATGTAACAAATTCTCATACAGTGCAACTTTTGATTGTGTTTTAACTTCCATCGATCTCCTATATTGCATAACATGAATGTACATGTACAATTCATGCATTGCAATCATTCTCAAAGACAAATCCGAGATTACAATTTAGCAGAGGTGGAGATATGTGCCAATTTTCTTCCAGTCAATACTCATAATTATCTAAAACAAATATACATGTATAACTATGACAAACTTTCTGAATCAGATCAAGTGCTGGTTGACAGAGTTGTGTGGCCATCATCAGTTAAGCTGCTGCCGTTAGAGCAGCTGTAACACATTAAGACCAAGTAATAACCTGTACTTTTCGGAAGATCTTACTTGTTCATGCTTTCAATTCATGCATTTTTTGGCGGGGAGGGAGTCGAAAGGAGGTACAGAGAATTGTAATGTCATGTACAAAGCTTAATGAAAATTTTCAGAACACCCATATCTCAAAGAAGCATGAAATCTTGCTCACACCACCTATCAACTAAAGACCTGTTGGTTTATCAGCCTTTGTCGCCTCATTTCAACACCAAACACGTGTGTTTGTAAACCAGCGAGAGTGTAGGCTTACCCTTTGTACTCGATGTACTTGTAGATGCAGACAGCCAAAGCTATAGCGACGAGGGCGTAGTACCAGCTGGAGATGAACATGAGGGCTATGCACATGGCCAGGCCAAGCAGGGACAGAGTCCTGTGGGAGGCAAACAGCCACGTGAAGCAGGCAACTCAACCGCAAACCTTCACAATACCACCCCAGGCACAAGGGGCCCGTTCTACAAACGGTGCACGTGCCAATTTCCACAAGTATGCTGATCCATCATGGTAAACACATAATGAAGTGATATGTTGCCGTGACAAGTGTGTCGACTGCAAAATTACATACGCTTTGTTGTTCGGGCTTCATTTGTTCAGAATTGTAAACACATTTGAACTTTGTACTACCTTTAGTGCAGACCAAAATGAAAGTATGTATTAAAAACTTGTTCTTAGCATTACTTTGCTACCTGTAGTTGTAGCCAAAAGGCCCTTTCTAATTGAGGTTGCAGGTTCAAATCCAGCTATGTCTGATTTGATTGTGGCTTTTACTTAGGAGGATTGTCAGGTATCTGGTTAAGGGCAGTGGTCTCCTCCGTTCACTTAAGTTTCCTCTACACATATACTTAAACACCAATCTCAAATGATTAAAACTTTTAGTCCACCTTGAACAACCAAGGTTTCGGCACAACTACTTACAGTCAGGCCACCTCTGCAAGTAATTCAACACAGTGCATCCACGCATATGCAAATATATTTTAAGTATCATTGTTTGTATGGCAAAACTGTAAGAGACATTTTCACATTTAAAAGAACAGAGCACATTTAAACAAATCAGACATGATCTAAAAAGCCAGTTCGTGCTGATTCTGAATAGGGTCTTCATTATTTTTTGCCTGTTTTTTTTTTTTTTACAGCGAATAATATGGAAATAAAGACTGAGGTGCTACAGTGGACTTTTTGGACCAAATTTTGTTGCTCAAAATATTGTAACTGTTCTATTTCCAAAATTAAATAGAGGAGGATGATAAGCAGCTATATAAACTCTGTTACATCACAGCCTGTTCCATGGGGTCCAAAAAGTCCTCCAGAGCACCTCAATCGTTTTAATCCCTAGGAAAAGTGCCAAAAATAATGAAGACAGTATCTGGAATTAGCATGAAATGGAATTTTTAATAACGGACACTTATTTTTAAATGTGGTCTGTTGTTTTAAGATTAAATCTAGTTTTATGATGTCATGGAAATCAATTAAATTATACCCTCTGTAAACTCTCTACATGGGTACTTGCTCCTGGTAAGATTTATGTGTGAAGTAAATTGGAGTGTCCAGAGTAAACAACTGTCCTATGTCAGTTAGATGACAAATCCCTTAATTTCACACCTATGTGAGCCAGCAAAAGCTGGAGTTCAGTCTGATCTGAGTCCTCAATGGTCAAGGACAGATTAGCTTCAGCAAACACAACCTTGTATCTTACTGAAGCAGCTTGCACCATTAAATTTGCTTTAAAACCTAAACTTTCACATTTCAGCAATAAATCTACAATGTACATGTAAATCAATAAATTATGTATCACACTCTTTCTACAGTTTTTGTATTCTTGGGCAAAGCAGGGGTTCACAAAATGGGCAGTTCTCAATTCTCAAATCATGCAGGGTTTTACAAGAAAAGGAAACACGCCTAATTCAAACTTCAAACATAATATTTCAATGTCAGGACAAAAGTTTTCAAATGAGAGAAAATACTGGTTTCAAATTGCAGCCACACTTAGAACCTGGAACTGAACACACGATATGCAAAGTTCTTTCCCATAATGATAACGCCAGCAATTCAACCAAAAATGACATAAAAATTAATACATTTATTTACTTGATTGGTGTTTAACGCCATACTCAAGAATATTTCACTTATACGGCTGCAGCAAGCATTATGGTGGGAGCAAACCGAGCAGTGCCCGGCCAACACCCACAACCATCCCCAAGTTGCTGGCAGACCTTCTCACGTACGGCCAGAGAAATTTAATACATGTAGGCCTACATGTGTATTAAATCTTAGATCAGTGTTTTAAATATCAGAATAATTACACAAATTCTTAACCACAGAAAATTTAACAGCAAAGCAGACAAAAATACAAGACCCTATTCCTAAAATTTTCTTGTACATTTTATGTTTGTACAGACATTTTTGCCTTTCTACCAACTTTCCCTTGATTCTTTCAATACAGCATATTACAGTTATACCAACGATATGTGATCTAGAGTTAAGACTTTATTCTGAAGATTAACATACCAATGATAGAAGCGGAACCTTGGCCTCCAGTTAGGGGTTCTTAATAATGTCTGCAGAGCACAGGCCATGTTCACAAATCCGTAACACATCAGGAAAAACCTGCAAAACAAAAATAATATCTGATGTTTTTTTGATGCTGCTTGTACAAAAATTGCATGAAACATCTGCATGTGCTTTTGATGAGAAATGTGTGTGGTGTATAAAAACCCTGTGGGCTATGCACATGCAATATTAGCACATACATTTCCTGAAAAAAGAAAACAATGAAACAAACCAAAACCTATGACAAGATCAAACTCATCATACTAGCCCCTGTGGGTATATAGAAAAGTATAAAGTCATTCACTGTTTGTTTGTTTTTGACTTTAACATCGCTTCTGGCATTAATTCAACCATACCATGATTCTATCTCTTTGTGTTACCAGGTGTCTAGCAGAAAGGCCGGAACCATTTAAACCATTTAAAAGTTTTGAACACTCCAGCGACACTCTATTGTTCAAAATGATGACTGAAGTAAATTCAGGATGGTTAACTGGTTTTCACAAATGACCTTGTAGAGAATTTGTATAAGCTCATGTTATCCTACAGACAGACAATCAGTGTTCATCGACATTACCTGTATCTATATATTGTTGCTGAACTCTGAGCTTTTTCACAGTTCTGATACAGAACTTTTGGCTGTACGCCAACTGGTAACAGTGTGAGGTTATACGGAATTGCTGTGAGGAATAACAAGGATTGCCATGGTGAGAATCAGGAGATATTAGGCAATGTGAGATCATTCTGGGTGTCCACTGCAAGGTACATGTCTGTGAGGCACAGGTGTCACAAGAGCTAAACATTTACACACAAATGTTACCACATTAACCTTCACTTAAAATTTCACCCCCAAAATTACATTTTTAGAGGCAAAAAGATCTCACAAAGCATTAATTTTGCAGCCAAAAGTTGTATTTGTCGAGTTGGATATCACCCTACCTTTCAAACAAACTGTGGAATGCCTTTTCATTAAAGATCAAAAGAACTCCAAGAATCAGGTGAAAAGAGCAGCTTAGTTATGAGCAAAATTGTAGGTCATCTACCAGAGTAAAATTTCAATCACAACTAAACATTAATTTAAACACTACACACTATGACATACGTTTTGTAAGTTTGAGAAAAAAAATACACCCTGAAATAGTTTCAGCTGGCCTCATGTACTTTCTCCCTTGCTACCAAGCAGAGCTGATATTTATCATAAGATACGAGGGCAAGGCAAAAGCTCTCCTTTTTCATCGCCAGCACCTGTCACTTCACCATTAATAGTGTATACTTCATGTCAGCGGTGTAGCAGACACAAAGCACTACTGATCATACAAAGACCACAAGGTATGGATACTGAAGTGCTCATCTTAGACAGGTGCTATCAACACCATTTATCTCAACACATCCTCCCATCAAAGCAACACAGGACGTATAATCCGACAGGTATTGTCTGTAGGTGAGTCATGTCAGCTTGGGGTCAGTCATGCATCTTGTCGTAAGCCTCAGTAAGGACAACTGACCTTTGTACAATGAGGTCAGGTGCTTGTTACCTCAGCAAAGGCCTTAGCAAAATATTGATGGACCAATCAAGGCCAAGGAACAAAATCACATCCTAAAATATATGAAAGTATATTGCATGCAAAATCCAGGACACTACTTACGGATCCTGAATATACTCACATTGTGATAATCGGGGCTACATAATCCAGGACACTACTTACGGATCCTGAATATACTCACATTGTGATAATCGGGGCTACATAATCCAGGACACTACTTACGGATCCTGAATATACTCACATTGTGATGATAGGAGCTACATAATCCAGGACACTAGTTACGGATCCTGAATATACTCACATTGTGATAATCGGGGCTACATAATCCAGGACACTACTTACGGATCCTGAATACACTCACATTGTGATGATAGGGGCTACATAATCCAGACTGGCGATCAGAATTCCAATCTCCGATATGGCTGCTGTCAAAAATATTGCTCTCATTGGCTCCCCTTTCTTTGTTGTCGCCTTGAACACATTTAGAAATGGCAAGACACCATCCTGAGCAATGGCCTGAAGCAAACGGGGGGCTCCTACATAAAACAAGCAAAATCAGTTAGTTTTGAATTATACAGTTTTTTTTCTTCAAAGTCCAGTTTTACTGTAAACTAATTTTAACTTTCAAGATTAAATGATTAGCAATGAACCACACGGTAATGACTTCATTTGACTGTGTTCCCAACAGGAAATAAAAGATTGCAAAATCCCTGGGATTGGCTAATACACCATCTCACCTGTCAAACTCTGAAGCCCTGCTCCCACCGTGGAGAGAAAAGAACCAACAAGTATCACATAGGGGTGGGGCCAAGCAAGATTGGCAACTACCAAGCCTCCATCTATACTTTCTCCAAATCTGAAATTTTGCAAAATACATCATAAAGTTCCACAATACACCAGTACTGTAAAGCAGGTGAAATCTCTAGGCATTCAGTTAGTTACTTAAGTTCAACATGGGAAACATATGGGTGAACATTATGTCACACTGTTATTTCCTAGCGTTTCGTCTGAGTTATCTTACATCATAGGTTGTGGCAAATAACCTGAAATTTCGTCTCTGACTATCTTCCACACTTGACCAGAGTCTGAGCTCTATTGATCTAACATAGGTGTTTTGTGGTTTGTTTGGACGGTAGGGTGATCCTACCAGAAAAGTAGAAGTTTCCCCACCAAAATTAATATTTTGACATTTGTCTCCAAAAAGTATATATTTGAGTGTGTGCCTTGCGGTAATGACAGTACACTTTGAAAGAGAATGATTCATATGAGTCATGACATTAGCAGATCACTTCCGTTCATCAACTGAATCTTTGATAGTCTATACTCACTTGTCCCTCATGAGCTCTCCTGTGATTGTCCCCGCAAAAAACAGGACACACGTCAAGTCTGACACAGTTAAGGAACTGTTTATATGAATATGTAGCGCTGTACACCATTTTCGTGTTATCCTTCCGATGATGACTTGTATTTTACAGAGCCCACTTTGTTTTTACAAACAAGCAACTCTTGTGCAAAATAACTTCTGTTCACATCAGATAATCTACGAGGTCAAATTCACTTCACATAATTCTGAATTTAAACATGAAGGCAGCCTATTAATATTCAGGCAAGTTAACACACATCTTTAACTTCCATTATTCTGTGGTATGCAAATCATAATTTTTTATCCAGATTTTTTGAAGATTGTGAATCAAAAGGAATATGTCTGAATGGGATTGAAGGTTTGAAAGTTCCCATCACCAAGAATAATCACACCAGTATGGTCATCAAAATATCACTTAATGACTGCAGAACTCTAAAGGAACTTTTCCTGAGGTTTCTCAGTTTATATGATTGAGGTTGTCCACTATGCTCAAGAGCACTGCACTTCACAACAGTGACCAGTCCTATGGTGGGAGGAGTCCTTGCAGAGCTCTGGGGGGAAACCTATGACCATTTACAAGTTGCTGGCAGGCCTTCATATGTTTGACCAGAGAGGGAGCCAGCATGAGCGGTTTGAACTCAAAGCGAATGCATTGCTGAGAGGCTCCTTGCTAACCCCCATGGCTATGTAAGACCCCTCCCCTCCCCACCTCTCTCATTAATTTAACATCTTCATTGTTGAAAAGTGATGTATTGATTGACGATGAAGCCTTCAAGTCAGAATGCTCTGTTTGAGCCTTCAAAAGGATACATACAATACTGGTAGTAGCAATGGCTGAGATAGTCCCAGTGGGGATAGAGCCTTGAGCATCAGCCAGATCCCCGGAGCGATTCGAGCCTGCCATGATACCTGGAGGGACAAAAGGGCAGTCATCATCAAAATGGTTTTTGTCTTTTTTTTTCTTAATTCCTTCATTTTTGTCTAATAAGTCTTACAACAATTTTTACACTTCTGAAAACTGAATGTATCAACATTCACCCACAGCAAAGCATGGCTTGTTTTTTTCACTGATGGAAACCTTATTATCATCACTAACAAGTGAGGAATATCCAAGAGTCCAATAAGCAGCTGGTACTGTAGTCCTATGCCTGCTTTGCCAGCACCTTGTAAGTCTATTTAATCCTTGCTGCTTTTGTACCTGGCCTTATACCAATGAGAGTGCCACAACATCACGTGGCCAGCAGGCTCGACAGGAAGGGCAAAAACAACCGATTCAGAAAATTAATTGATTTGTGAAAGTGGTCCAGATACTGATTCTATGAAACAAAATCATAAACAATGTCTGAAAAAAAAAAAAACGACCTGCATCAAAATGCATTTTGGAATTGGTTAAATGTAAAAGTCAACATGTATTCATGCATGTATCTTCCCTTTGGATTAACAAACACATGGAGTCAATATACTACACCAACATAACATGTGACTGTTACACTGTTTCAAGAATTCATAACATAAATTGTCAACTGCAAATAACCTTTCTGCAAATCTCCCATTCAATTCCAATCTGATTCAACAGATCAAAATAGTAAGTACACCAGTCATAACTTAAATTACTGCTATCTCTCCATTTACAAGACTATTAAAATTCTAAGACAGCCCCAAGTTTACAGAAAATGTAAGGGTAAAATTCTGGCATGTACCTGTAACGGAGGGGAAGAAGATGGCTAGCAGTATGGTGAAGCTGGTGGTTATGTCTGCCACGACCTCTCCTCTCAACCTTGATGCCTTCTCGTCTTCAGAGCCTGGGATGTTCCCCTGAATGCTGTACCGATTAAAGATGTTGTCTGCAAAAAAAATTTCCTTAGCATGAATCATATCATTTTTATTGTCCGCAGAAGAGTTACACTGTATTCTCAGCATTCAAGTTAGACATATCGTTTTTATTGTGCGAAGAATACACAATGTATACTCGACATTACAGTCTTATCATTTTCACTGTCTCAAGAGATTCACTGTATCCACAGCATTAATCATACCATTTGTACTGTCTGCAGAGGAGATACAATATCCACTACCCCAATTCCTCAACCTTTTCGCACAAGAAAGAGCAAATTTCAGTACAATTTAAGTACATTTTCAATTTGATTTTGGAGATAAAATTACATTGGTTGGATTGTCCAGCTCGACAGAGGCAGATTTTAGCTCAATTCAGCCAATAAGCTGAACACTAACACCCTCAAAACACAACAGAATACTAGCAAGTATTCACAGACATCAATACAAGCAACAAGATGAATTGCTTTTCGAAAGGTCTCCATTGTCTAGTATGTCAATCTCATGACCATAGATGAGGTCCGAATGTTAAGAGTTCTTGTGCCCTGTATGAATCTATGTGTATCTTTACCCTACTGGCCGAGCCATCAGAGGGTAGAAAAAAAATAGAGAAATGCAACCTTTTCAGGGAGGGTGTGCATTGTCTACTAATAACCATGACTGGTTACAGTTTCAAGATCTACAATTGCTTTAATATGACGACAAACTTGAAAGCGGGTTGAAACAACATGTAGAGCATGTACTGTGAAATGTGGCTGAGGAGTTAATCATTTATTTGTTCATTCAGTTAAAACATTACTATGTAAAGATGATATTTACAACAAAAGGTGATTCTAAATACATTCCCCACAAAGTACATGTATGTTCTCAAAATGATGTTTTCTCCTTAAAGAAATATTGATCAACAAAAAAGACCTTATTTACAGATAAATTTTAGCACCCATTCATGAAGTGCGTATAATTTTTATGTTTTCTTTGCCTTGATGTTTTCCTTGATATGAAACTCTGATGTCATGGAAAGATCAGGGAAAATAGCAGCCTGAAATACATAAGCACATTTTCCGTTGATCATCCTAATTTGCATATTTATCATACTCCATAATTTGGCTGGACAGATGCCAATATAGAGACACAGCAGCCTCAAGATACACAGTGTCACCCACGCCTAGCCAAGTCTACTGAGAACTTGAGCCTACTGAATACCTGAGCCTGGTGTATTAATGCAGGCTACCCACTTCTGCATGTCTGTATTGATGAAGTGTCTGTGTGTGTCAGACAACAACAACGTGGTGCAGCGGACATGCTGTTGTGGCTAAGCTTTACTGCCGATGACCGTTGCTGATACTTACTCTTCACGACGCCACTGGCAAGGCCGGGGATTCCGGGGACATCAACCACTTCGTTATCCTCGTAGTATTTGCAGATTGTTTCGTCAGTCTGGTTGACGCAGTAAGCTTCGTAAATTGGCCCTCCTATGCTTTTATTACACTTTCCACCAACAAAATCACTTGTCAAAAGACGGTCACCTAACATACAAATTCTGCAAAAAATATAAGGCCTGGTTAGATGCATGCAGTAACTGATTCACTGGTTATGTAACTGATTGAAGTCTTGAAAAATCTGTCATTTGACTGATTGATATTTTGATCTTTTGATCTCTTGAATGACTAATCATTTGGTTATTGGGTCACTTGGGAGGTTGGTCTTTTGTTTGATTGATCAATTGACTCATTTTATTGGTTGCTTGACCATTTGATAGACTGATCAATTGATTCAATGATCGTTTTACTGACTGACAGATTGATTAACTATCTGTTTGATTAATCACTTAATGATCACTGAATTGATAGTTCAGTTGACTCACTTTATGAATTGATCATTGGAATGATTGATCATCTGACTGACTGAATAATGGATTGATTGATTATTGATTCGTTGGTCATCATTTGAGCGATTTACGACACTGTAATGAAGAGCAATGTAAACAATATCACATCTTAGTTCTAAAGCAATCAATTATTCTTTGTTTACTTCATTTTTAGAAACAGGTGGCCATTAATCATTGCAATTCCCTGGTTGTCCTGGATTAAATTTGCTAAATGTACAGTGCCTGAGATAAAGCTCCAGGGATTCAGCTAGACAGAGGCAGATTTTAGCTCACTTCAGCCAATAAGCTGAACACTAACACCCACAAAATAAAACAGAATACCAGCACGTATTTGCACACGGAAATACAAGCATCAATAACAATAGCTAAAATTACTTTTCAGTTTTAATTATAGATATGTATGTTTAGGAATATACTGAGTGCATTGTTTATATTGTTCAAATCATTCTGTTGTGAAATCTGTGAAATTTTACTTCCAGCTTTCAATTCAATAATTAACAATTTATTTATTGACTTCATTGTGTTTTAGGCCGTACTCAAGAATATTTGACTTACAAGACAGCGGCCAGCATTATAGAGAGTTTAAACCGGACAGAGGCAAAGGTGGCATGAGCTGGACTTGAACTCAAGCATGACGTGCTTTAGATGTTGTATAACCAAAATCAAGCCATCATTACGATATTCTTTGTAAAAGTTTTTTCCATCCAAACCAGAGAAATTTCAACATTAACACTAAATTACACTATTGCCAGAAATCAACAGTTTCAAAATGACATAAAGTCACATTACTTGTACTTTTGATGACACTGATACTCTAGAGAGACAATCAGCAGCACCTATAACCGCAGCACCAGAGTGACGATCATCCTACCTGACACTTCCACTGGGATTGGCGGCAAAAATCCCAATATAAATAGAGAGAATTGAGAGGAGCACACAAAACAGGGAGATGGGGGCGAATTTGCTGACAAAGCTCACGCCCACAAACACACAGATGATCAGTATGATCAGAAGGCAGGTTCCATACACCCGGAAATTGTTGAAGGCATTGGCAACGATGGTTATGTCTCCAAATATAGATATGGATGGTGCTATGTAAGTCTGCAAATACACAAGGAACACATAAACTATTCGTGTCACGTCGTAGATGTCGAAGGGGGTATAGAGGATACTTATCTTCTGTTACATCTGATTATACTACAGTCTCAAGAGAATATGTACGGGTATTTCACTTTGATATGAGATGATATTGAGGTTTATGATATTGAGGTTTATGACAAGGGTTTCACTAGCCACATTCTCGTTGTGGTAACCATCATGGGAAATATTGGAAAAATGAGTTTTAAACAGATTTTGTATTGAGTTTTTGATACATTGTTGACGAAAATATATTGGTTTCTAATTTGTTTGAATTGCGTTTCTAAAATTAAACTGGCTAGAAAAACCCCTGAATGAGTGGAGGAAAAAAGGGTTGACCTACAAAAACCCATCAAGTCTGACAACCCATCCCGACTTACAGCCACAGCTGCACCAGTCGAGCCTCAATATTAAACATGTAGCATCACTGGTCACAGGCTATGGTCATCATCAGTGATGGACCTGTGAATTCGCAAGACCACTTGGCTACCACGAGCATCATGTGTAAATGTATATTAAAGTGTCCTCAACATATCAGGTGATCATTTCAAATTAACTTCCAAACAGCAAGTTTTATTTCCTAACAATCGGACATTCAGCTGTTCTCATACAGTTGATCACATTTTTTCTTACCACTAAAATTTCCACAGCACCAATAATATACATGGAAGAGGCAACGGACGTGCCAAGGTAGAATAAAACCCCCACAGCACCCCCGAACTCTGGCCCCAACGCTCTGGAGATCATAAAATAGGCTCCTCCTCCAGGTACCACCCCATTCGTCGCAATAGCACTCATTGATATGGCAGTTAACATGGTCTGGAACAAAAAACAAGCACTAGGGTCAATAAAAAGATTAACAGTTGCAATGGCACTCATTGATAGGGCAGCTACCATGATCTGAATCAAAAACAGGAGCTAGGGTCAGCAAACAGTTTAATAGTTGCCACAGCACTCTTTATTCATTCATTTGATTGGTGTTTTACGTCAACCTCAAGAATATTTCACCTATACGATGGCGACCAGCATTATGATGGGGAGGGGGGGGATTACCCTGATTACTGGTTGACCATCCCACATACGGCCAGAGGGGAAACCAGCAGCAGCAGTACTTGAACTCACAGCGACCACACTTGTGTGATGCCATACTGGCACGATAACCCTCTTGGCCAGCTGTTATGGCAGTTAACACTGTCAGAAACAAGTTCCTATAACAATGTTATTCAAAAAAGCAGAACTCACAGCTGGTCCTTTGATTGATTTTTGAAATTCTCTGAACTCCTGTCATCTAAACCTACCTGACCTGTGCAGTACGAACACCTGTTAACCCTAAATCTCTGATTAAGTTAAGATCAATCACAACTACAGTAATATATGATGATCTGTGGCCCCTCAAAAATCAAACAGTCACCTGCCGGACCAGGCGGTGGTGAGGTTGATCGCAGCAGGCATGCAGCCGACAGCTCCAGGAGCCTCTGCAGGTCACAGAGGGTCCCCCTCAGATCACAGGGGCGGCTTCAGTCAACAGAATTTTACACTAGGGCCTAAGTAAGGCTGAATTCTACACACTGTTTTAGCCTTCTGAAATATATACCAGTTGACTGTCATACCCGTGTGGTGTTTGTCATGTTGTTATACCGCCTTGCATTACTGCAAATGACCTAAAATTTCATCCCAAAAATGTGCAGTTTTAGAGATAAATGAATATCATAAAATATTATATTTAGTGCTGAAACTTTTTCCCAGTAGCACATCATATTAACTTCAAAACAAACCTTAAAACACCTTCCTACCATCAATAGAATCACAAAAAATGAGCAACTCCATCATGGACAAAATTTTAGGTCAGTAAGTGTATTTTTCATCATCAGGAGGGACTATTAAATGCAAAAGTACACCACAGTTCAGGTGAACACCATATAAGCCTGAACAAATACATCTGTTTGAAACCCATAAATGATGAGTACAACCTCTGAGGGAAAGTACTTCACGGGTTTTGATGAAAAGTACACATAAAACAATGAGTCTGGAAAGAACTGGTTTAGAAAGTATGTGAATGACAGTTCCAATCATGTATATGGAAGATAATTGGAGTCATAGCCCTGACAAGAAATCATATTCATTTATAAAGTACTACAGGTATGATATCAGTAATCTGGTTACCGTGGCAATGAACTAGGGCAAGTCGCAACACATCGTCACAAAGATTTAAAACTGAATATGGAAACCAATTAGAGTTGCAGCCAGGACACATCATCACCTCAAGTCATATCTATTAATCCAGCATATATTGGGAAAAATACTGATTTACTTGGGTATCACAGAAAAGGAACAAATGTGAGTTGCGACTGAGATCCTTACATCTGTATCTATGTATCCACCAAAAATTAAAACTCCATACGCAAAACAATTTTAGTTGTCGTATCTATTTATTAGGATAATGTAAGGATAAGGGCAATCTGGTTACCATAACAACGATGGAAATGGACAAATGTGAGTCGCAACACCTCATCATCTGGGTATCCATGTATCCTCCAAAAATAAAAACTGTACTTGGAAAGCAACTGGACTTGAAGCCCAGATACAGTATGTATAGAGAAAATGGTGAGCTGGATTCCACAGAAGCCAAAGAAATGGACAAAAGTGAGTTGCGACACATGAGCACATCTGTATCCATGCATGCACCAAAAATTAAAACTGCACATGGAAAACAATTGGAGTTGTAGACTGGACATGAAAGCACTTGTATTTAAATGGTATATCCAGCGATAGTGGCAATCTGGATACAATGTCAATTGTGAAAATGGACAAATGTGAGATGTGACACATTGCCAAAATGCATGTGGAAAACTTTTGAAATACATCCTGGAGAGGAAGTCATGTATTTATACAGTATATACTGGGAAAATGGTGATCCGGTTACCAAGGTAACTGAAATGGACAAATGTAAGTCGCAACACATCATTACACCTGTATCTATGTATCCACCCAAAATTAAAACCATATGTGGAAAACTATTTGAGACATAGCCCGGACATGAAGTCATATGTATTTATGCAGCATATACAGGGAAAATTGCAAAAATATCCACCAAAAATTTAAAAAAAGAAAGGATCAAATACCAAGAAGATACTCACAGAATAAAGTACATTGTACATGTAGAGGACTGATTGAAACAGCTTCCACATCTTGATCATGTGATCATGTGAGAGAGGTATTTTAGTCTCTTAATATTTCAGAGACTGATGAATTGTTTGTGGTATGAGAGAGGCTTGAGCCACATTAGCTAGCAAGTGGCCCACATCAGCCAGCAAAGTGCCCCACATTAGCCAGCAAGTGCCCCACATCATCCAGTAAGCTATAAAGTTGGTACACTTATTGCATGTGTTTTTATTATAAGCCCTATACAAGTCCAGCGAGCTCTTCCTTAGGCCTTTCAGGAAACACCTCAATAAAAGTGGCTCACAAACAGTCTTGTCTCAGTCCTATGTCAATGAAAGTGACCAAAATGTTATAAATGAAGATCTAAATATCTTTCCTATCACACTAACATTGTGGAAACTCAATATTGAAGGACTGAATCCTTGGAAGTAGTTAAAAAGTTATATGCCTGTGTCTATAACCCATGCCTATAACAAACATTGGAAAACATAAATAGCTATTAACACAACAATTAATACACCCACTTATTTATCTCATTGACATTTATTGTTCTACTAGAGAATTTTCACATGCTGATAAAGCATCTAACTACACAACACTGGCTTAATTTTCAGTGTACAAGCTGCATACAGCAATGCCCATCTAGTTTTATTGCTGGTATGTTCAAGTCGCATCAAATCTCTGGGTACGTGACATGCTCAGCTGAAAAACACTAAACCAAACACTACAGAGAAAAACAGAAGTCCCTAAATCTTGGCTATCACACTGAAATCTGTAAAAAATCAAATTAATGCTGGAGGATTTTAGCTTGAACTGTGCTCTTCTGCTCTAATCCCTGACCTTTAGGTTTATTTTCACGATTAAGTAAGTATATATACTTGTTGTCTGTTACACATGAAAACGGCATTGCAATACAAAGTGTCTTCGATACTCTGTCACTTGCACCCTAGGTTTAAAGATTTATATTGGGAAGTAGGTAGGTTGTGTGCCAGTAGCTCGTTTGTTGTGCGATTGTGGTGCACTAGCAGAATGGTAATGGACTGGTTGTAGAAATCTGTGGCCGCCTGGTCAGCATATCAAAAAACCACCACAGTAATTCTGCATCCTCACAGACAAAGGCTGAACGAATAACAGTCGACTGCTACATAGAAACCTGTTTCATATTTACAGCGGTCAATAGCATGGAGTGGCATGTCACTTGACTGCCCACAGAGTGAATGTTTTTGCATGGAGTTAGGGTGAGCAAGTGACAAGGCTAATGATAAATTTCTTCAACATTTTCCCAAGCCTGAGAACAATTTTAAAGGCTATTTATCCCCATTAATCTTTCGATTATGGTCAGGATTTATCTCACTTGGATTTGCCAACAAGCAAAATAGTCTAGACAGAGAAATACCCTCAACATATACTCAATACAACACACGGTGAAGATGCAAAAAGGCGCAAAATATTGGGCAACCAAATAATCTGGGAATTACCCGAACTGGTGAATTATTAGTTACACTGACGCATGACTGAGAAGTACTAATTAACACATTACTTCTGGGAAGAGCACTCGATGCTCTTTCTAGATTACTTGGACTTTAACAAGGCACCCTTCCAAAGTATATGTAGGTGTGATGAAACTATATATATATATATATATGTATATATATATATATGTATGTATGTATATAGGGATTTAGGGGCAACAAAAGTAGATATACCATCACATGATTTGCAGCCTTAAGTCAAACTGATTTGGTTGCAGACATGGAAGATATGGGATGTTGTGCTCAATACAGGCCAGCGGTAGATGTATCCCAACGTCTCCTATATTGTATGTCTACTTTCAGCTAATGGTTATAAGAGCTCGATCAGTCTGCCTCATCTTATCCCATCTTCATGCTCTGGCCTCAGGGCAAAGCTTATGTCTAACCTGACATGGCTTAAATACGGTTAAAACTCTGAGAAAATGCAGGCGGTATAAAAAAGGTCACGGCCGCTCAAATTTATTGTATTTTAATTTGGGGGTGAGAGGGGACTGAAATTCCCACTGGCCTGAGGACATTCATCACTAAGATACATGTATGTGTATATTTTTGGCGATGAATATTCATCAATAAGATATGAGTGCACATTTATAGCCGAATCATCCTCAAGGTCAGAAGAGGAAGGGGCTCGTTACATAAGCGTCAATATGACACCACACACAAGTACAGAAACCACAAATCCATTAAAATATCTAGATATGTGGACTGTTTAGTGTAAAGCCAGGTTTGTATCTACCACAGCTATTACCTTAAACTACACTCACGCTTTTCATCCTTATTTTTTAAAGATCTATCAGCATAATACAATACTTTGTCACTACCAGTGATTTTTTTTATACACAAAGGCTGCATCTTAAGGCAAAGGCTGCAGTAACCCATCAAGGACAAGTGAGTATCAAGACTTTATAATTTTGCATCCAGGCATATTCATAAATGTCATCCTTACTTCTCAGCAGTAAAATTCAATTTCAAAGAGATAATTCAGCCAGTGCAGAACTGAAACTATTGGTAATCATTGGGCAAAATGAATGTAATTTTAGCTTTAAGTCCTAGTAGCAAGTATTAAAGTTAGACTTGTCACAGTCATCCACATTTATCTCATGCAAATTCAGATACAAGTAGGTATTTCGCTCACTGGTTTTTCTGTTTTATATACCTGTATATAAATTCTCTCCCCTGGATATCTGTATTAGCATGTATTAACCACATTGGTGTGCTGTATACAGTATTTAACAGCCAGGCTATAAAACATTGTATAACAATTTTGCCCAAGTGAGCCATTTGCCTGCCAATGGTTTGCCCTCAGAAAGGTAGGGAACAGATTGTGTAACGTCAGATTTTCCATTTCCTTAAATTTATTTGTTTGTTTGATTGTTGTTCAACTTCATACTTACAAATTTTTACTAATTTGATTCATTCCTTATTCACACTACTGAAGTATTAACTCATCAAAAAGAACAGTAATTGTTGAATGCTCAAAGCCTTCTACAGGCGAGCCAGAAGTGAGCTAGTAGCAAGCTGAAGAGAACCTTTCAATAGCATCATTAACTGACACAGTATTATGTCTGTATACTTACAGTCATACAGCAGATGAGCACAATAAAGAAGCCCTCGATGAGCCCCGCATTTCCAACTAGCCAGGTGAGACGTATAAACAAGATCACGCCAAAGATGTTCTGGATGCATGGCAGGTACACTCCCATCAGCAGGCCCAATTTGGCACTCTGAAACAGATTTATAAAGGAAAACAGACTTCATATTCTACACTGTTCAGATCTACAGCAAACTCCAAATTGCAGTGAATGGAAACCTGCTGGATCGAAAGGCAAATTTTCTGATAGTCAACAAATGCAGGCACGTAATCAAATTTTGCAAAGGCCATTCTGAACAAGGAACAGAAGGAGGTGGAGGGGCTTGGTTAAGGGTAATATAATGACATAAATCAGCCGCACATATGTATGTATGCCACAATACTTCAGCCAAATTTCTAACCCACAGGAGAACAAAGATTTGAACTGCTACTACTTCAAAATGAGGTACAAAAAATGCAGCTACTGTAAATCTTCAACCTTTTCAACCACTAAAGTACTTTTTTCAGTGGAATTTATGCATACAATGATTATGAAAATGACTGTAAACATGATTTGTTTGTGTGATTAAAGATGCCAGCGTCATAATAATGTCCAAATTATTTCTCTACACCCCACAGTTCTGTCAGAATGTTTCAAAATATTAGTTGCAGGGTTGGCTGAAAAGGTTGAAGAATTAGGGTAATTATGGAGTTTTGAAATATTTATTCAATATTTGTAAAATTAATGTTTTAAACCATATACCCAATTAAAGAATGGTGGTGTGGCAAAACAACAAGAGGCTGTCCAGAGAAAACAACAAATCATACCACCCAATAAATGTGCCTACTGAACTCCTCAACAGAGGCTTCAATCCAGCCAGTGACAGCTGAACATCTTCTTGATAAAGGGCCAGTGAGCAGTCCCGAACAAGAATTAATTAATTTATTTGACTTGTTTTTAGCACCATATTCCGTAATAAGAGTGATGACCATGTTGTTCATGATGATAGTGCATGTCAGTCCCTATTAGAACAAGCATGGTCCAAAACCATAAATACAAACCTAACTGGACACCTGCTATCTCTAACTTGTCTCAGAGCAACATTTTATACAACAGGCTACATCAGAACTGCAGAGGAATTTGGCACTGTGGCATTTTTGCTATCAATATGAGGCATATATAACTTGCATAACTAATATAAACTTGCATTTTCAGATACATGTACGTGTATGTTTTGCAACCTTTAACATCTTCCAAATTGTCAACACCCCCTCCTGATCTTGCCTTGAATAACAGGCCATGTTCAACTGGCACCTAAAGGAGACATCTCTGCTCAAGTGGTCTAATGATTTCTGCTGGTAGATCTTTAGCAATTAAGAACGATTGGGTCAGGCCATGAAGTCATAATTCATCCCCCTAGCTGTTCATACAGCATCAATTTCATTTGCCTTTGTTCCACAATCTGAAGTTCAACAAGTTTGTTCTAGGTCTACACCTGGAGTGCTTTTACATTGATTTATTTATTTGATTGGTCTTTCTACGTCTGTCGCAGGTTGCTGGTAGACCTTCCCACGTATGGCCAGAGTGGAAGCCAACACGAGGAGTTCTTTTAGAAATGTAAAAATAATTTTTTAAATTTTATTCTGAGAATCAGTTACTGGATTAAGGATAACAGATGATCCATAGTTAATTAAAGTATATTATTAACAATTGTAAAAACTTCTTTTTCGAAACAGCCGATACTGGCGTCCATAAGAGTCAGTTCTGACTGCAAGAAACATACACTGATCCTTTTGTAACAAAAGGACTGCCATTTCCGCTATTCAACCGCAGCATTCTTAAACTGCAGTCAGAAATATATTTCTTTTCCGAATACACTCGGACAATGTGCAAAGACAACAAATGGAAGAAATTACACAGCATTACAGCAATCAATCCCATATATTTATAAGCTGAACAATCTAGTATGTCTTTACTGCAACAGCACTGTAGATATATGATATTTATTTCTAATCAACACTGACAGACTGAAATTGTTGATGAAAATCAATACTGAATTCCCACTCTTTACCCTCCTTAAACTAATTACCATGGTAATGGGATTACTAAACATTCTAAAGGAATTCTGATTTTTTTTCTTAACTTTCACTTTTTTTTCTTGGCTTTCATATCTGAAGACCAAAATCTGTTGCCTGGAAACATCATTAATGTAAATCACAGAAGAAACCTCTGGGCTTTACACTGGGAGTCACACCCCAGCAACTTCAAGCCGATTTATATCCGCTGTAAAACAGCACAAAGCACATCTGCTGCTAGATAAATGAATGACGCCAGAGTCTGCTCAGCAATTTGGATCCACAGAAATATTCATCAGGATTCCTTGAATAGAAATGTCCTTGGTAAACAGCTTTTTATTTAAAGTTCATACTTGCAGTGGCTTTATCGTGACAGGATAAAAAAGTGTACAAAATTCCCCATCATGGATTTCTTTTGGGATAAAGCTCCTCTAATTCCCTCGTTAGTCGCAGAAGGCCTTTCTTTGGTTTAATGAAATAGAATTTCCATTGGTATCAAGCTCCACCAAAAATACTCCACCATAAATAAACATGACATCCACCATATACGGGAGACCTATATGTACAGCCATGACCCTTGTTGGGGTAATTACGTGGAAATAGGAGCACTTATCAAAAGGGATCAGTCAGTGCCTCATTGATAGATTTGTTGATGGCATTTGACTAATGTTATTAGCATGGATTAACTGACATACATGTAAATGTACATGAGCAAATCGATTTAAGTTACACAAAGCCGTACATATCTACCTCAGCAGGTATGGGTATAACACGTACATGTTAGTGCGCATTGAGGACTTAATTACATAGAGCTGTAAATCTAAATCATGACTTAATCAAGACAGGCTGCCAGGCAGCATGACTGCAGGAGACTAGGCAATCACAGAGCAGACTTCTCATAATCAGTGCTGTATCACTGTCACAGGCTTCTGTCTATCCAGTGGCATAAATTTGTCATTAGAACAGCATGTCATTGTGCAAACTACTTAAGCCATCAGCATGCTACATTTATTTATTTATCTGATTGGGGTTTTATGTTGCACTCAAGGACACCTCACTTATACAATGGAGGGAAGCATAATGGAGGAAGGAAACCTAGCAAAGCCTGGCAGAAACCCTGAACCATCCACAGGTTGTTGGCAGACCTTCCCACTTACGGTCAGTGAGGAAGTCAGCATGAGCTGGACTTGAACTCACAGCGACTGCATTGGTGATATGAACCTGGGTCATTACGCTGCACTAGTGAGCTAACCACCTTGGCCCCTCAGTACATTATAATTCAGGTCAGAGCAAAGTCTATACTGGCCATTCCATCTATCACACTCTTTTATACACAAAGACTAACAAGGGGAATATTGGGAATGCACATTAAGAAGAAAAAACAGAAAAAAAAATCTTTGAGGCAATATGATTTTAATTCTCCACAGTGAAAAGTATGATAAACCCACACCCAACCAATACACTTTACAATCAGAAATTTTATTATCACAGAAAACAAGAAATTATTTTCTGCTATCACCACCCACATTAGGCTTCCATGCGTTCGATCGACCCTTCCTGCTAATTATTTGAAGTCAAATAAAACAGCTTTCTGGCTGTTTGCCCTACAACTTCAACCCAGGAGAGCTGATGTGGTAAGAATTTGACATGAATTATACAGAAATGGCAACCTGGAAGTAGAACCTAAACATCAAAGCATAGACTGATAGGATGTGTTCCTAGCTCTTACCTGTGGTTTCTTAGCACTGTTCTCCACATCATTAGGGTCAGGTGTTATTCCAGCCTGGTATTTGCCTATGGTGGCCAAAATCTGAGATATCTTCCCCCGTTCCGATAGATCTTCCTAAGGAGACAGAAATAACACAATCAATGGGAGGAAAAGAATCTGTGAAGTATCTCAATCAATCACTATTATGCAAGTGCTCTGGTAATAAAAACATATATATATATACTAAAATTTGCTGGGGAATTCAGAAGGATATTTACACAGCAAATTAAAATAGATAAATTTCAAGTTTTTATCAACGTATGCAAACTATGGATTTCTGAAAAACGATACTGTATCAGAGAATAAGCAGTCACAGCAACTGAAAAAATCTTAATGCATGAATTTTTCCCCACATTCATAACAACGTGTACTACATGTACGTATGCTGACGGATATGTACATGTATGTATGAAACTGACCAGCCATAAACGTCAGGCAAGATGTCAGAGTTTAATTAACAGTGTGATAACTGCTCTGTGTATTTCATTGACTGATTTTACCCAGCAATACCTTATACTGGCAGGGGAACGACTACTTCCATTGACTTAATTGATACACGACTACATAACGATAAATCTTCACCTTGTCTGTACGTCTGAATCCCAATTGCTGTTCTTGTACATCGTCTCCCCCCAGACATGTAACAAATGGCCTCATTATTTTCATAATACGTCTTTGTGATTTATCCCAGCAGGCCATGTACATGCAATATGTCCAGTTCCTTTATAGGTGCAGAGATTGGATTAGGTTTCCTTAACCCATACATATACACAGTACATACTGTATAATGCGGGTAAGGAAATTTAGCAAAGAACATGTACCAGTGTAAATTTTGCTGACGAGAACTCTCGTTACCTCAAACAATGCCATTTGGCCATAGTTGGCCTGCTCCTCTGCATCCGCCAGGGGGACATTCTCACGGTTTTTGGTGTCTTCACCTAAAATGATAAATGAGTTGAACATGTGAACATCTGTGGCAGTAACAGCCACTTGTATGATCACAATATACATGTAGGCTGCCAGTTGTAACATCAGTTCCCTAACAGAGTGTTCTTAACTTCAAGTAATGGAACTTCTTTACACAAGAAGAAATATGGTAATGCAAATCTCCTGTACAAGCTTTCAGCAGACATTACGGGAATGAATCTACTGTATGATTGGTTTCTCATATGCTAATTAAGCAGGGTTAAAGGGCACACAACAGAGAATGGGTACACGCAGATACTGCTGTTAACATTAGTCCTGCTACGCACAGCTTCACTTTGCATCTGGCAGTTAAGTATAATCCCTGGTAGTATTTAACATTGAAATGTCGTTGCTGGACAAGGGTTAATATGCCAAGCTAAACATAATCTGCCCTAAAGCACAAAAACAAAAACAAAAAAAAAAAGGAAACAATGTACATATTTGGAAGAAAGTGAACAATACATCACAGATAACCAATGTCAATTTTCAGGGACAACCAACACAAAATGTGCCAATTTTTTCTTGAGAATATGAAAACTATACATGGATTGAGTGAGGCTGCAGTTTCAAATCCAGCTTTCGCTGGGAATGGCATCATCAGCTTTAACTGAAGAAGTTATAGTCAAGTAGCAATCAAAATGATATGGTACACATATACGTATTTGTAAATTCTACATTAATTCATACATGTGTTCTATGTAGGTTTTATTTTCAAAGAAAACTGCTTTAATTCACATCTAGCTGGCATTTCACCAGTACAACGTCTAACATGTTACCAAGAGAAATCGTTGCAACCTTGGCAAGGAATTTCTACCAACCCCTGAGAGCATGTTTTAGAAATTATGCAATCCAAGCTATGCTGATGAATGTCACCTGCCTAAAACACCCCAAAATAAAATGCTGAAAAAAAAAAAAAAAAAAAAAAAGAATTCGAACAGCCATAAGAGCTTTTAATATCTACATATACTGGTGCATGTACATGTGTAAATTTGTGTATTTTCTAGCTCAGTTTCTGTACAGCTGGGCTAATGTTCTCTGACCAATCACCCAGCACGCAACTTGTAGACAGGGGACAAAGGGTCAAATTAGTGGCTAAGTAGATTTACATGTAGACTGTTTAACATTTGCATGCATCACACATTCAAATCCCGCTCAGGTTTCAGGGATTCCACATTCCATTCCGGTCAGGTTGTCAGTTAGGGTATCGCCATAAATGCTGCACTGTACCTTACAGTGTATCCACCTACCACTTGATCTGCTGACTCAGGCTCCTAAATGGGTAGTATTCTTCATTACCATTACTGTGTGTCCGTAATACATCCCTCACATTACACTTACAGAATAATGCGTATCCACACAGATACACAATTAGGATCGTTTTTCAATAATTACAGAAATGGATATTATTAGTTACATGGTTACCGAGTAAAAGGATACAAAACTATATGGTAAGCCTCACATTGCAAGAGGATGTCTGCATTCCTCTGTGAGGCTTACAGACCCCATATAATTTTGTATCCTTTCACTCAATAACCATGTAACGAATACCCTACAAGCTACACAGAAAGTTGTTTCTGGAAAAACAAAAGCAGCTTCAACAGTAATTTCCTGTTGCGTCGAGGAGTTAAATCGAGGAGTTGAAATACCAAGTAGTGATCTGGGAATTATGAGGTCACAATGTCAGTGACAATGATGTGTCAACATTCCTTTGTGACACTGTGTCCTTGGTGTCATTGTTGCGTCACACTGTAACTGTTATGTAATGGTGTTCTCCCTAATGTTAAGCCATCAGAGGCATATAGCATCTGTTGCAGGGTATAGAGATATACACGTCTACCATGTGATCATTACTGACCGATCAAAAGCAGAGGATTTTGTTTGAAGTGGGATAAATCAGAATCCCAATCAAAACAGGTTGTTAAGTACACATTTCATGGATATTCTGTTATGAGAATTTGATCTGGTTTTGCTGGTACATTGTCATGAAAATGTCATGAAAATGACAATGTCTTAGTCAAAAACGTGATTTAGGAGAGAAAACTGAAAGGTTTATGAAGCTTTGTGAATGGGTATGGGCTCTCACTGAGATCGCTGGTAAGCATTACCTTGACGAAAAAGGAATTATGCTCAAAGTGGTAAGAAAAAATGTCATTTCAAATGTACATGGTGCTTATATATCATATTTAAACTGAATATTATGGATAGATGGAACTGAAGCACCCAATCGCCTTTGACAAGTATAAAGTGATAAACTTTCCACAGCCGACATATAATTTCATCTGCAAATCAACTGACACTTGAAGAAACGGGAATGGTAAGAGCATGTAGTACTGGGCTGGGAGACCATATTCATGTGTAATGACAGATACAAATGTTCAGTGAAGCTCTGAGAATGAACTTAAGGTAACATGCACAAGAATATAAAATATGGGGACATTATTGAGGCTGGCCTGCTACAAGGAGTTAGTGGTATAAAATGGTTCAGTGAGGCAGCACCGAAAATACATGTATGTTGCCATTTGGGTTGGTCTGCTACATGTAGACACTGTTGCAAGATGATCCAGTGAGGCAGCACTGTCATGATGTTGAAAATAAGGCTAAATATTGAAACCACAAGAAAAGACTGTACCAAAATGAATTCCTTTACATGAATAATAAACTCCCCCTTTGCAAAGCCTTTTCACCTACAACACGTTTAGTAAACATTATACAGCTGGATCTAGAACATTTCTCAAGGTGTGCTTGGTTCAAAGTTATACTGTCTGCTACCCATTCATGCAAATACCAAGTCAGATAACTGCATGTCCCTGCTTCTCACACCAGGAATTTGTTTACTGCTAAGCTCCAGTTTGGATCCAGGGATCTGACGGTAAGAGTCTTCACTTATTATGAAGGAGACCCAGGTTACAGTTTAACAATTAAGTGACCTACATGAACACACAGATTCCACAAAAGGTTTGCTATGGTGCTAACTTCAAAAACCTGGCAGATACATGCATACCTGTATCAGGATGTGGTGATAACTTCAAAAACCTGGCAGATACATGCATACCTGTATCAGGCTGTGGTGATAACTTCAAAAACCTGTCACATACATGCATACCTGTATCAGGCTGTGGTGATAACTTCAAAAACCTGTCAGATACATGCATACCTGTATCAGGCTGTGGTGATAACTTCAAAAACCTGGCAGATACATGCATACCTGTATCAGGCTGTGGTGTCAAAATTCTCACACTCAAGGTTACTCTGACATGTCTGCATGTATGCAAGTGTACTGTGCTTCACCTGAGGTGCAGAATTTTCCATGTGACACATTTTGCTTGATTCTGATTAACTCTTTGGGCCAGGTATGAGTTGTCTGTGTTGTTCAATTTCATTTCTTACCACAAAAACTTAAGTGTTCACATCAAAAGGAACCTTTCAAGACCTTTCTTTTGTAAGTGCATTTCGACCTGCTAAACTTTAGGTGAAATAGTCATTAAAGATGCTCATAACAATTAATTAATGTGACCAGTACACTGTATGTAAATCTCAGTGGTTCGTTATATTTCCATGCACATTTTATGTCAACATAAATCACAAAGCCCAAAACATATATGGAGAAGAGAAAATGACCCATGAACATGATACATACTCTCTCATATCAGAGATACAATGTCACAGGAGACCATGATAAAACATGATACATACTGTCTCATATCAGACATACAATGTCACAGGAGACCATGATAAAACATGATACATACTGTCTCATATCAGAGATACAATGTCACACCAGACCATGATAAAACATGATGTCACAGGAGACCATGATAAAACATGATACATACTCTCTCATATCAGAGATACAATGTCACAGGAGACCATGATAAAACATGATACATACTGTCTCATATCAGAGATACAATGTCACACCAGACCATGATAAAACATGATACGTACTCTCTCATATCAGAGATACAATGTCACACCAGACCATGATAAAACAGCCTCAAACACACTAAGGGCAAAAACAGCTTTTCATTAAATAACTTAGTCAATGCTGCTTATTAAACTTGCATTCTAAAGATCCAGTGCAGCTGAAGAATCACGGATGGCAGAGAGATAAATATCCCATGGCAAAAGAGTTAAACTATAAAGTAAACCCACTATCAAAATGATTCATCATAATTTGTGCTTTTTCAGGCAGAAAGGGAAATATCAATTACATTCAAGAAAATATGTATACTTAATTAACAGCCAGGGTTAGCATGTGCATTGCTTTGTTCCTTCCTTTTGGACATCAGCCTCTGTTATCTAGCTAAAGAACATTTTGATAAGTTTGCCCGTAAAAGAATGCTTAACCTATAGGCTTACTGAGAACTAGAATACCCATGTACCCATTGAGAACATGGAATAATTTCTCACAAGTATTTGACCGAGGAGACCTGGACCAGCTCTGGCTATTCTCTTGACACTGTGCTTGTTACAGGTTGACGGGTTTATTGGCAGCTCTTCCAAATCACTCACAAGTCTTCTGCAGGTTTTCACCCCACTGGGGGTCCCATTAACAGATTTTCTCTTCAGTTTACATCTTTTCTAATGTATAAGTATACTTTTCGGCATAGATCCAGCTTTTACCAGCTGAATGTCAACTATAAGTAGGTACTGGCCTGCTAAATAGGTTCAGACACACTGTGGTCACAGGGATGGTATGACCCAAGACTTCAGTGTAAAAGCTTTCTGAAATTCTGATGAAGCAAGGAATTGACCATTTCGCTCATTATAAGACGAACAGTACATTTCACTTCCACTACTTCCTGAGGGGTCCTCACACTGGGCACTGTTGGCTTTCAACATGTTCACCACCAACATGACACAAGATTATACAGCTGTGTTTTTAAAAAAGGACAATATGTACATTGAACAACCTAACTTTAGTGTAAAATTTCAACCCATAATGAAGTTACTTCAACCTGAGCTCACAACTTGTGATGTCAAACGCTGTTCAGATTTAGCATGACAGCTGTTGTTCTCTCAGCGAGAGGCAAAAAGTCACACATTGTGACTGAAATGATTTCCTTTCTGCTAATAGTCTGATATTATAAAAAACATGCCAGTTGCACTTTAAAATCTGAGCTGCAGCTTTTTCAAAGGCTTAAAATAAAGCGTCTACCAAATGCTTACAACAAATCAAATTGAATAAGAAACTCTCCATAGCGACATTCGCACCATCACTAAATTTAGACTGATTTTTGATTCTCTCATTTATCAGCACACTCACATGAATGCTAACTGGTTGAAATATACATCTACATCTACATGCATGCCAGTCATCAAAATCTATGTACCAGCAACTACATGTACTTAGGATGTTTTTCATGCTTTCTTTAAACTAATAGGTAACTGCTTCATTCTGTACTGCAATATCAAGCCCTTCACAAAATGTGCATATATACATGTACTTCTATAAAAAACACTGTGACAGGCATTAATGACACTTTTTTTTTGGTTTAATTTGGGAATTTAAAAAAAAAATCACACAAGTGTGTTCTTGCACTAAACTTCCATAAACACAGAAAACACAATACTATTTTACTGTAACACAAGGTATCAGGAAACATGAAAAAGTGTCAGTTTGATGTTTTAATACACTTTGTACACATTGACCACATGTGTATTAATGCTGCAGACATCATGTAATAAGAAAGGTAAGCTGGGAAAGATAGTGAAATTAATCACTAACTGTGGCAGGCACATGCACGTGTAGAGCAAAAAATCAACACAATTCATTAACACTCGGTAAAGACAACGTGGAGTAAATCACTCTACACTGCACAGGACTTGAATGTTAAAGGTCACAAATCCTGCTAAAAGCCTGATGATCCTATAGTGATCCAGCAACTGCCGACCAGGTGACCTGAAAAGCAGCCGATAAGGATGGCAGAGGTGAACACACAGCTCTGACCATGGTGCAAATGGCACGTGCGTAGTTGTATAATTGTTAAGTCAATAGACCTTCGAGCAGACTTCCTCACATCTGCGAGCAGTGCTAAAGTAACATCAGGTCTTTTATTCTTTCCTTCACCTTTCAATTCACAGGGCAAATCAAATCCTTTCTAAGACATATTGACCATCTCCTTTTCCAGTCCATTGCAACAGATTTCCACAACCGTTTGGTATTATACATGTGCTCGGGAGCTATTAAAACAAACTTTCAGGTTCATCTCATCGAGCCAAAAGCTTTTTACGTGTTCATGTATGTGCATGTCAGTATAGTCTTGTGGCAGGGCTTTAATTGTTCCAGGAATAAACACAGTGACGGAATACACGTGCAGATTAAATTTGAGCCATGACGATCACAGCCAGATTTAACAGGCACTGCATATGGGCAAACAGACCCACTACACAAAGTACAAAGCCAGACGTAATCGCAGTTGGCAGATATTGAGCAAGGCACCCTAGAATACGAACATCACCTTCAGTCGCACTTCTGCCGCCCACACTCTACAGGCAACACTCAACAAACAGCATTGTGTGCCCAGAATTACATATTCCCCTTTCTGGACTAACATTTATCCGAAAGAGTCTTAATGGTAGTCCAGTCACTCACCAGACTGCATTAAGCAGTTTCACATTTAACACTGACTACATGATCCTACATAGGAAACAATAAACTTGCTAATGTACAACCTAGCAAACAGCGATGTAGCTATACGTATACAAGTACATGTAGCTTACAAACATACTCCCATTACGCCGGGTATGAAAAAACTCCAGGTAACCATTGGTGATATTTGCCTGTACCAAAGGTGAGTGTTCAAGTAATTGCATTTATCATGTTTATAAGTACATGTACACTGTAAGTTAAATACTCAGTGTAAACGTCACCAAGTCGTTAAAATGGCAATTACCTTTAAATGCACAAACATGCAGGTGTTGCTATAATCTACTGCCAACATTTTTCACTGGAAAATATCATGATTATTAAAATGAAAGCATTTCAATCCAAAACAAAGACTTAATTAAAATCTTTATCAGATTAAAGTAGCAAGAACTGATAAAAATACCAGATCATTCTTCAAGGCTCGAACCACTGCAAAAGTGTGTCACAATATATAATGGAAAGCATTTCTTTGAAAGATCTGATTACTCATTTATTTATTTGACTCAGTTGTTTAATGCCATAGTCAGGAATTTTTCCCGTACGCTGTATGGTGGTTAGTTGTGGTGGATCAGAGGAGGAAACCATATTCCATGACAACAAAAAAGATGTCTCCCTTTGCCAACCTGTACATACATGTATACAGAAAAAAACAGATTCAAAAGATGCAATGTGAACTAAAACGATTTGGATTCAATTCTGAGAGGCCACTGATCAAACGCTCAGATGAGCTGTGGTGAAAACAGCACTTCTGCATATTACGAGCCAGTCACAATCATCTCTCAAAAAGATCACAGAAATTCCGGAAGTAGAACTGTTTATTCAAGTTTCAACATGTACAGCAACTTGCTTCCACTATATTTTGATCCAGATATACAAATTCCTTTGTCATTTCCAGACACCACGCAGAGACTTTACAAGCCGAATTATGTCCAATTTTTTTCCTATTTCCCTGAAAATTTCTTCAGAAAATGGGTTGTCTCAAACACACTCACACACACCCAGGCTAAATAACCTATGCATAAGCCCCACTTTATTTCATCAGAAGAAATGGGGTGTCTCAAACACACTCACACACACCCTGGCTACATAACCTATGCATGTACACCATTTCATCTGCATGTGTAAAAGGTTCCTAGTATAACGTCATATCATGACAAAATCAATTACTTCAAGAATGGAGAACACAGAGCAGTCCTGCAGCCTTTCATTTATCATCAAAGAGATAAATCCAGCTCTACCGTTTCAATAAGGCTTTGACAACAAACAATTGAAGCCACATGTACACCTTTATAATTGGTCTGCATCCTTTAGGGGTTCCATGCTCCATGCAGACAGGACCAATTAACTTCCTGGGAAGCTACATGTAGATTCATTAATCCCGTTTTAAACTGTTTACAAGCTACCAGAAGGCTTGCTGTTATACATACATCCATCAAGTGACATCTGGGAAGTTAGCCAAGAGGCCTCTTGTTAGAAACACAAGTATCATTTACTGACTGATCTTTGGGAATATATCTACGAACCTATAGCTACCATGAGATATGGAGTCAGCATGGACACCACCCATGAAACATTACTACACCCTCAGCGAGTAATTCTTCGTTTTCACTATAGGTCACGTGATATTCAGCAAAACACGATGTACAACGGTGACAGGCTCAAGCTAAGCAATATGGCACATTCACAAGGCAATATACAATAGCCAATGATGTTTATTCTCTAGGGTGATCTCCCATTATGAGCTCTGTATCATGCTCTTGGTTGTAAACTGAACAGTCAGACGAAAGCTACCAACAACGCACAAGATCAGGTATTTAAAGTCCCAACAGAGCAGGTTTTTTCTACTTCTTTTCAAATTTTTTTTTTTGTATGATAAAACATATAATGCAGGCCATGGGAGAGATTATCAGGAATTGTCAGCTCTACACAAGTCATATTCAACATGTGCTCTCCACATCAACTGAACAACACTTGTCTCGAGCAGACAATTCCTCATATCTCGTCTCACGGCATGCGATGTATTACACACTGCATGTGAATGACAGCGCGGTCTGACCACAAAATGCTCTCAAATTATTTACACTTATTATCTACGTAAAATCTATTTCCACCTTCTTGTTTTGTATTTTCAGAATTTAATTTTAATGATAAGGTATTAAAAAGTAGAAATTGCTAAAGCATATGTTCCTCTATCTTATATGCCACAAATAAAAAGTGTGTCTAAGTCTTGTAACTTTGCATACCAATAAGCTTTGCACAAACAAACTATGACAGCTTCCATATATCATCATAAGCTTTTAACAGTCAAAGACTCTTTTGATAAAACAATGTCCTTTTTAGTTAAATCATGAGGTCAACTGTCTATTACAAGGTGAATGATATAAAATATTCTTCCCTTGGAAAGTGTGCTTAGCGAGAGAAGTGACCTCTAAAAGTGTACACATGCACTCTATTGTTATGGCTCTAGCATGTGTGCTTTCATTATACATAGAACTCAGGAGAGATGGACCCTTAGAGAATAACATCCACTCTGATAAACAGAACACTAAAGAACAGCACAAAGCTATAACCTGCCTGAAAGATTTGTGTGAAAAGAAAGATTAGGCTAACAAACCAAGGCATTAAAAAATTAATCACTTTGGCATTTACACTGAAAATAACAATTATCATTCCATAGCACTGTGACATACTGTACATCTGCATCATTTCAACTGAAAAATTTACCTTGCCATCAAAAGCCTCATTTTACTACACTAGATTTACATGTAAGCTTTGTCCACAGAAACTCTCATTTACTCACGTCTTACCTGGTCTCTCCATATATACTATAACTTGGTCAAAAGTTTGACAGTGCTGCTAGACTATATTTCACCTCAAGTTAAGCATGTAAAAATGCACTCTCACAGGCACTTAAATGCATCAAAATGATACTTTGGATGCCAAGGTTAAGTTTTTCTCTGAATTAATCTGCTTTACAAAAGCTTGTAAGGAGCCCTATAAGGTGGAGGAATCAACCACAAAGCTGCTTAACTTAAGACAAATACAGAAAGATGTAGAAGGCTATGGTTATCACAATGTATACGGACAGAGTGGTGTAACGCTCAGAAAATGAAGGCAGCATTATAACACCGATTCGTTGACCAATAATTTACTGAAGAACCAGCTTAACACATATCAAACTTTAAATTTCCAGAAGAAGAAAAAATTTTTAGTGAAGAGCTGTCAGGAAAACTTCTTTAATGAAGTCCTTAACTGTCACAAAACTGAGACAGAACTATTTCAATCTGACACTGTGTGGGAGTAAAAGATCAATGAAGACTTTGAAGGTTCAATATTTTGTTGACCGACATCCCCTAAGGCATGTGTTGTTGCGGAGGAAATGGCCAAAACCTTCATGGCTGCTGGTTAAATATTCAGACCAGTTACAGCGTAACCTCGTCAAGCTGCCATCAGTGTCACAAGTTTTCGGCAGATACTGACAATACTTGGCAGCCTAATCAATACACTTACTGGTTGCCCCCCCCCCCATCAAATCTGAAAACTGCTCCCAGTTACCACCACCCAGACTATGAGCAGCCGCTTTCCTCGATCGGTGTCCCACAAGTGGGCCACAACTGGTGCTGCAACAATACACTGCCCAAGAAGGTTATGATAAAAGGTCATTGATCTAACACCACCAGGCCAGGCATCCACGCCAACTCAGATATGGCTTACATCTCTGTTAAATGGTGTCGTGTCAGAGTACAGCCAATTAAAAAGCACCAGTGCATGTGGACAAATAACCCAACAACATCTATGTATTTATACAATGAGAACTCCTACTTACCAGGAAGCACCAACAAATACCATTACAAATAACTAATTAAACTATTCATCTGTCTTCATACTCTTCTTACAAAGAGTAATATGACACGATGTATTTCACTATGTATTTTGACAAACTGCACAGATTAAGAATTAAAGGCTTATGATGTGTTACTAATGGTCTACGTGTATACTCCATGTACAAAGCCATTTTCCATTGACATGTTTATTTACTGTGCTTCAGTGCCTTCAGTGTAGCATGTAAAAATGCAATTCAAGAAGCACAAAAAGACGATATAATCATATTTTTGATGACAACTCTTAATTTTTGGCTTATAAGAAATTAATCCAATTTCACAAAAAATCTCTTACATGTAAGTGACCCTATCAGGTGGATCAATCAGTCATAATCAAACAAAATGTGTCTCTTGGGAAATGCTAATCAGTTGAAGTACAGTAATTCCATATTACATATCTCTTACAGGCAAAAGGACTCTATTAACAGGTTGTTATGTTCACTTCCATGTGTCAAAAAAACAGGCCATTACATCACAGTTCAAATTTGTTTTTCTGCAGTCTTGAAGGAATCAGGCCTAAATAGGCTATATATACTTGTATCTTAGAAATCTTTCCTTCTGGATCTGGAGTGGAAAAATTAAAATAATAGTATATACTACATGTAAATATTATTTTACTTGCAGTTACCACAACAGTCATGCAGCAACACTGAGATTTAATCAGTGTGCAGGTATGTGTCAATGTCTTCAGTCATGTCAGGAGTCCTGCAAAAATTAATCTAAAGTATTTGATGTAAAATTTTGTCATTACATTATAACCGTAACCGCTGGGAAACGTAAGTTTTAACAGCTGAAGTAATACTTTATGACTATCACTGGCTCTAAAAGACATTCCTTGAGGCTAAATTTTAGGTCAATTACACCCAGTGCCTCAACACACTGATGACGAAGAACCCAAACACCAGAGTCAAATTCTGTCACAGCATGATCAGTGTGATGTCAACACACCGATCCTCCTTAACACTCTGTCAGGAGACAAAGGTATGCCCTTCACAGAAGAGTTGGGAGTTGTGTACTGTGACCCAGTACCCCTCACTTATCATCCCTACCAGGATAATTGGAGTGGAGGGGGCCCAGTGCAGATAAACCTCCCCTATGTAGGTACATGTACCCTTGTTGTTTTCTAGGCCACATCTTCAATTTTGTCTTTGTAAATGGAGAACCCATCAGCTACTCTCTTTAATACAATAAACCTGAATCTAATACAAAAGCACCCATGATCGGTATGGATCGAAACTTCTGGCAAATGGCCAGCCAATAGCACCTTATCCAGCGAACATCTCTGCAGGCATTGACAGGAGGCTTCAGTTTTATTTCTTGCGTAACAAATTGTGCACAATTGCCTGAGAATGGTTGAACAGTGTATGGCTGTCTAAGCTTCACAAGGTTCATGGCTGGTTCAAAGTTTCCAGCAATATAAAGTCAGCCTACAAATTCATGGCCAATGCTGAAAACACTGGCATGTTTAAGAATATATATACATCTACAAACGTTACATGTAGTTTACAAAGGACTATCTACAAGTAGTCTAATTTACTACACAAAATCAATATTTATTTATTTATTTATTTGATTGGTGTTTTATGTCGTACTCAAGTACTCAACGGCAGCTAGCACTGTGGTGGGAGGAAACTGGGCAGAGTCCCGGGGGAAACCCATGACCATCCGCAGGTTGCTGGCAGACCTTCCCGTGTACGGCCGGAGAGGAAGCCAGCATGACAAAATCATCATTAAAGATACATGTGTATGTACCTTCAAACACTTACTACCAAGCAAAGTTACAGCAAATATTAATGTTGCATTATACTTTGGCCAGTACTCGGTTTGCTTCATTTTAAATAACCATTTTACAATGTACTAATTAAGACAATTTAAAGAATCTCTGAGAACGAAATTTTGTAAACCTGACAAATAATATATCCTACATAACAATTCTCTAAATCAGTGCAACAATCAATCTCTTATTATTTCACCCTTTTAGAAATAACAAAGCTCCATTTTTTGAATGAAACATCCTTCACTTCATACATCACACAAAATATGCACAAATTCACAACAGCTGGAAGATTCCAGACAAAAGCAGATGTTATCTCTCACTAAGGTGCCTTGCTCTATGTACAAGTGAATAGCTTTTAACTAAAAAAAAGTCATAAATTTGACAATCCCCCAGACTAAATGAATGCTCAGGCAGAACCACTCATGCAGTTGCTTGTTGCAGATGAAAACATCTGTATTTTTTCAGTGCACTGTTTTAGGCGCACAGTCTTGGCTGGTTCAAGTGAGTTTACTTTTCAGTGCTTCACACATGTAATGTATACACCATGTACATGTATATGCGACGCTTGCCTCTGAGCATTCTGTTTACATCAAGACCTTGCTGGTTTGTCTCTGGGAGCTCTCAGCAAACCTTTCACTTAAGCAAACCTTGCACTAAAGTGAAAATGATCACATTTCCATTTTTAAGCAGACACACATTTGGAAGTTGTGGACAAGTGATTAAGATACTTCCACTGCTACATTTTCGTCCTATGTTCATGTTTGCACAATTTCTAAATTTAAGCAGAGAAAATTGCAACAAAATTGACCAGGGCATTGGTATTGCTTCCTGTTGTGATCCATTTGTCCAGGGGAGGGCAGAATTTTAACCAAACAGGCATTTTCTTCTGTCAGTGGCAAGTTCTTCACATCTGACATTAAATGAACACACTTGGGGAGAGAGAATATAAAGTAACATGGAAGAAAAAGAAAAGCACCTTCTGATGGGAAACCTATCACTCAAGTCAAGGCACATATCTGGGTGTGCTCAGGGCTGATAAGCAGGTTGCATACAAAGGCTGGAGAAGAACTGTCTACTTACAGAAACGGACAGGTTCTACAAGTATTGCCAAACAATACCATTTAATATAGGGAAATGCTCAGATGTTATGAGAAGGAATGAGTGTAACAGGAATTCAATGTTGATCTGCCTTATCTGCAAGAGCTGACTGTAAAACACTGATAAAACCCCACTTCCTGTTGGAGATGAACAGAGGAAATAATTACAGCCCAACCAACCATCCTTGTATAAATGTACAGTGAATTCCTAGCTCTTGACCAGACTAGCACTCTATCAGTACAGACTGTTAGTTAGCAGTTTTGACCAAATGTCTAGTTCTTGTTATGTCTAGCTGAGGATGCTGTAGACAGCAATGAAGCTTTGGGTCAGGATGGACAAAGCTGAGGTTAGGGTAGGCTAGGGTTGAACTGGGTATGGGGTGGTGAAGTCATGACAGAACACAATTAGGGCACTTTCAGGATCCTGGTTTGTTCAGGAGAGATACGTTTAATTTCATGGTTTTGTAGAGTACGAGCTGTTAATAGAACACAGTGGTCAAGTGTCCTCTCTGCCACTCCGGCAGACACATCAATTAGCCCCAACGAATTGGCCAAGAACAGACAGTCTACAGATGTCGAGTCAACCATGTGAGAAGACCACTCTGTTTTAATTACACTAGGAACTCCAGTGATTGCAAATGGAGCCTTTATAGCCTAACAACCAAAACCTGTACTTGGAAATGATTTCTGTCCAATTTCCCATGAAAATTTTGTCCCCAATTTGCAATAAAACAAAAAACCTCAGAGTGCTGTCCATTAAGTTCATTACGGAAAACACCCACAAGGTGGTTAACTGTGCTTAGAGGTGTCTACCGTCTGCACAGCCTGGTTTTAACAAGACAAGGGTTTCCAATCAAATCATGTGCAGTCTTCAGAATAACAGTCTCACGTTTAAACACCCTATCACCTGTTGCTTTCAGACTTCATGACCCACATTTTTTTCACATCGCATTATCTCTTGCTTTGAAAATGAAAGATCCGCTTTTTCTACTTCCCATCATCTGTTACCTTCAGCATTTGTTGAGATTACAACACTCTTGTTTTTCTCCACATCTCTTGATTTCAGGAAAAAAAGACCTGCATTTTCCACAACTCATCATCTACTTCAGAATAAAAGGCCAATGTTTTCCAAACAACCCAAATGTCTGATCATGTGTGGCTTTCAGACTATATGATGCACCTTTCGCTACATCTCATGATCTGTGAATTGCCTTCAGACTAAGGAATCCAATGATATGTCAGAAATTCAAATTTACCCAATACCTCAGAGGCATAATATATAGTACAAAAAAAACAGCACTTCATGGAATCTAAAATACAACATGACGTTTCTATGAACAGACAAATAAATGTTATTAATTAAACTCCAGAGTGTAATTCTCTGCACTTAAAACTCTGTTGGACAAAACCACAATGAGTGAAGTGAAGCCTTTAAATAAAGCCAGAGACCGTATTACAGACTATATACTGAAGAACCATGGGAATGCCTGTCCAGATTAATGAAACCAACAATCAATCCATATATCTTATTTTCCCCGAGCCACTCTGATCCCCAATTCCAATCTAAGATTGGCATATCAGCAATTCACGGTGGAAGTCCTTATTCCTGTAGAATTAAACAGAGAGCCTGCCACTCTAAATATAGAGAGAAGGGAATGTCACAGAAAGGCTGCGAATGAATTCCATCATAGAAATGGATTGGTAACAGTGTGCTATTTCTCCCACCATCCTGTCCCCATACAATGTCCTCTAGTGAACACTGTATTTACACTAAACTCCCTCAGAGGAAGGCTTATTTTCAGACCATCATTAATTTCCCAACATCAACACGCTCATCAAGCCCACCTACTTCAAGTTGATATGTTCAAGGTCTATGAAAATCTCTCGCAAATTTTCTACCCCAGCAGTGAAGAAATACAAGCTTATCTCTAGGCTTGGTGGAGGGCAAAAATCCACCTATATCATATCAACTGCCAGACAAAGCACAAGAGCAAATAAAGAAATATACATGTATCAATAGTGAGTACACAATACTTTTATTTATTTATTTGATTGGTGTTTTACGATGTACTCAAAAACTTTTCACTTATACGACGACCACCAGCCTTATGGTGGGAGGAAATCGGACACAGCACGAAGGAAACCCACAATCATATGCGGATTGTTGGTAGGCTTTGCCATGCATTACTGGCAAGGAAGACAGTGTGAGGTTGGTTTGAACTCACAGCAATCACACAGGTGAGGGGCACCTAGGTCATTACGCCGCACTAGCACGCTTATTCCCTCAGCCAGGGAAGCCCATAGCACACAATATTCAACATTAAAATATATGTGACTACTTCTAACAAACATCCTTACAAATGAATTTCAGTTTTTAACCAATTAAATAATTCATCATGAGTAAGATTTCTGAAATTACAATAAGCATGCGGTCCTGATGCATTTTAAGGTACACGCTTGATATTTTGGTGAAATTTTTGGTAACATTAATAGGAAGTAATCATTCATATTGGATCAACATCAATGCCAGGTACCCTTGGCAATTAAAGCATGATCTACTATAACAAAAAAAGAAAACAATCATGATATATACATGTACCTTTCTGGTTCACAAATACAAACACACATACAAGGGTGAGCGGGTTATCCCAACCTCCCCATTTGCCTGCGAAAAGGTTGCAGAAATATGGTATATGTCATTTTATCTCTGGCTTTGTGCGCATACAGCGATATTGCCTGTTATTACTTAGTGTTTCATTTGCAAGCGAGTCAGCTCTTAGAACAAATGTTTATCTGAATGAGGTACATGTACCAAGCTATAATGCCACTTCTCCATAGGTAAATGATATCTGATAAGAGGGAAGCTTTTACAATGGTCTCCTGCAGTGGTTCATGTACAAGTATCACGTGCATTACCATTTGATATCATACAGGTATCTCCAAGAATTCAAGCCAGACAATTCTCCAGCATACAGGAATATGACCATACTAAACACACACACATATTCAAATCATGGCATAAAAACATGAGGAAAAACTCAAAGACCTGAACCAAATTGTACTGCATATTCAATGAACTAGAAGTCTGAAGATATATACCTGTATATGAATGTCAAAGTACACCGAATACATGTATGTATATTTATCAAATAAATAAAAGAGAAAGCCATCCAGACCTTAATTTCATCTGGCATAAACTGTCATAAATACCAATTGTCAGCAGTGTAATACTGGCACAATTCATGCACCACACCAATAGATGCCGTATGGCTTTACTTGTGAGATGTGAATACGTATTACAGGACAGTACAAGCCACACTATTGTTTATATCATGTTTATGTTGTCCATGTATTTATATATTTATTTATTTATTTGATTGGTATTTGACGCCGTACTCAAGAATATTTCACTTATATCACAACGGCCAGCATCACGGTGGGAGGAAACTGGGCAGAGCTCAGGGGAACCCCACGACCGGAGAGGAAGCCAGAGTGAGCACCTGGGTCATTACTTTGCATAGCACGCTAACATCTTCGGGTCATTACTTTGCATAGCACGCTAACACCTTCGGTCATGAAGGCCCGTTGTTTTCCATGTAGTGTTAATACCTAAAATCATGTAAGTATCAAGTATAAGGCCTAAATACTACACTGTACTTCGTGTTGTGGTGTTTCATGAGACAGGTAGACTGTAAGCCAGGCTTTCAGACTAGAGACCCACAGTCAGTGTAGACAGGCTCTTTCTTTTATCAGGTAAACTGCATTACCATCTGCTAGCATAAGTAACTCTGCTTGATGTTTTGTGCACGGAGATCGTACATGATAAAACCCCGTGCCTCAGGGTGATGAAGCCCGGTACATGCCTGGTGCATGTGCACTGATTCCCTCATACAGGTGTGCAGTGATGGAAAATATATCAATAACCAATAATAATTATACTAAATTTGCAATGGTATTATGATGCATTGATAATACAACAGAGGTTTGTTACATGCAGTTCTTAACTGGTTTTTACCAAATGAGGATTAAAAATCCTGCACTGCATCTTTTCATCTCCATGCATTTTGTCCATCAGACGTGGCTGTATCAATCCACACCTTGTGTATCACAGAGATTAGAGGCAAGCCTGTCAACACAGGCACTTAATACTTAAGCAAGCAGTTCACTGTACAGAACTAAACATTACACATGTACATTCACACATACAACTACATGTATCAGTAAGCTGCAGATTACACGTGTGTAAGTTAAAATGGGCTACTTCTTTCTTTCTGCATGACGATAGATGGCTTTTCAAAGCTACAGTTGGTTCTAACATCTGTTGATGGCCGTTTATAATATTTACAGCCTTTCAGATGAACATCTGATGTGTCCATATAATTTGTAACAGACAAGTCAACCAAATCTAGTTAAGTCAAAATGCAAACAAAAAAAAAAAACACATGAGCTTTTAGGTGTTTTTTGACCATAATTGGCTAAACAATCTGTTGGATAATATAATTTCTTCTTGCTTTCTGCACACACACAAATTTCCAACCATATGTAAGTGCCTCTACCAGTTAGTTACACTACAATTACCTGATTTATGGAACACCATATTCCACACAGTAATGGTCAAGTTACACAAAATAATTCTACAAGATCCAAGACAGTGTCTGTTCCTAATTAACACCTACATGACCTGTGAACACCTTCATCCTCTACTTACATGTATACATCTGCTCGTTGAGGTATCAATCACTGTATAATAATAAAGACTTAAAATAACAGAATTTTCTTATCTTAAAAACAGACCACCTGAATGACCTGCTGGAATTACAGGTGTGCATGAGAGCTTCCTACCTGAGTCCTCGTCAATGTCTATCCCCTCGGGGCAATATGGGGCGCCGCCCAGTAAAGTGAGTTTCCCTAAGCCTACCACTGTGCCAAGCTGGAATGACAATGCATCAGCTTTGTTCTTATTCTGATCTGTCTCCCCGTTGCTGTTGGGTGTCCCTGGCTCGGCACTGTCCACACCATCAAGAACCAGGGACAGTTCTTCCTCCCTTAACACCTCTGGTACACTATCACAACTGTCATCTCCAGTGTCATTCATGTTTATCACAGATTCAGTGTTATTACAAGCACAGGAGCTGTCTGGCTCCTCAGCTGTCCCGTCAGGCACAGTTGTCATCGACGGAATGTCATCATTTACACCGTGTCTATTGCCTTGTGACTGTGATCCTCTGCTGACTGGCATTGACACTTTAAGCCTGTCCATTTCTGGGAATGTTCCATAATCGCCCACTGCCTTGACGGCCTTCCCACTATTGCTGCCATTCTCAGATTCCCGATTAACCTTACTGCTTTTGTCTCTGGGGCCGACAGATGGGTTTAACTCAGGGCAAGCACCGTCAGCACCAGACAGCCGCTCATCGTCCGATGCAGACAAGGTAGCTGCGGCTGATCCACCTGTCTCCTCATCCTTGGCAACAACGACGACATCGTCGTCAGGAAAATCTGCTGACATGTTCTGACTTGTGGCCCAACAATGCAGTCACCTTTGGCAGACCCTGAGCTTGTTCAGGTAACAAGCAGTATCGCCCTGAATGATGCCAATCGCTGGTAACCTCTTACAGCACAAATGCAACAATGAACCGTACCCATTTGCATTATATTGCTTAGGACTTATACCAGGCCTAGACAGAAATCAATAATTCTTGAGAAATCAGCAACAGTTGATCTTGTTAAGACAAAAACACTGGACAAAGTTTAAAACTGACAGAGCACAGAGGATCTGGGAGACTGTTCAGAAGAACACATCGGCACCAAGACAAAAGAAGCTGTAGTGTCCAGTCTGTTGTACTGAAAGGCTGGAGATCTTCACCGATCAGAACCAGTCTCTGATTCGCACGTTCTGTCTGTACTCCTCAGAGGCTGCCAGTTTAGAGGCAAGACTGACACTCAGAGCAGCACAGGCCCTCAGCGGCTCTACTGTATAGGCATATGCATATAGACTGGGTGTTGTTACAGAAGATCCAAGTCAGCTATATGTATAGGGAGCTGTTTTAGTTCGCGGTTTCTGTTTATCACGCTTAACTAAACAACCCCAGTGGACACACAATATATTGAATCCTTTGCCACTTTTCATAAATGAATAAAATCATATGTAAGTTTTACAGCCAACACAATATTTAACATGTGCTAAAATATTAAAGTGAAAACCGGGTAATGAAGAACTCATGATGGGTAGCCTATGTAAAGGAGATGGCCTATCAGTCTTCCGCGACATTGGATCGTCACTTCACAGGCTGGAGATGTTCTATTTGCGGTTCACAAATCAAGCCATGCCAAACTGCATTCTGTCTTTCTCATCAACCCGAGGCCCGTGCAGGAAATACGCAAAGTTACATTAGGCTGTTATTGTTGGCTGCTGGGTTCTCCGATCTCGTAACTGCCTGCCTTGAACAAGATCACCGCTAGGGGCCCTTCCACCAGTGCAATCAGTGCTGTTTCTCTCCCCGTCTGAGGCATATTACAGGACGTGGCCAAGGGGCTGAAGAGCGCTTTCCCGCTGATCAATCACGTTTTTGTTCTCGGCTAACAGTTTGCGTTGTATCAGGAGATGCTTTTTACAAACAGAGTAGCTGGCAACGACTAAATGTAACACTCATCTTGACACACTTGTGCATCGTTTATCTCCTATCTGAGTCAGAGATCAATTAGAAGCCTTCACATCATCACCAGTTTCTCTTATTACCTTACCCTTCAGAAGAGCTCTCTGATGGACAGGTGCCTATATTCAAGGAACGATATTGGGACGATAACAGTTTGTTTCCAGGCTCCAAGAATAGAAGCGCCAGACGGTGAGCCTTTGGCTACCTTCACATGTCGACAGCCTTCTAGTATTCTCCCACTTGTGGATTAATAAAGGTTAACTGAAGGCACCTTTCCTCCGTCTGCCTATGTGTAATCCTAACTGAGATTACTAAGGGCACACGGCAAGGTCGGAGAGGCTTTCGTTTGGGAAAAAGAGGCCAGTCCTTTCACGACATGGTCAAGATCAACAGCAAGACATCTGCTGCCACCTGGCAGCTGATCCCAGTCCATCCAGCCTTGCCACAGACACAACTGGTGCACTGCTGTCAGATTAGGCACTTTATCATCTATCAACCCCAAAATCACTTAATGGCCTCAAAAGCCTCTTGCCCAGCAAAGGAGCCACAAATCTGACAAAACGGCCATCTTTAGGGCGTCTAGACACAATGACTTTGTAACCTAGACAAAATAAATTTTCCGTTACTCCTCTCACGGTCACCATCACTATAATAAAGTATGAGCCACCTGTTGTGTCAGAGCATAGCAAAGGGAGATCAAATTCTTACTGCTTCACTCACCTTCAATCCAATACCACTCCACACTGTTATGGCCATGTCAAGCCTGACCTTTACAAATAATCTTACCCTTTTTTTTTTGTTGCACAAGATAATTTTATTCCAATGGTGTAAAGGAACCTAAAGAAAGGGATTCCACTTCCTGCTATGTGACATTAAATTTCATGCATAAAACATTAAAAGACCTTTTTATAGTAACACTAAGACATTTTTTACAAAATTCATCCCATTAATATTTTAACACTATGAAAAGCACAAAAGTTGTGCTGAAGACCTTGATACTGAATCAAATTTCTTTCCTTTTATTTTCCTGTGCACAATGATGTCACAAGCTTTAATGTTTGATATAAACTATTAAAACAGGCTGACATATACAGTGCATATATACACTCTGGGGTCATAACTGTTAATCTTCAATAACATATTTCACAAATTCTCAATTGCCCTAAATGACCTAAAATTTCGTCCATGACCAACTCACTCAATTTTGTATCTTCTGAGAGTTCTATTGACTCCAGAGAGGTATTTTTGTAGGATTGTTTAGTAGATTTCAGCACCAAAAGTAATATTATAGGACACTATTTAGCCTGTTTTAGGCCTAAATTTCAAGTCACTTTAGATAAACATGTGACTACTGTACGGACATGCAGAACCATTCCTAGGCCAATGAAAGCAGTAGATTTTGTGCTGGTTTGGCGATGATCAGGATACATTTTCACACATTTATGATAGTAGGAATACTTCCACCCCCAGAACCTGAACACTATTGCACCAGATGATAATGGACACATTGTCTGTTGAGTTTTTATCAAATAATTTTATGCCAGTTAACTGTTACTCCTGAAATCAGATAACTGATGCTACTGGTTTTGTTGAGAGTGTATAACCCACCATTTTGCATAACCATGTTGTGTCCCAGCATAATTAGTTCCTAGTCACGTTACGAAATCAGAAACTTCTCAGAATCTCACATTTTGTTTATCTCCACAAACATTAATACAGGCTGTATACTGATGAAAATGAGTCCACAACTTTTTGAAACTTTATTCTATGAAATGCTTAAAAAAAAAGAACTTGTAGTGGATGTAGACTTGGCACCTATATGTCATGTATGTCATATATATGTCATTATATGAAAACTGATATGTACATATTCATTAAAGAGATCAGATTTTCACGTAACCAAAAACATGTAGAAACCTATTCTGATTTTCACAAACGCAGTACAAACCTACAATACATTATTCTGGAAAGGTTTTGTACAAGTGGTTAGTTTAAAATAAGTAAAATATATCATTATCTAAGAATATCACTTGTATTTGTCCATGGTATGTTATCTAAACAAATGAACACCTCTCTTTAATGCAGAAAGCAAGACAAAAAGACAGTTACAAGAGAAAGAAACCCAAATGCACCTGAAAGAGAATGAAAATAAGAACTGTAATTCTCACGTAGAGGCCACACACACAACGGCAAGAAGACTCTCAAAGAGTACATGATTTGCATCACAAGGAATCTTAAAAAAGGACCAAATGTGAGGAGAAGATGAAACGTTTCAATTACTGAGAACTCCTTTCACAGGTTTATGCATTTCCCACCCCTTATTGAGTTTCAAGGGATTTCAGCAAATCCAGTTTTGGACAGCGAACCCCGAACGGGAGATGTAACCCTGCCATGTGTGAGACTTTAGAGGGCAACATGGAGAGTCGGGTATTGATCACGGATCTCTGTATGAACTTCGCAAGACCACAATAGTTTTGATTGATTGGCATTTCACACCAGGTTAGCAGTGTTTCCACTTTTAGCCTATTGCCAACTCCAACAGATTGTTACTGGCCTGAAAAACAAGAGCCATTCATAGGAAACAGAAAACCCTACAGGTTTGACAAGAAAACAAAGTGCATATTCATCAGGCCATTTACATTCCATGCGATATTATGTCATCCACCCAAAACAGGAAGGCTTCTAAGTTCACAGTTCAGTTCTCCCTAAACCAGACTGAATGTAAAACATATATGTAAATAAAAAGGGCAAAACTGAAAGGTTTCTAGCGGTAAATGTTCAGTTTCAAAACCAATGAAATAAATATTTGTGAGTTGTATATGTACATGTTCTGACAATAAATTCAACCAAATTTGATTGGGAAGTCTTTATCCACAACAGGCGACAACACAGAGACCATCACACAAACCAATATCAATTTCCTATGGCTGGGTTTCTAACTGAAGATTACATGCATTTTTCAGAGTACGTCGCCCGCGTGACTTCCGTGTCTATTCTCGTAACTGGTTCCATCCAAGTGCAGCTATATCCAGTCTCTAAATACAATTGCTTAATGCATTTCAGATTTCCTGAAAACAGCCTACAGATATGCATATTAAAAATTGATACATCTGGATACTGTTTGATGCTGGCTGGAATATATACATATTTATGTGTACCAGTACCCTAAACGCTCAACAGTTTTGTACGGCAAACATATATTTAGATGCTATATGAAAACATAATTAACAGCATTTTGAAGTTTAAACATACTGCTCAGCTAGGGGCACATATAAAATCACACATGTTGTAAACCTATCCAGATCACATAAGATGATATTCCTTATGCCAAGCCTTGCACTATATCTACATTCTTTTTGAGATGTATTCTTTTCTTTTATTTGATAAATTTAATTCAGTAGTATTACATACATCTTATGAACATTTCGTTTTAACATATGGTGTTTGTCACGATTATATCACACACATGGTAGAGGATATCAGGTAGAGCTTGCTGGAAGACCCCACACTTTCCACATTTCTGACAGACTTCTTCCTCCTGACAGAATCTCAGCACACATTGTAGGAAGAGACCTCACTATACCAATCGTCACCCAAAATGGATGGTCGGTGTCAACAGCCACATGACCATTCCAAAACAGCCTTTCTCTCCCAAACCACCAAAAATCTAAGAAAGTATATTAAGGAGGAAATTGGGACGGATTCTTGCAAAGAGATCTCAAAGCAGTCAACAGTTTTCAAAGCAGGATGAAAAGACGCAACCATTGTTCTATGGGAATTAATTAGATCAGCATCCAAACTGTGAATGTGCTATATGTAGCTTGAAGGATTTAATGAAAAATATACTTTCTCAGTCAGCCCTTTTCTTAAGAGTATGACAAATAATGCTGGAATAGAAATCCTTGTCTTATTATCACATATAAGGTGGCCATTTTCATTCCAAAACATTATGATCATTGACGGGTACATAAGTAGACGAATACAGACATGTAATATGGCTATGAGAAAAGCTGAAGACAAACGTGTAAAGTGCATGCAAATCATTATTCTTTACCATGTTCACGCATACCGTGAAGTCATCAGCATCAACTCCAGAGAGTAACAAAGGACAGTGTAACAGTTATCTTGACAGCAAAGCGACATATTATATATCTGGATGTTACCATTCTAAAAATGAATCCAACAGCCTCAACAATGAGAGAATGCAGAACATTTTTATGATTTAAAGTCTGAAATGCGATACACACTTAATTAACAGACACACTAGTTATTTAACTTCACGGGTAACAGTGGCCACATTTCTAATTAACTCATAGAGTACATGGATGGTGAGTAACATTCCTAATGAAGGTGGAGACAAAGATCAAAGGGCTATAAAGCCATAAAGGTTTATAAATAGTGCATGAAGCTACATTCACCTATCAGTGGTAAACAGTCTGGGAAAATGCGCACGCTCTAGCATACAGGTAACCAGGTCCCAGATGCATCAGTCACTATGGACAACATGAGACCTTTCTTAAGTTTACAATAAAACAAGTATTCCACATAAAAGTATGATGATAAGCTGATATAAGTATTGGTATGATGCAAAAAAGGCAGTTACCATAATAGCCATTCTGAAGACAATGTACATTATTCCATGGTAAACGAAGCATATTAGACAATCATACACATGTGCATGGATCCATGTCCATATTGTATAACAATCATGGCAAAAAATCTCAGTCTGTTATTAGGTAGAGGAGCTGTATCAAATGTACAGGCTGGTGTACAAAATGCCAAAGTATGTAGCCCGAGAATCCCAAAATAGCTATAAATTCTTCCAGAATTCTGGACGCTAATGATTAATTCACACATCAAAATGAAATATAGAGATACACTGTATGACATGATTTGTGGTAAACTGATCTTGAAGAAGAAGATTATATCTCGATGAACACCAATCTCTCCAAACCGTGTATTGTTCAGCTCAGAAATGTCATGCATATCATGCAGACAATCTCTAACAGATAACAAATCCCTTATGATTTGCTGTGTAAAGTATGCGTATAAATGATTAAGCCCTCATAAAGAGAAATGCTTCGGCCATGTAGTGTTCTAGCTTCGCCATCTTAGGGTGCCAACCCCCCACCCCACTGCCAGTAAGCTCCTCTAATTCTGATCACACTATCAGAATCTCTCATCAATTGGGCTACAGATTTGAGACCAATTATGTCTAGGCAGTCTGGGGAGGTCTACACCAGGCTGATGAGACGGTTACATGAAGCTGGAAGCAGGGCTAATCTCTGTAATCCAATCAACGAGCTTGGCAGCTCCCCAATTTGGGTACACTGGCCTCTAACTGACATAGCCAGTCCCTCTTTCAGTTATTATCAACTGGTAATAGAGCAGTGACCAGATTCCAATTATAAACGAAAAAGAAAGTTGACATAAACACAGAGGCATAAACAATGCCAGAAAGTCAAATGACCCCTCAATACTTCCATACTATGGTATATGCAGGACATTTCCAGAGACACAGACACATTGGCAATTTTGTCACTGGAAAGACCAAATGAAGTTGTCAGCATGGCTCTTGTTTCCAAATCAGAGAGCATCAAACTTTAAAGGATGGGCCCATCACATGTTAAGCCATATGAAGATAATGTTTGTGAGAAAGAAAATTCACCCTTTAATAAGTACAACTTTAAGGCAATCAATGGAGCCTTTTAAAATTACCAATTAATCCCCATAACTGCAAAACTGATGAAGCTTCATGTACCTAATGAAATAACTAATGATGTCTTCAATGACCCATGTGCTCTAGCACACACAGGTATTTTCCAAACATATTCTCTAAGGGATATGCGACATATACTACAGCTAAGACACTTAGTAATACCAGTTCTCAGGTAGTAACTTGCCACCTGGCAACCTTCATGACTTTTGTGAACAACTCAGATTTGGTGTACAGGCTGAGTTGCATGAAACATGGTGATCTGTTGTTGCTGTATAACTGATCCAATTCAAGCTGAAGGCTAATCTTTCTGAACGAGCTACACCACGTAAATATGCCTTCAGAAAGAAGACTAGTTAATTCTCCCCTAAGCCAGGTCACATGTTTAATCAATGAGAAAGGTTTTAATTGAAAAACCCTGAGAAAAAAAAACATAAATCAGGATAGTTAACCCACATCACGTACACTTGACAATGGGTTTTGTCATGCCTAGAATGGTAATCAATATAACCATTATGATAGTGAAAGTTGGCTATCACATAATACAGGGACATCCACAAGACCAAAGTTCAGCAACTGGCTTGCAGAGTTGCAGACAAATGATGGAATGGATTTTAACTGCATCCAAACCAATTCAGACATTTAATTCTCCATTGATGTGAACTTTCATGTACTATGTATGTTTTTGCTTTTAAAAAATAAATACAAATTATTACTTTGACAATCTGACAAACTTGGAACCTGCTGACATTTTTAAATTCACATGTTGCTGCTGTAGCCAAATCTCAAGCAATAACGAAGCTCTAAATTAGTACTTTTAGAGTTAGACATGTTGGAGGTATACAGTATGCGGCAGAGAGCAGGGGGAATCACTATACCACAAGTACCTGACAATCCTTCTCATGAAATGGCATTGCCAACCCATGCAACAATACATTACACACCTTGATCTGAAAGTCTGAAAGCCTACAGGTACAGCTTTATGGGTGTTAGGGAGAAACTCACACTGGCAAATTTCCTGAGAAATAAACATATGCAGAATGCATCAAATATCATAACACCAAGTCGGCTTGCATCATACAGAGCCACACAAACCGTACCTTACCGCTGCAGAATGCATTTACATACCAATGGTCCAAAGTTATACAAGATTACTCAAAGAGGTTAGGTGTCCTTGGAGTGAAAGCTACAGAGATGCGAGGCATTTCTACACTAAAGGTAATTTTACACTAACACGTAATCAGTTTGATTGAGCTGGTCCATGTACAAATATTTCAACCCCTTTAGGTTCTATTCCACAAATGGCCAGTTTTGATTTATGTTGAAACAACAGACAGCGTCCTGAAATCATATAGGATATTAAAACTTTTTTTCATGAAGTTGTTTTATTCATATACACAGAAATCAATAATTTTTCATTACTACATTAGTCATCATGAAGAGTATCTTTTGAATCCAGCAAAGTGAAAAAATACCCTTGACAATAAACCCTCTTAATACAAGTCCATAAAGAGAATGGCCAGTGCAGGATTTGAACATGCAACCTCACTGGTCTGCATTTTAAAGGTTATAGCTATCTTTTTCTGATACCCATAAAATCACTTGCCCTGTCCAGGAAGTCATTCAGAATCCTGCAGGGAGCAATCTGATCTAATTGGATACATACCCCTGGAGTCGGGAGACCAGGATGTTAACAATTTATACTGGTAGGTAAGGAGTCAAATGAATCTTAAATCAGTTCCTCACTAAATTGCTCTCTGGCATGGGTATGTACTTGAACACCATTGCATTATGCATTGTTACTGTCATCTTTGTCACTTTGTTACGCAATCCTTCTCTCCCACATCATAATGGCTAGATATTTCTGCATGGAAACTAGAACAGATTGTTAGCTACCAGTATGAACTTCTACTTATCTACACTTCACACTTCACACATTGCTCTATTCAAAACCTGAAGACAATCCTCTCCATTCAAAGGTAAACATACAACACTTATAACATCAACTCCCCCTCTCTCTCCTAGCACAACTGAACAAACGTCAATGAGGTGGACTTATTCTCTTTGATTCTTCTTGGAATTCAATACTTTTCTGAACTTCTAATTGGTTCATAAAAAATGTCATGCTCAGAGTTACTTATTCACAAGCTGCATACAAGGCTCGGGCTAATGTGCCTATAACTGAATTAGCCCAGGTCTTGTGTCTGTGTGCCAATATGCAGCAGCCACTATATAGAACAGTATCATTAGCAGTTCTGCTAATTTCCCTAAGTGCTAATTTTCTGTATTGATTTCCCTTTATTTTCTGATGGATGGCTCTCTGGTGCACAGAGGTAGGTTATCAGAGCACTAACAGGGGCACCCCTAGCCTCGTCTTTAAGATCTTTAGCTCTGATACCTTTCCCTTCCCTCAGCTGTCATTTACTAGTTATCTCCTGCCATCCACTCAGCCCACAATATGATGTAACAGTCTAGCTGCTCAGCACTCCTGACAGGGGTGATATAACATTAACAAAATACATGTAAGCCAAAACATTTTTAGATGTCAGATGCCTCAACTACTAAAAGAAAGTTTTAGTTTGAAGTCAATACTACAACAATCTTGTTCATCCATGAGCATTTTAATTTAATTCTTAACCCATAAATCCATAAAAAACACATGTTCAACAGTTATTCACAGGAGTACATCCTATTAAAAAGATATCTTGAAAAAGTGGGTTGAAAGAGAACCCAACAGAAGAGTGCATCAAATTGGCATTCTTGGTAGCCCCTGATCACCTTTAACAGCATTCTGGTTATACATCACAACAGAGTGTCCATATCAGCAAACTGACTTCAATCCCGAGTCCCACAATGCTGCCTAGTCTGAAGTCAAAGAAAACAGACTCGCTGTCTACTCAAGTGATACCAACGACAATGGCATACTGGGTGAGTAGTACATTATGGCCTCTCCCTTAATGTATTACACCAACATGACCAATGGCAAAATTCAGAAAGTATAAATATTGTATGCTATAAAGTTTGTCTCAATGAAATGAACCTGGAAGAATCTTAAGGTGGACTAAATCAGGTTCCACTTTAATGGTTTAAAAGCACAATGATGTCCACTGACTTTTTGCTGTTGTTTACCATAAATTGAGCATTCAATGTCAGAATATCTCCTTGAATGCCTAGACACATGTTTGTCTACTGTTTTAATACATGCAATGAAGTATACTTAATATCAGTAACATTCATAAGAAGGTCAATGTATGATCAAAAAGGAAAAAAAATCTGTAAACGAACAGCTGGTGTGTACACGGGAGACACACAAATGCAAAACCAGCTCTTTGCATAGAATGATTTCGAGATACCAGTACCACCTATGACGTTTACCTTAATTATCCAGGATTAATACATCACAGAGGCTGTAAGTGTCGTGAATTCGGGAATCTGCCTCATTGTCATTAACATGTATGCAGGACATGTGCAAAAACAAAGGGCTATTCCTATTTTGTCAATGTGCTTTTTACATGTGTGTGTATGCAGTACTCATGGATATACCACCCTTAACGTTTGCAATAGCACTGCATTAACTGTTATCCAACACTGATGATAATACTTGAGGTATAACATATATGCTACTGCACTCTATATGGACAAACTAAAGAACAAAAACAAAAAGTGTGAGACACATTTGTTGGTGATTTTTCTGATGTTCGCCAGTATAATTAGACCTCAACATTACAAATAACATCCAGTCTGAAGTTGCTTCAAATTTGTAATGGCAACGTGAAGTCTGATTTATAACTCTGAAGAGAGCATGAAAAAAAAAACAATTAATGTAACCTAATGGAGAAGATAATACCTTCCCGGAAATGTCACTGCAACGTTTATGGTATCGTTAATCTGGAACATCTAGTTAATGTAACACGAAACAAACATTCTCCCAGCCATCCTTTAAGCAGAGATAGTGTTTAATGGCTGGGAAGGACAGGATTATCTTGAAACAGCTTAAAAGATAAATCATTCTGTCCACTGGGGATAGCTAAATTTGATACTCTGAGTGAATTTGCCTTCAATCCCGACAAATGTTGGCTAACTCCACTTATAAATTATACATCCAACACTGGTACCTAATTCTGCTGAAAAACAAATTTGGACCACAGTACAAATAAATGGATTCCATATTAAAACTTGATCATTGCTTCAATGATTGTCAGCCTGTTTACAAGATGTTTCATGGAGAGAGAAATGCCAGAGTTGACAAAATTAGAACATTTCAATTACACTATTTTACACTCAGCTGTCTCAGAAGAGGATTTATTATCCAGTTTATCTCTGCTTTCATTTAAACATGGGCACAGACAGACAAAGGTTAAAGGTTGATGAAGAAACTGTGAGAAAATTATTCCTGACCAAAAACATGGTCAAAGAATCTCTACAAACAAGGAAATGGTCTATAGCCGTTACAAAACATTGCACAAAAATTTAATCAACAGTATTACAACAGTCATATATACTGTAATTCTTCAACCTTTTCGCCTGTTTGCAAGGTGTTTATTCAAGCATAAGATGAAGAGAGAATCCTGTGTTGACTCATAAATGAAACTTTATGTGAAGCATAATCTGGTCAATCCAACCAATGCAGTTTTGTCTCCATGTGAAAAAAAAGTGTGCATAAATTACATGGAAAGCTGCTCTTTCATATTCGAAAAGGTTGACGAATTACGATAAGACAGCTTAGGTCCATTTCTCGAGATGGGAAAATAAGATCATACTTCTTCATAAATATGTACATGTTAACTGTGATCAGTGCAAAGAATCTTTCTTGTGAAATATCTCATTGTAATTACATGTATAAACCATAACCACATTGAAACTCCAATTAGGGAATTAACAACTGCACAGAAGAATCCAAGCAGCTCTAATGAAATTTAATAATGCATGTATCTTTATGGGCAGGTACATGTAAATGCACCTGTAAACCTGTGGCAGCACGCTCTGCATGTGTCTCAGATGTGCCGCCAAGATATGCCATGCTGTGTACTTTTTATGAGTACTGCTGAAAAACGATTTTTCAAAACTCATATTCCTGAACGCTAAATTTTAATAGTACCAGAACTCTGTTTAACAGAATTACTGAAGGGTCACCTTGGCCTAGTTGACTGGTTATGGTGAGACTTTTCACGATAGTTATGAAATACACCTACTGAAATGCTTTAAAGATTGCATACTTCACATTATCATCAGATAAATCTCTCCACATTTATCTTGTCAGAGCACAAAGGCTCTTGAAATAATACTGGCATCAGAATGTCAAAAACTGCATGATAATTTTAGATCAGGCATTAATGTTCCAAGCAGTCTGTGTGGCACATATTGGCTATACTGTTGTCACCCCATCCATCACCTTTTATTTCACATCATATTATATACATGTAATAAGAAACGTAAAACTGATTATCAAATGGGGAGATTTTCACCATGGTATTTGTAGCTAGAACACTATAACAACCAATACACAACACATCTCTATACATATTTGTTTCTTAAACTGCTTTTGAATTATGGTGTTTGACATAGAAATGAATGAGTCTGAGAGAGAGTTAAAATATCAACACATTGCTGCAATCAACTATAACACTCTTGTTGAAGGGATAATAAAAAAGAAAAAAAAAAAAAGACTAAATCATCTAAGAGCTTATTCACACCTCTGTAAAATCAATAAACTGGTTAACGTGAACAAAGCTATAAACTTTGAAGCATCGAAGCGGAGTCTGATAGCGATCTTTATTTCAAGACATAAAACTGGATTTCCGAGGCTACGTTAGACACTCGCCAGAGGCCTAGGTGTATGATGCATTATGAAACAGTTCCACGCAACGAAATTCCAACACGTCCTGGTGTAGGCTCAAATAAAACGAAAGCACATTCCTTATTTGGGCAGGATTTGGAAAACTGAGGAGTTGTTTAAGGTATGACTTAGTCCAATTACGCTGAGCAAAGACCGATGATGTGACAAAACTGCATGACGGGCCAGGGTGAATTCTGAAGCTGTGAGCTAAGACCTTTGGTAAACACATACAGAATGATGTTTTCACTTTCATGTGTCTCCGTTGCAGTACTACACCTGTACTTGCTTTGAAACCCGAACAACGCTCCATTAGTATTACATTCTGCACACTGTAGACCTGTTTGTCAGGTACACCTACTTGCTATGGGTAAACAGATCTCCCTCTCTCCCCCCATGCCTTAAACTCTTTGTTAAACGTACCCCTCTCGAGAACATCCTTAACAATGTTCTATTACATGTACACACATGGGAAATCAAAGACCTCATGGCTTTCATCACCAATGAAGCAGGGTAGCCCTGATTTTCAGAATATGACAATGAGCAAAGAACGACAGAGAATTCCTTTAAAGGATAAATTTAAATACTTAACAGTCCAGCCTACTAATATCCTTAAATCAACAAAATATTTGAAAAAAAAACCCCAAAAAAAAACAAGGAAAAAAATAAAACAGGTCTAATAAATATATCTGTATCCCGAAAATACTGCATCAATAAATTCAAACTGACATTCTCAAGCACTGATCACACGGGTAACAGCCCTCCCTCTCCGCCTTCAATACAGCCTGCCATATCTACATGTACCATTCACAACATACTTTTTAACACTCACATGTATCAGCCCTTAGTTGTGACAACACCAACATAATCTTCACCATATGTTCACATGTCAAACTCTTTATCAGAAGGCAAACAAAAAGGAAGTAACAGCAAACCATCCTGGTGATATCCATGTGAAATAATCTCACTAAGTAAACATGCTAATACAGGTCATGTATTTGTCTCTCAAGCATAGCTTAATTGGCACATGTGCAGGACATCATTTTAATGGTGACAAGAACTCTAGCTTTCACAGCAACAAGAAATGTGTAATTTGTAGTTTTCATATAAGTTCAATACAATCCAAATGAACTATAGGAAGGAAGAGGAAGAACCATGTAACAACACCTCTGTCAACAAACACTTCAAATTAACCTGTTTTAAAAAAAATCATTTGCACTTGATTTATTTATTTATTTATTTATTTGACTGGTGTTTTACGCCGTACTCAAGAATATTTCACTTATACAACGGCAGTCAGCATTATGGTGGGAGGAAACTGAGCAGAACCAGGGGGAAACTCACGACCATCTGCAGGTTGCTGGCAGACCTTCCCACTTACGGCCGGAGAGGAAGCCAGCATGAGCCGGACTTGAACTCACACCAAACGCATCGGTGGGAGGCTTTGGGTCATTGTGCTGTGATAGCTCGCTAACCGACAGTGCCACAGAGGCCCCCATTTGCATTTGAGCTCTAACAGAAATTCAGTCTTCTCAATAAATAGCCTTAACAAATTCCACCCATGATTTGTCCTGGCTGTTTTGACCAGTTCGGGTATTTAAACCCTTCCCAACTGATATTCATTCAATCATGTATGAACCACAAAAGCAATTATTTTCCAATCACTTCAAAGTAGACAGGAAATTACATCATTAGAATTTTTTCCACAGCAATTTTACACCTTTACACACAACAGAGGAATGAGTATTTCCAAACAAAAAAGCATTTCTGACAGTTAATTTCCCTTTTGAATAGAGCCTGTCTATTTATAGCACATCAATAAAGAGTTGTTTTCCTTTCATGCACACACATGCCATAAAGTGAGATCCACAGACCTATAAATGCTGCACAGTTAGTAAGTGAAATGCTTCCTCACTTAAAAACCAGTACACTTTGTCCACATTTCTGTTTGCATATAAAGTTTATGACATCAAAAATATTGCCCTCACTGCAAAATAATTACTTTAGGTTCTGGAATATTTGCTTTATCATCAATATTATTACTTTGTTCTAAACATTTGTTACATTTAACAAATGGATACATGAGCTCAAACTACTGCACACAGGTGCCTTTTTTCCTTTTTTCTCAAAGACAAAGAAATCAACAAAACTATTTTATGTGCAAGAACACCCAAATTTGGGCATAACATTACGTGTGGAATGCGCTGCCTCAACTGTTGACTAATTCCACACTTATCATAAAACCCTATGCAGCTTTCAATATATGTTTAACATTAGCAGGGAAAGTGGGTGGGGATGAAATGCGTGAGCAATTAAGTACCACTCACACCCATAACCTATGACATGTGTGAAGTCAGATCTTGCATCATCACTTCCAGAAATAGTCCTCACTGAATGAGTTGCAGCAGCAGCAGAGTAAAGTGAAATATCTAAAAAGGGGCCTCCCAAACCAGCAGCGATTTACTATCCTGAAACGGAAGTATAAACTTGGCAGGTCCAATAAAACAATTAACTTCTATTTTCAGCACATAATGTAGACACACACATACATGTACTGTTACCATAGCATGTGCAGGCAGCTTGAACAAAGCTACAGGTTAATTCAACAATTGACCCATTTATTAATTTACTGCATATCAGAATTAATATTATCTATCATATATTATCTGAAATGTATTCAGATTCCACTGGAGAGTAAATATATTCTGGAAATTTGAATCAAAAATTCCATCAAAAATAAAAAACCTTACAAAAAATGACCAGACTCCTTTTAGGATCTGCTCTTTATAAACTCTGATGACACTAGAATTTTTTTCCGACTGCATCATGGACACCTACCTACTTGTACATATCGTATGGTGACAAACACTGCAACTAGATGCTCACACTTGCAAGACAAACTGTCTGATACCAAGCTTTCAACTGTTACCACGGTAATGACTCAGACGGAAATGTCTGGGATTATACTGTCATCATCATTTAGCAACTTCAGTTTGTACATTTCTTCATAATAATCTTGCAGTAATGTGCCATATATTTCTCGCCTCAATCAATCCATACAAATGATACTGTCTGACATTCTTTCTTTCAGTAAAAGTTATTCAGTGAGAGCAATTATGAGAAAAGAGGCCATCATTCCCTGCACAAAACTCTCGTTTTGCCAGGACGATCACTTGTACAGTACATATTTCACATCTGTGAGAGCACCGGTAATGGAAGAACTTGAGCAGGACTTAACAAACACCAGCATGGACTGTACAAGAGAAAAATGATCCTTAAAGAGGGATCAATTGGAGGCTTTGGATGGCAACAAAAACCTCAGCGTCAAGTTTGGGCAGGAAATCAATACAGAAATGCAGACAAAAATAGGACAATGGGAAGACCCTCGGACAGCCAATAAATGTATGCGGGGAAACTCGGAGCACTGTGGAATAAACTCTGTTGGATCAAGGGTCCTTGTAATGGAAATAAGCTTGATTCAGTCAAAAGCTACCAAAGAACAAGGACGTCTATGACTTTGAGACTCACCTTATAGATGTAAATGTACATACACAATCAGAGGTTTCGTTCTCCTAGCAGAATTGGCAAATAATACTTCCAATAAGGCATATTTAACTGCTTTAGTTGAGGCTGAATACAGCTTTGTCCAGCTGATCAGGGCACAATGAAATAGCTGGACTAACCAAAGCAGTGCAACCATCATCTGCCATCTAATCAATGAACAGTTGTTATAAGCACCTGTAGCTCAATTTAAACCTAAATCACCTGGGGGCGTAGTAAGAGCTAAATCCGCATGCGTGCATACGGATAGATTTCCTATACCACTAACAAGAACATTTAAGCGGATTTTAACACACGGCTTGTACAGGAATCTAAATTAAATAAGTTCATACTTGGTGAGTAGATAAAGTCAGCATATTAAGAAACATTTTCCCAGTGGGACACGTAATCTTTAAAGAAAATTTTATTATGTATGTTATTATGTAATTCTTCATGTTAGAGGTGAATTATATGTTTATATAGGAAGAGCACACAGGATATGAGAATCACCTACTGTGGCACAACTTCAGTACAGAAGAACCAGATGTGAAGATGACCTATCAGATGTCTGTACCTTGAGAAGAATTATCCTCTTCATCCTCAAAATCGTCTCCAATATGAAGCTCGGACTCATCCACACGGGTAACGGTAATTTTGGGTGTGGTCATGGTAATATGATTCATCGAGAAGCCTACACAGGTTTTACAGAAAGCACTCCCACACAGCGCAATGCAATTTCAGCTACAAAGGTGTTGCCTTCTACCCCACAACATCAAAGACCATGTCTCAGCAAGTACAGCTATGCACACATATATATATCCCCGCACAGACAGAGTGGGACAAGTTTCCTGGTGTTACCCACGTGGGCTCTAACACTGCCAGGACATTAACTGTGATCAGTACCGGTGGTGGTCATGTGCTGCCTTACAACACTTCTCACTTTCTAACCGCCACCCCTTCGCCACCCTCCCACCCCCACACCAAACTGGCGCGACAGTCAAAGTGGGTTAGACACACAAACACACACAGGCAATGTGTAGACCAATATCTCAATCACCTGCCTGCAACCCCTCCTGGAATAGCAGGTCAGCAAGGCGCAATACCTACAGAGACATGCCCATTCTAATGAATGCCCAGTCTTTTCAGTCAATCAGAATTATAGGATAGCTCTGTAATGTCCCTCAACAGTACCAACTCTGCAATCAATGACTCTCTCTCTGTTCAGAGAAAACCACTGTCATGCTATATGTCATCATTTTACTCCCTAGAACAATACAAATCATAAAACATGCATTGTGCATCTAACTTTTACAGTCCATGATGAAGTCAAACAATGGAAACACAATCTGGGAAAGGAAAAGTAACCACAGTTATTATTAGAACATGCAATAATAATATAAGATGTTTTTTTTTTTTTTTGAATGCTGAAAGATTATTCTGCATAAGAGATCAACTTACACAAAAGCTAAAGGGCTCAGCCTACATTATACAGTGTATGCAAAGCATTCAGGCTAAGCCCCAAACCATAAAAAAAAACAGCAATTCCTGAGTGCTTATGTACACATTAAACAAAATTATATTCATGAGCTATTTATGGCAGTATTGTCTATCTGAATTTTATATCACTTCATAGGGTATAACTGTTAAACACACACCCACAGTGTCTGCGTCACTGATACAAACATACAGGTATGTAACATACTACATAAAAGCTCATCCAGTACTTCATACAACACATACAGCATACAATATCCAGAAAATTCTTTTTGATTCTCACACTCTACTCTTCCCCACACATAATTAATATTGTATATTTCCAATACCATCAGCTTACATACAAATAATGTAATTTTAGTTTAACTTTATATACCAGTGCTTTCTTAGTTCCAGGTGATGGGGCACATACATCATGGCTGACAGTGGTTATACGAATATCTGTGTAGACGCACAGATTCAGAAACTGCATTGCCATGAAAATCTGCCTACTTTACATGTACTAATTTGCTACAACACACCTTCTTACCACAAATCACCCAGCAGAGTGTTCTGTGAAGAAGCCACTATTATGCATAGGAGAGAAGACATATTTCAAAGCTTTCAGTTCAAAGTCGAACTATCTGCATCACTGCACGCTTGCACTTGGGCACATGGCCATTTTGATACATGTAAGGGTTTCTACCTGGTTGGGGGGGGGGGGGGGAATTTGTAAAGCCGGAACAAGTTTTGAATTTGATCCAAGTAGGATGTTGTTAATCACAGAAAACTACTGGAGACATGAAGACAAGTACCAGTAGTTCTAATCAACCAATTCCTATAACAGGCTGCCATTACACTTGTATCAGCCAATCATAGGGGAAACTGTTGGAGATGAATTTAAACAAATGCTTTTTATGTCGCACAATGGCTCATTATAATGCCCAATTCGATACAGCTCGTCAAAAATGAAATCCAATTTTCACTTTTATGGCAGCAAACATGTAGAAATGCTCATTGTGTAAAACATTTAAGTGGCAGTCTCAATGACTGACTAAAGATAAATGCTGTACTAAAGAATACATGTACTTCAATGGAAGTTAGAGGAACATCCTGCATAAAATGTTACTTCACTGTGATTGAAAGCTACAAAACCTATAATCATTGTCTAACTAGGCAATAATTATGAACCACCACCCCTTGACTACAAAATACGCCTAGCCACATGCACAGTGGTAGTACCAATTATTGAAAATGAAATAATCTTATGAAATAAAATCAAAAATGAATTCTCCCATTACACAAACTAAGGGAGTCACAGGCCTACATAATATCTGTTCAGCTGCTTCAGGCCAGTTTAGGCCACTTCAACACTATAAATATAACATAACAGATTCAAAATCTAGTGTCCGCCACAAGTTTACTTTATATAAGAATGGATTTCCGAGCATTATTTACCAGAGCATTATACAAAGAAAGCAATTTCCAAAGTCAGGTTAAAGTCTTTAAACTCTTCAGGTAAAATATGACCATACCTACAGATACACATAGCTCTAGTCAACTTTGCCATGCAGGCTGCACTTGCATTGACAAATTACATATACTTTTCATGTAAATTTTTTTCTATTCAGGTCTCAATTGCAACATCCCAACTAGTACAGAACAATAGCCAATAAAAACCATCTACTGTGAAAATAGATGTTGAACATATGGCATCCATCAGATGTACTTAATCTGGACTGAGGTACATGGCATGCACTTAAATACATGTACAGGTAATTTCCTTCGTTTTGCGAAAGAGAATGTGGCAATGTGTAAATGGATGATGGCTCCAGGCCATATCAGCCATACAGAAAGAGATGCGCATATACAACAGTGTAATGTATGTTACATGTGCGATAACGGCTTCATGCCACACCAGATGTACCTATAGAGTGTGTAAATGAATGTGTTATAACGGCTTCATGCCACACCAGATGTACCTATAGAGTGTGCAAATGAATGTGTGATAATGGCTTCATGTCACACCAGATGTACCTATAAAGTGTGCAAATGAATGTGTGATAATGGCTTAATGTCGTATCAGCAATACACAACAGAACGCAAAGGAATAAATATGTAACATATATGTTGTGGACCTCACACATTACATATTAGCAGTGGGACATGTATGTAAAAGCATTCACACTCTTTAGAGATTCCAATATGAATGACTTTAAAGATCTTCTGACTCATTTATTTATTTCCATTTCATTGTACACCAAGACTGATAATATTTCAGTCATGACCGCGAGAGGCTATGAAGTCAAACAAAGGCTGGATGATGACTTGCTGGCTACCAGCTCCTTGTATTTCCCAGATCAAAATAGTTTTTAACATCAAGATGCAAAATACCCAAGAGCTGGTTATCTTCATGTAGTCAGTAGACACCCTTGACCCATGGACTGTGACAGACAACATGAGTGAGCATGTAATAGCACAGGACATATCGATTTATTTTTTTATTTGTTTACTTGACTGTTGTTTCACACTGTTCACAAGAATATTTCACCTATGTGACAGAAGCTAGCATTATGGTAAATGAAACCAGGCAGAGACCTGGGGAACCCGTGACCATCTGCAGGTGATTAGCAGATCTTCCCAAGAATGATCAGACAGGAAACCAGCATGTGCTGGTCTTGAACTCAAAGCAACCACATTGGTTAGGCGCTCCTGGTTCATTGTGATATTCTAACCACTCAGAAACAGTGCTCACCACCACATCCAGGACACACTGGCATGTACCTGTATAAAACATGTTGAAAAATGCATATGTTTTCCACAAAGTACCCAACCACTGATTAAACACACTGATTAATGTCCATTGCTTCACTGATTTGATAGAGGTACGTACATGCATACATGAACATGCAAGGCATGTATATATTTAAAACGGGGAAAAAAACCCCATCTATTTAAACACCTTACAAACTGATTCTCTTAACCATGTTAAATGACAAGTGTACATCTTTAATTCGTTGCATACATATGTAGCATCTACTTCACAGATCTATTATCAGTATTTGTTTGATACCTGATGCTGTGCTAAAGAATTGCACAGTTAATGACTGGATGAAACCAGAGTGCCAAAATGTGGCTGGCAATCTTTACCATAGTTATCTTCCAAACAAGCCTCCCGTGTTCACATAAACAACCAAGGGGGAACAACTCTTCATGATTGTTCATTGTCATACATTTCTTCATTAAAGTTACAAGTATAAATGTTGCATAAAGACCTAGTTTTAAGATTAATATCAACAGCAAACCAAATATTGTCTATAACATTAAAAATCACCATGAGTATGCAGGTTCAGTTTTCACTCACAATTTCAGACCTTTAATAACAAAAGAAAAAGTTTCTCTCACATTTTGTTCACACAACCAAGTATAGAACCAGCATAAAATGAACTATTCATTTTTGTCAACTTGTTAAATCAGGCCACGTGGGCAGGCAAGGCAAACATAATATGTGTGAGTTAAGTAAGCACGAAAAGAACAAATTACTCACACATACATTTACATATACATGTACACACTGCACAGGGTGTACTAAAATTTCATTTTACAGTTTGAAAGCTGGAACCTTTCTCATTTTATCTGGGTGAGGTTAAGGCAGACAAGATTATGAGCATAATACAGATTTCTTTGTGAGATTTCAAAGCCATAAGTATTTAAATCTTCATTGTCAGAGAACCAGATATGTGAAATAAATTTTTATTGAAACAATGTCATTCTAATCTGTCATCATGTGGCCCTATCACAATAATATTTTAATTTCTAACATGCTTGTATGTTTACCCCTAAATTCAGATGGAATTATATTTTGACATTTTCGCAGGAAAACGCAGTACACAATCCATGTAACAATAAAGACTCACAAGGTAAATATACACACATGAAGTCTGAACTTCAGATGGTCGTAAATCACACGCCAAAAAGTCAGATGAATTTTGAGACAAGAACACCAAACTGTTCTCACTTAAATTCTGACTGAACATCAGCTGTTGATAAAGGCACTGTAGAATAAAATGTTTATTTATTTATTTATTTGATAGGTGTTTTACGCCATACTCAAGAATATTTCACTTATATGACGGGGGTCAGCATTATTGTGGGAGGAAACGAGGCAGAGCCCCGGGGAAACCCACGACCATCTGCAGATTGCTGGCAGATGTTCCAACGTAAGCCAACATGAGCTCGACTTGAACTCACAGTGACCATATTGGTGGGAGACTTCTGGGTCATTACACTGCACTAGTGCGCTAACCGTCTGAGCCACGGAGACCCCTAGAATAAAATGATATTCAAAAATAAATTAACACAAGTTCATATACATGTATACCAGGCTGAAAACGAATATGAGGTGCATGAAGACAACATAAATGATGATGTACAGAGACATGATGGTGTCAGTCATGTGTCAGAAGAAATTAACTTTTATTTACCATAAATGACGGCGTAGTCTCCAGCTACACATCCATCATCCAAGGGCCAGGGGAAAAGGGATGAAAAGTAAACCAGAGCCCAGTAAGTGCAGAAACACAACATCAAACAAAGTGACAAACAAAGAAAAATAAACCACAATGGGTTAAAAAAGCATTGCAATGTGTTTGTGATCTGGCTTCATAGCATGGAGATAAAAGGACAACAATGTACATACAATCATCATCAGATTTACCAATGAAAACTGTAATGTAAAGAATTCTAAGAGAAGTTTTTTCTTTTTTTTGTGGGGGGGGGGGGGGAATTTCTTGAATTGAATTAAATGCTTGCTAGGGTGGTCCTCAAGGATAACAAAGACATTGTTGGATAAAAATGACATAGTGGAAAATGTCATGATCGATACCTGTACTACATTATCGCAAATTTTATAAATAGTATTTTTCCCTCACAGAGGCAGATAAAACTCAGTACCCAGTAAACTGTAGCTGATTCAAATAATAACCATGAAATGAGGCCAGTTCTCACACACCCACAAACATATCAAGTAAAATAAAGCCATAAAATTACTTGGATGTCCAGCCATTTGAGTCAGATACAGCTACAGGTAAGTGAAGATGATTTTCAATAATATAAACAAAATATTGCAAGATGCACACATTTCTTTTTCTTTTTTTTTCCTTTCCTTAGATTCATTTTTAATAGGAAAATAGAAATGACCAGAGCTGTATCTGTCTGTGGCTTATATGGTACAGATGAGAAACAAAATTCCACCTTCCCTCAAAAATCAAACTCAGAGGTAAATTAAATGCCTCAGAAAAGTAACTTCACACTATATGACCACAAAAATGTATATATTTTTTATATTTATTTATTCATTTGATTTGTGTTTTACACCATACTCAAAAATATTTCACTTCTAAGACTACGGTCAGCATTATGGTGGGAAGATTAGGGCTTATGTATGAAATAACATACATCAGATATTTTGCATAACATCAAACAAGTCTGAGCAACTAACAAAACAGTGTTTTCAATGCTTTTACAAAATTCAAAATCTCTCATGAAATGCTAAAATTTCTGTATTGAGCTGTATACGTCTTTATTAATATTTCATTATTGTATTTTAAAGAATTATGTTCCAATGTATCTACATGTAACTGATATCATGTTCCATCAATCTCAAGATGTAAAATAATCAGATGAAGTGACTATTAAAATGTATGCTTCTCCTGACTATCTTGTGAGATGGGCAGGGACATATACTGTATCCTGCATCAGTCATCTGTGTCGATCAAATACCACACGTACAATAAAAGTTAAACATACCTGCTAGTCAATGACAGTTCAACTTTCAAATTACCCAACAAATGCAATGGTTATATTCGTTGTATAGCCACACATAAAAAGCTCTCCAAAGTTCTCAGAATTTTCTCAGGAATATTATCTTGGATCATAGTAGGGACACTGAGGGGATGTTTTGGGTATAAAGTTTGGACAATGTTACTTTTTTCACATACATGGTTTTAAAACAATAATTTTAAAATGATAACTTTAAGTCACTTTAAGACTGTAGCAACAAGTAAGGAAAAATAAATTTTGTGAGGACGTGTTTATTTCCAGACACCAATGTAAAATTTGTGTTAATCTACATATCAAGAGCTAAGAATCCCTTTTCCAATTTTTAACATTCTGCTATCATACACCAAATAAGCGAACAATACATGGTGTAGTAAACCTTAGCGGTCTGACAGCAGGCACATTGCCCTTTGTAATCAGACAAAAGAAGGCCGAACCTGAATGACTGATGCAAACAGACAATGTGGCTGTCATCTGATTTCCCATGGACCGCTAAACCTTACTTGTCCCAAGCATTCAAAAGCAGAAAGACATAACAGAAGATACTTTTCAGTAAAGCCAGGGTCTCTTGATGTCACATGTCCATAAACCTGCAAATTTGTTTTCGATCATATCTTCATTTAAACTAAACCCGGCACAACACTGACAGGCTCAAAATAATCCTTCTCAAATGACAAATATGTATTAAAACAATAATTAATATTACAGTAATCTAATTTTATGCCAAAACACTGACAAGGACTAAAGTGTGTAGATCTCTTTCTATTTACTACTTAAATCATGATATATGACCTATCAGGAAAATCAATCCCCGTGTCCATCTTAGGCATCCTGCCTGTTTTTTAATCATATACTGCCACTGTCAGGAACTTCCAAACCTGTCTGTGGATAGTGCGCCCTACAGGGATAGACAAAGCTTGTTTTATGTCATGGTCTCACTCAGGGTTGTTCAGGTGAAAATTTTACAAGTACTATATGGTTTACTACTCCAATGAGACACAACAAGTCGAATTGGCATTTCTGGAGTGTTACCAGTTCACGCAGATTGAGGGGAGACGGGAGGGGTAGTGGTAGGGGTAAGGGGATGCCCTCTCACAAATTAATAGCTTAAAGCGTGATTTTACCATAACAGATATGGTGGCAGCTCCTCGGCAAACCAAAGTTTGAGGAATGGAAGCCCTGCATGTTCCGAACGAAAGCCAACTACGCAACTACCATACAATTCTGTCTTCTGCCATGTTAGTTTGCGAGAGTGGCCTCCTTGTCTCGCCCTAACCTGTATGAACATTTGAGACTTCTGACATGCTAACTCGGCTTATTAAAAAGGATTTAATTAGTGCATAGTCTTGCTATGTTCTGTATATTCCATTTGTTCTCAGGATTATTTTGATGTGTTGGTTGCTGTCGAATACAAATTTGCACAATTTCTGACAAATGTCACATCAGGATACCTTCAAGGAATCCTAATATTCAATCTTAAATTTATTCAGAAACAGATCTCATTCACTAAAATCACACAAAATCATGACATAGATATACATGGAAAGTAAGTTACTACACTACAGATGTTTAATTTCGACAACTTTGCTGTGGATAAAAAATCAGGGTGTTTGCACATTAGACACATGTGTGATTAGTTATTTACACTAAGCTTAGCTACTGATTCATTAAATTAGTCCAACATGATCTGCATGGTTACTTTTGTTGCCAGTAAGTGGGCCTATTAAATATATTGATAGTTACTGTCAGAATAGTAAACAACCATACAGACGCAGATCATGTCAAACTAATATGAAGTATGCTGATGAGAGTGGAGTTACAATGGGGCCATCAGTTCACTTACAAGTAACCCACTTTCAAGCCAACAACAATGCATATTTGATTGGCATTTAGAAGCCAGCAGCTATAAGGCAAGATCATTGGCTTCATAACAGTTTTATAATCAAACGTTTGCAACCAAATAAACCTAGAAGTTGTTATCCATGTAAAGCAATACATTATTCTCCAATGAAAATGCACTTGCTTGTATATGTGACTACTTACCATACTTTGCACCCTGTCCATTGCTGTCGATTATCTGAACAGAGGTTGCGTCGCCACCCGGCAGTGATCCATACGTCAGGCCTGACCCGTCCTGGGCACCCTCCCCTAGTGGTATGTCTTCCGTGCCAGGTTTGGAGACAGTGAATCGCACGTTTGACATGTCTACCTCTCCCGAATTGTACCTATTTCAATCTTCAATTAACGTATCCCTCAATTAACTCTTACAATACCTTCATTATCTATGTAGAGCACTTAAACACACAGCCCCTACACAGTATAAAACTAAAACGTGTTTGACAGACGGATCTAAATACAACAACAACGCATGTAATTTTCGCGCGGGTGACTCAGTTGGCTCTTAGGATTTGCAATCTAAGATGGCTTTGAGTTCTTTCTGTAGGCACCAACACAACCCGTTCCACATTTAACTCTAGCAAGGGAAACTGTAAGGATAACCACAACTCTGACCGAGTCCACGTCACAAAACTGGGTAAAAATAGATTCTGTGAACATTCGGAAGTTCATGAGGAACCTTTCTTCTCAGATGTTCACCTCCAACGCAAAAGAGCTCCAAAGTATTTAATTCGATCTGTCATTGATGAAGACGCACAGAAAACACGTAGTTACCGGTATCAAATGTCGGTAATAAGCAAAACATCCTGAACAATAGAGACCTTAATAGACATAACATGCAACAAATACAGTAATTTTAGCTTTCTTGATGAGGTTATAAGTGCACTTCAGACCTAATAAGATCTCTTACTTTGGGTCGTTTACCCCGACGAGCCGTCATGCACAGATGGCTCCATGTGGAAGTCCCGCCTTTACATATACATGTAGACTCACATGTACTAAAGGTATGACACAACCTGTATACAGATATTGTAATGTGTATAGATATTTGATATATTTGTGTTTAAGAATCCATGTAGTTTGACTACATTCTTAGAGTGATTATGAACTCAAGATGTCTTCACGCGGCCTAGCAAACTCTGCATATTCATAAAAGTGATTACGTCATGAGCACACATGAGGGCGTGTATCAGTGCGGTTTTATTGAATCTGAACTATGACTCATATCTTTAACTCTGAACAAGGATGACCTATACATATATGTCATTAATCGAGCATTAAAATTCATTGAAAATCAACAAAAACTCTTCTAGTGGGAGGCCTAGGGTACTGTAAGTGGAATTATATAACTGTCAATAATAATGCATACACATGTATATATTTATTTAATCGTTGTTTATGCTATACTCAAGACCTTTCACTTACAAAATGGCGGTCATTATTATGGTTGGATGAAACCAGGTCAAAGCTGTGACCTTGGGCAAGCTACTGATGAACTTTCCCACACCTGACAAACAGACATATAAGCCTATACCAAACTACCGCATGTGGTAGTGCTAAATAAGCATGATCAACCCCTCTTATCTGTCACCAAGTCATCCCCCACAAAAACTTTGAGTGATGAAATCTGTAAATGGCCTCTGTCTTCTGAAGTCCAGCTGAGGTTTGAACCAGAAGCTAGTGTGAACATGTAAGTCCAAGCAACTGATAAACACAAGCGTCCTAACCATTCGGCTACAACCTAAACCCCATTATCACTAATTATTTCCTAGAAATATTTATCAGTAAATGATCCTGTACAACATTAGTCAAGTGACATTGTTGTAAGATCAATGTTGTTCTTACAAATATGAACAACGATCAGCGATACATGTTTTCAGAATGGTATAATATTCACTTCTCAAGAGACCTAGTTAAAGAAAGACAAACAGGGATGTTGCAACGTGTAATACCACATCCGCTACCCTGCTCATGCCAGAGATGGGACAGGCTAATGTTTGCTTGCTTGAAGTTAAAGCTACCATTTTAAATATCATTCTGATATTATCTTGTGAACCAGAGGTGATATGCCAGAATCAGTGGTGATATAGTATTCTCTGTTGCTGCATGTTGACTGCCATGCACTCAGCTGCTAGCTGGGTCAACCTGTTGTAAGCCTAACTGTACATAAACCTATAAACAAAATATGCTTTCATGCCAAGTAAGGAAGAAACAATATAAACGATATCAAAATCTCAGGCAAGACATAAACCTTAGACTAATTTATTTATTTTATTGGTGTCCTACTCAAGACTATAGTTATATGAGTGTCCAACATTATGGTGGGAGGAAACTGGACTGAGGTAACCAAATATTCAATGTGCATCTCATTTACTTAAGCTTCAATCATTTCTGCAAGACAGTGAGGGTATGGAGCCGATTGAGAGTTACAAGTTCAACATCTGGCAGCGGTCATGTATCACCTTAACTATGTTGTGTGGTCGTCCTTTCCAATTACTGCAAGTGACCTAAAATTTCTCCCAAAGAATTGCATTTTTACAGGCAAAGAAATCATAAAATATTATTTCTGGTACTGAATCTTATATTTTTCTTGTAGGATATGATCCTATCATAGAAACAATCTTCAGGACAATTTCTAAAATCAATAGAACTCTCAGAATTGGAAAAAATGATCGACTTTGTCCAGCATGAAATTTAAAGTCATTTAGGCTAAGTAGACTACTCCTCTTGAAAAGTAACATCAGATATTCATATTACCGAAGACACACCTGTGCTAAATGACCTGCCATTAAATTCCATGAACTAAGGCAGGCATGTTCCAGTACCATATACCAGTAGTTCCAATGATGACTTGTGCATGTACTATCAATGAACACAAACAAGGTGTATACATAACATACAATAAATTTTATTCATAATATTTACATGAAGACTGCTGGCTATCCAAAACACGAACTTGCCTGTAGAAATCCTTGCGACTTTGCATATGATGATACATGGAGTAACTTGAATTACAGATACACTGTGGATATTGCTTTCATTGGTGGCATGAGAAATCTTACTAGAATGTCACATTTTTACAATGGGTTCACAAAGGATACGGGGTGAGACTCACTTGTTAACAGACCAAAGACCCCACACATTTCATAAAAGACATCTTGTTATATGTACTATATATTGAACTAGCATTTACAACCACACTTCATTTGCTTCACGGTCATTCAGCACCACAATGGGGTCCATTTCCAAGCTATGTGAAAACAAATTTTCTATTCTAAGATATGCTCCAGTAATAGTGAACCACTGTATTTCACTTACGTTTAGCTATGAAAATCTACAGTGTACATGCAAAACCACATTAAAGTGAGACAGTTCATGACTGAGGCACTGTTCACTAAAAAGATTATAAAATTCTGTCTTGAATGCAAAAAACTGTTTGAATTTGTATGGATGCATCGCTGAATTATCTTCGTTTGAAGTGAGGAGTCTGTTGCTGCTGACTGGTGATCTGAAAAATGTCCATGCCTTTAAGCTTAGGAGAGACTGACCAAACAGAGCTTGGAAATCTCATCAGTTCATAGATTGTGACGTAAACGTTCTGAGTTGGTTACGAATGTAACATGTAATAACATCGGGACAAGACACTATTTTAATGTTACACGTTTTAATTTAACAGGTACAGAAGTGAAAAACGCTGCAGAATATTTCCAGATCATTGTATTGAGGTGAGAGTAAGTTTTGAGATCATTTTATGTTATAAATTTACAGATATACGAAAGTTTCAACCAGCTTCTTGTTACAGTCTCCGGTGACAAGATTGTTCCGTTCTTGGAAGAATTACGTCATAGCCCAGACAGAATGGCGGTGTTTCATGCCACAAGGCAGAGTACAGTAAATGTCAGCTTCCACTGTCATAGCAGCCGTTAGAAAAAAAATATTTCACCAAAATAAACATAATACTGTCCAGCCTTTGTGGTCAAATTAACTCCGAACATGCACTGTCTTTCACTTTAACTGATTAAGGCCTTAAAATGATATTTTTGATACCAACACTAAACACCAATAAGGTACAAGTAGTTGAATCAACCAGAACCAAGTAAATTTTGTCACTTGGTAAAATCTACACAGTACTTTTTCACTTTACAAGCACACCTATAGACAGGGGGAAAAGGCTACATTGACTGGAATAAACTGCATTAAACAGGTTACATGTATGTTCCACAAACTAACCCCTACAGCAACAACAACCTAAAATGTATTTTCCATGGTCCAATGTGGTTAGTAGCACCTGGTCACTGCCTGGAACCTTGTCCTCAGAGAACAGGAACAGAACATTAACAATCAGTTCAACTACCTGAATGAAATTTGGCTTCATTGAATGGAACTCCTCAGCCAGTCTATCACGTTGTATTTAAGTGTCAGCGTATCACTCTGGTTGGCTGAATAAACAGCAGCTCCTGCACAACTTGCTAGTTCTTGCTAGATTGCTGTCAGTCCAGCAGTTTACATAGAAGCTGTTCTTACTGTTAATCACATTGGGTGTACCTGCATGGTTCTCAACAGTATATTCATACTTGGACAAAATTATGACAGATTTTCTTCATTCTCTGCCCTCAGAAGGCATATTTTTATCTGCCACTAAGCAACTCCATAAATCAGCTGATCATCGATTTTTTTGAAAAGCTACCTTTTAACATCGCCACCCATCCTTTGATATTAGTCTTTCATTTAATAATGCTCTGAGGTGCAAGACAACACAGAATACTACAAAGGCAATGTTCTAACTATTCCAATTTAGCATTTGCTAGTGCATACAACTGATTCAGTTCAATTTTCTCTTTTTCTTATCACAATGACGGGCATTCAACTATTTAAAGAAGCAACTGTTAAAACCTTGTTTACTGTTCTAAAGAAATTGAAAGTTGCCAACAGACTGCAGCCAACTGTTTATCAAGTTGGCATTAACTTGACTATAGACTATTAAAGGTTACACGAACTTTGATGTTTTGAGTGAAAATTTTAAATACATACAACAGTTTGCAGAATCCTTCTAAAATAATGCTGTGATGTTCTGTTACTGCTACAAGCATCATTCTTTACCCTTTTGTTCCCCGTGCAAAATCTCAGCATGGGTAAAACAGTAGCACATGTGGACATAACAGGCCCTCAAATAGGTACCTGACATTTCTGAAAACACCTGCTTGAAGACAGCGGTGAGACTCAAGAGATCTTAGTTCAGTAATACATACCATGGACATCAAGGTCATACCACCAAAAGGGCGCTTTCAACATTGTTAGGCACCTATTCGCAGGTTAAACATTATCAAGGGAAAATCTGTACACTCGTACATAACCTCTTTTGAGTTGAATTTTCACATGTTCGTCTTAGGGTAAACACTAATCACAAAAGGGAAAAATAAATGTGATTGATAAAACTGTTGTGATGCTATATATATATATATATATATATATATATACCTAATATGGCAAATCTATTAAATACAAAGGATTTCTTTACAAAACTATATACAAGTATAGTGTTCACTTAAATCAGCATCAGCTCACGCCATCCCAAAATTAAACTACAGTGCATACAGTGAAGTCGAAAAGAATCCTCCAAGAGTTACCCATTTCAAAATGTCTCCTCATATACAAACTCGATCATCCATATTACAATGTGGTGAATCTATCCTAAATGCTGATGATGTACTAGTATGAGCCAGACATTGCAGCTTTACTGACGAACAAAATTATTGCTGACTTTTCCTCCAGACAAAGTTTTCAAGTACCATTATCTGGATAATAGCACAGGGTTCATCTTCGCAATAGTTTTATGCAACTTTTCTGGTAAACAATGTTGTATTAATGGTGTTTTAACCTGAAAGTTCATTTCCCCTAAATTACAAGGATACAGAATCTTGGATTTCTAGTGATGATCCTGCCACAAAGGCTGCACTCGAAACACAGGGAGATATGCTCTGGGTTCATGCTCACCATGATGAAGCATGATTCAGGAAAGGTTAGTCAATATTTACTCTTTATGCAAATGATTTTGCAACAAATGAAAACAGTCTACACAGAGGTTTGATCTAAGGAAGAACCTCTTTCCCCCTTCCTCTTCCCATATTAATTACAGATCTTATGTAATGCAGAGGAAATAGTCTACTATCTGAGCATGAGAATCCTTAAGTCTGTCAGATTTCAATACCTGATGATCTGAAGCTCAGGGTGAGATGCTCTAACTACTTCACATGGGTGCCTGCATCGCACATATGGTACATAGTATCATCAGCTGTATAACAGTTATGTACATCACTAACACTGAAGTCACCCACAGGTACCAATTCCACACTCTTCCATACAATTGTCTTCGTAAAAATAAGCACTGAATGTGCGTTGCATGTGTACATAACTTGGTGACAATGGTATCCGGGGTTGAAGTAAAGTGTGTATACTTGTGTTCACAACTACTTCCTGCCTCCTATAAAACTAGTCCTAGCCTCAGCTGTTGCAAATAGTGCAGCTATTTACACTACGATGAGGTAACATATGAGCTGATCGAGTGACAGGAGGCAAGGTATGAGATAAAGAACACAACAGGTGAATTGTACACGACTTTATAGCACCATTCTACGCCAGAGTATATACTGTGGTCAGCTGACAGTCACATGATCACACCTCAGTGGTCAACATGGGGGCCAACTCAATGAGCCATCAAGGGAGAGCACTCAGATTGACAACAGCGGTACATCAAAGAGGTCACACACACCCTCGCTGTCATCTAGGTTGAAATAGTAATCTCTGTCACTAGGGGGTGGGCTCAATCGCAGTAGAGGGGCGAATGCTAAAACATAGAAAAGGTTTGGTTTTTCGTAAGAGGGAGAAAACTGGTTAATATTTATATGCTGTACTCTAAATTAATATTTTAGATTTTCACATATAAAGGTAAGACAACACGAAAGAGACGAGTACTATGAATTACAAAGAAACAAATCCTCTTTAAAATTCGCTTTCGCAACCAGGCAAAGAAGTTACTGCTATGCATTAGATTGCCCGATTGTCCGATTGCCCCACTCTCAAATTTTCCACACAATCAACAGATCTCAGGTTTGTGGGTGGTGGAAATCAAAGAGGCCATTTTCAACCAACCCCCTTTTCCCGGTATCCAAGAAACTCCTGCAACTAACAAAGCTGTGATCTTACCTTCTGAGGACATCAATTCATCTATCAGTTCACCATCCACACCTGTTCAAATAAAACAGATCGTTAACACATGCATTTATCTAAATGTATCAAATCCCATTCCATGCAGGTAATCTGCAGGAAATTTTCACGACTGTTTAACAACTCTTCAATAAAACTTGAAACACACACCATTTTCTTGTTAAGCCATTCATTCAATTTCAAAAGCTAGTTTCAGATTATCCCTGTATATCAGAGACACTTGCAGAGTCCTCCACATTCTCAGCAATCCTTATTACACAGAATAATTATAACCCCCGCCAAGGAGCTTGTCTGTCTATCGGAAGATATAATATTTTGTGCACAAGTTGGCATTGGGTTAAGTGTCAATCCACGAGGGATGGTGATGGTCTGGATTTACATTACAGGGCAGAGTTAACTGGTTTTTTCATTGAATCGCGCATAAAACCCAACTATTTTCATTTGAATGTATTTGCAATGACTGGGCCGACAAACTAATAATATCAGCGGGATCACTCCTGGCTCAATTTGGGATCGCTGGAAAATGAATGGAAATGGAAATGAAAATGTGGTTTTATTTTGACTCACCTGAAGCATAGAGGCCTCAAGGAATTTACGCAGACACGAGATAATATTGCAGGGAGAACATCACTACTTCACGCCTCAATCTGTCATCATAATTAGGTTACTCTCTGAACGAAATTTCCTGCCACATTAATTCTCATTTGTTTTCCTCCTCTGATTCCCCCTTTGTGTTTGTGTTTCAATCTCATGCAAATTGCAGTCTTCGCTGCCTTTTTTGTGGGTTAACATACACCGGCAAGCTGTGTTGAGTTTGTCCAAGAGAGGACTGTCTGTGTGTCGCTGCTTTGGTAGGCTGTCCAGCATTTGACAGGACCAGTCAAAACATAGCTGTCTTCACCTGCCCCAAGGCCAGATTTCAGCATGGTATTGTTGAACGCCAACGCTACATGTAATTTCTTGAGTTGCTTATGACCACACACAAATCATGCTCTTCAGCATGCCTTGTTTTCTTGTGACTTGTCTTGATTTTAATGTGACACATTTTAGATTTTTTCAGTCGCACAAATGTTTTGCCGCCGACGCGATTGCCAAGAAACCTAGTGCAAACCGACGTGCTATGGTTCTCATTTTGGTTGCGTTATTGTTTTTGTGCTAGGTGTCAAGTTATCTCTGCGCTGTACTGTAGATCCATGAATTTTTTAAACTGTTATCACTACTGTCTGATTGGATACACACAAATATTTGTCTTTTACACTGTAACAGTGCGTAGCAGAGCACTGTCCCTTTGTTGGAGCTCTCCATGTGATTGAGGCCAGCTGCATTGTATTTAGGGTATCTGCAGATTTATTTGCAGTGGACATATGTGTTATGGGAGTGCCTTCTAGTTTTTGTTTGTAACTCTATGTACATTATTGAATCATGATAGACAATCTATCTTAACACCAGTTAAAACTCATGCAATGAGCCCAAAAGAATGTGCATGTGTAAGTTTCCAGCAGGCAGCTGACTGATTCAGCCTTAATGGTAGTACCTAGATGATGTCCACTGGAGATTGGAGTGGGAAACTGCCTATCTGAGAAAAGCAAAACTATAAAGGCCAATATCTGGTGTGTGTGTTTGTCAGTGTTGCGCTTACCCAAGTCTGTTCGTGTCGGGTCAAACAGAATATCTGTCGGCAGTTCCACTGACGTAGACTGCTGAGCGGGTTGTACTGAAATTACACAAGTGAACAGAACATGGAAGAGGTTAGAGGTAAAGGGGAAAACATGTGCTGAGGGGTCAAATTACAGAGAAAGTTAGCTGGCCACCTAGGTCTGGGGAGGAGAGCAGCAGTGCAACACCATACAACATTTCAACTTTAGAAACATTTTACATCTGATGTGTACAACAAATGTAGGACTATCCAAAGAAAAATCTCATGAAAACAGAGAGTTAAACCATTAAAGGGCTGCTACTAGCTGATAGTTACACTGGATAAACAAACAACCGTTCAAACCATGGGCAATAACCAGATACACACTGCATAACAACATTACAGTTCCTGGCAGACAACAAATAAAAATAACCATAAAAAACAAGGCTTTATTTTCAACAATTTTCCCTATAATTCAAACAGATTCCTGTGGATTCACTCTTTACTAATCCATGAGAATCTAGCCCAAATCTAGAGCCAAGAACTACTTCAACTTGCAAGTTTCCCTTAGCTCTGGAAAACAGCTGTGGAGTCAGGACATCCAGCTGATCACAAGATTTCCATTGAAAGTAAAGCCCTGAAAAACACTGAATTATACACCCATTTTGCTCCATGCTTGCAACCAATCACCACCATATCTCAAAAGTGAACAACCACAACAAGCTTCCACCAAAAAATGCCACATAAATAGGTGGGAAATAACAAAGCTACCTTGATCGGCTGCTGACTGGGCTGTTTTCCTGGGAGATGAACGCGTGGCCATTCTTGTGACAGGGGACACGTTTCCACTGTCAGACCTTTTAGTAGGGGATTTCTGGCAACACCAAAATGATAAGTAATGTAAATCATTGAAAAGAACAAGAGCATGTGCACTTGACCTTGAAATTCATATGAAATATGAAGTTTTTACCTGACAACTACTAATCCTAAACTGGTTTCCTTAAGCTTAGATTTTGTCATTACCAGGAATATTTATTTGTTTATCTGATTGATGGTTTAACACTGTACTTATATGACAGTGGTCAGGTTTATTGGTGGAGGAAAACATTTCTAATACACTTTTGAACAACTGTGAGGCTGCTAGACATTATTTGTATGTATATGCATGTATGCTTGTGGTTTTATGTTGTACTTGAAGGAGAAGACTGGGGAAGCATTTGGCAATTTGTAGTAAAACAGTATGTTCTGAAGATTTGAACACAACCATTAAAATTTGTTTTCGATTTTTTTTGTTCAGAGTGTGCAGATTTTGGCTGCACAATCAGCACTTTGAATACAGACCCAAATTAGCATGGCTTGACACTTTATCTCTGGAGAGCCAAGGGACCGATTCACATCACTCAGACAGCTTACTCTTTTCACTGCAATTTACTGTATACTTCCCTGATCACTCCATTAATTTTCTTCGCCATATGACCAGGAGTCCTTAGAATATGTACATAAACTGTGTGTTCTTGTGACAGGGCGAGTCCACACCACCAAAGTGCTGCCACCAGACATGACACCCCACTCGGTCACATTATACTGACACCGGGCAGACCAGTCCTGTTTCCTTGTTCTCACCTCTAAGTGTTGAGCACAAAGTGAAGCAGGAAAAAGTAACCATTTATTAAGTCTTTAGTATGACCCGACCTAGGATTGATCCTAGGCACTCCAACCTCAAGGCAGATGCTCTAACCACCAAGTCACCAAGGCGGTCGAAACGTTATTTGTAAGCATAAGGCAAATTAATTGTGGTTTGTGGCAAGCTGTGTTTTGGGTGTGTCAGCCTGGTAAGTGGACACAGTACAACAGGCCTACTCTGACCTTGCCCACGCCTTTGTGGCCCTTGCTGGCAATCTCCTGACTGTGCTTCTCAATCTCCGCCATCTCATCCTTGGGGGGTGGCACCTGGACCACCACAGGGCTTGTCTCCTCTGTGTCTTTATTCACAAGCAGCACAAAAATAGGACCAGACTGACTCTTCAGGTGAATCTGGTAACTCTTCTTCAGACCAGGGCCCTGTGCACAACAACAACAACACCAAACGTGTCTATACATGCCTTTGGTTTTACGTCACACTTAACAATTTTTCAGTCATGTCTCAAGTGTATATATACATACATATATATGCTTTGCCTTCCAGTTCATGCCGCCACTGAAACATCATGCCAAGGACACCAGACCTAACATGTCCCACTCAGTCACATAATACTGACACCCAGTTGACCAGTTTTGTTTCTTGCTCTAACCTCCTAGTGTTGAGTTCCAACCAAGGTAGCCCGAAGTACTATTTTTAAAGTCTTTGGTATGACCCAACCCACGACTAATCTCCCGACCTCAAGGCAGACGCTCTAATCACTAAAAATTAACATGAAGTGAAAAATTAACAAAGAAATTTATAAAGCCCAATAAAAACTTTAGAGTACAGCCCTTTCTTGGAGGGTAGTTCAGATTACTTGCAACAAACATATTTTTAATGATGGCCTCTCTGTCTACAGACACAGTTATTGACCAAAAAAAGTACTGCACATGGCTTTTAAGTCTAAGAAACTATTTTCTCCAGTAGGTTATCGGCATGCCCTTCCAAGCAGGGGTTAAAATACCTTTCTAAGATCAATAAAGCTCTCAGAATCAGGCAAAATGACTAACTGAGTCATGGATGAAATTGTAGGTAACACAGTATATCTGGTGATGTTGTACTTACCACCTCTGGTATTGGCACCTCCAGCTGGGTGCCAGACGGGGCCTGAATAGCCAGCAATGTGTCTCCCTTAAAACAGCGACAGATATCTTCATGTGTTACATATGCTAGTCTGAAAATCTGTTAAGAAAACAGCTGTCATGTACATCAACAAATAACTGCAATTACATCCACATTTATTCATTTGATTGGTGTTTTACTCCCTACTCAAGAGTATATTTCACCTATATGAGGGTGGCCAGTTTTATGGTCGAAGTAAACCAGGCCCTGTGAAACCCATGACCGTCAGCATGTTGCTGGCTGACCTTCTCCCATATGGCCAGAGAGAAAGCATGAGCTGGACTTTCTGTAGCAGGGACTGCATTGGTGAAAGGCTCCTTGATAATTACGCTACACTTAGTGGGCTAACCCCCTCCACCAAGGAGGCCCCATTACAATCCTTACCACGTAACTCGTCTTAACACATATGCATCTGCTCATGAGCTGAGAATCGAGCCAAAGAGTAACACCAGTAATAAGTTTTCATGCTTCGCCCCTCACCATTACAATCCTCGAGTGCACTTAAACAGCCAACAGAGATTTCCCTAAAAGGTGCATTTTAGGATAGTAATTAGTATAAATTGTGAAAGCATGAAGTGCAAAATATCACCTGATAGCAATGTGCAGGATCGAGTCTGGATGGTGACAGAAAAGAGCCAAGGACAAGGATACTGGTGGTTTGTGACTTCATCTGTAATATTCTTGATGCTCTGCTGTACTCTCATCTTATGCTGGTCAAGTTTCTGTTCTTGCAGGTCCAGGTCTTCTATCTCCTCTTTCAAAACACCCAGTTTGTCAGAGATTTCTCTCGTATTGCATCCTGGGCCAGCTCCCCTACAAAATAATATTGCAACTAACACATTTGTAACACGTAATACATATATATGTTATGAAAAGGATTTATTTATTTATTTATTTATTTATTTATTTATTTGATTGGTGTTTTATGCAGTACTCAATGGTATAATGGTGGGAGGAAACCGAGCAGACCCCGGGGGAAACCCACGACCATCCGCAGGATGCTGGCAGACCTTCCTATGCACGGCCGGAGAGGAAGCCAGCATGAGCTGCTCTTGAACACACAGAGACCGCATTGGTGGGAGGCTTTGCGTTATGACAAGGGAAAAATAACAATAATTTGATGTACTTAAATAGCAAATTTATTTATTTCTCTGGTTGGTGTTTTTCCATCTTCAGGAATATTTCACTTAAACGACAGCAATCAGCATTATGTTGAGAGGAAACCAAGCAGAGCACGGCGAAAACCCACGACTATCCACAGGTTACTGGCAGGCCTCCCCACTTACCAGCTGGCATGAGCTTCACTTGAACTCACAGCAACCACACTGGTGAGAGCCTCCTGGGATATTAATGTTGCACTAGCGTAAATATCAAAATTAAAGTGCACTTATCCTCTTTTAGGATTAACTTCATTAAAAGCCAACTGGCACAATCATGTGCTGAATAATCAAACAGCCTTGTGTTTAAAGACACAAAAAAATATGACTGAAGCCATCAAAAAATTGTTACAATTCCAAGACCAAACAAATCTCTAAAATAATATGAGAGTATCAGGATTAAAGTTTCTTAAAAAAAAAAAACAAAGTAGTCAATAAATACATAATAAAAAAACTTACTTCCATTGTATACTGTTCTTAGATTTCTTCTCAATCAGCCCAATACCCTCAAGCACATTTGTAATATCATATATTCTTCTCTTCTGCCTTACAGCAAGGGTGTCAGCAGCCTGTCAATCAAATGGGCAGAAAAGCATGTTAAAGTATCACATACTGGAAAAGAAAATGAACAAAAAAAACAAAAAACAAATCAAGAACACTGAAGCAGACCAATGTGGATTTCAGTGCATTAAATCACAACTGACCCAGTTTTTGTAATATCAAGTGAACATTATAAGATAGAAATTAAAATATGCCAAATACATATACATGCTTCTGCTTTAAACAGACTTCTTGAAATAGGTTTATCCAGGTCACGAACTTCCACTTCAGCCACTTCCTGAGCAAACTGTTGCCATTCTTAGACATGTGGGCGAAGGACTATACCCCTTGAGACCTCACAAGTTTTATAGTCAGTTGAAAACATAAAATGACTTGCATTTATAGACTAATACTTGACACTGAAGTAAGCGTGTTCAATATGTCATCGTATTAACTAAAAATGCAGTCATAGTCTGTTTGATGTTGGTGGTGCTTTACAGCATGTACATGTACGTCTGCCATAAATATATAGACATAAACTGTAAATGAATATAACATAAATGTTCATGATGAGTAAGGGGATTTTGGCATTGTTATTGGCATTCTCAGACACCTGATGTTAAATGATGACATCACCAGTTTGATATAACTGAGTCTCTGTGCAGACACAAAATATGGAAGCCTAGGACCTGTTTCTTTGCAGTAATATTATCACAAAATAATATACCCTGCAGGGTTAGCCAGGAATCCAGAAAACAGGTTCAATGCAATATGTTACCTGCATGTATTGCCTCTGAAAACATCGTTCTTGATCACTCAAGCTTTGCATTTATACAAAAGTACATATCATGTGACGAAAGATGGAAAATGAAACAGCTACAAGTAATTTCCTGGATCACATGTTTGCAAAAGCTCTCCTTAACAAACCTGCATATTCTGTAGTGGACAAAAACAGCCTATGACGTACGATCAATTCCTACCTCTTAGATTACGAATAGCTCATTTCGCACAAAAGTAGGTTCAAGGGAAATGAGTTTATTCATGATCTGCAACATTAATACCGAATGTCGACATTTAGGCCAATGGCATTTTTGATCCCTTATTTCCTGTCATAATATTTTGGAAAACTAACCTGGTGGAACAGTTTTCACTATTAGACTAAATGTAAGTATCTCATCTATTGTGGCAAGTCAAAAAATGACATGATGAGTTACGATGTGGGGACAAAATGATGTGATGAGACGGGAAACAAGGACTCAAGAATGGCCTTATAATTTCATCCAATCTCCAGTACATGAATTAAAGTGTTTGGTGTGTTGTGCTTAATCTTGGAATTTTCCTCCGGAGAAGAGTATTCAGTACTGTCCATGTATGTAGGGAACAAGGAATGTGAAAGTCTAAAGGTTTCATGACTTTAAAGACTTCATAAAGTTTCCACCAAATTCATATGAGAGTGAAATTAGATTGATATGCAAGCAATAATGTACTTCAACTGTTCAAGTTATAAGCCAGATAGCGGTTTTGAGTTGCGCATAACTCGTCAAAATGTACACATACAAAAGCACCTCGTTATTCATATCGTTCTTTTAACATTACAGACTTTGGTGACAGCCCAGTGTACAGCTCTAACTTTTTTTCTGCATTTTTCTGCAGTCTTCCCCTTAAATTAGTCCTAGAGCCCATGTACAGTGTCAAATGTAATAGAGACAAATAAAGTGCACGAAATGGGCTGAATTGTCTGTGACTACCTACGGTTACAATGCTTTTAACATGGCCATGAGGGTTTGTTTATCCACCAGCAAAAATTCAGACTCATTTCTTCTTAATGACAGGCCAACTGACAAAAAAGCATCTTCAACTGTAATTTCAGGAGTTCTTCCAGTCATCCATAAGTGATGACAGTTGATGCCTTCTTTAGGAAAACTGGTTTGGGTGACAGAACATTTTTTATTATCACTATTAGGTTAGATTTCATAATCTCATCATTTGTGACAATTTCTGGCAAAAACGAAGTAATTAAGTTTTGATACTGGTGGGAACGGGTAACAAGGAATCAAGTGTGTTTTGCCTAAGATTACTGCAACCTAACACCACAAGGTAATCTGACAATTTAACAAGGTAAAAGAATTTAAGTTTGGTAAAACTAGTGTGATGAAACTAGCTTTTCTCGTGCAAAACTTATGAATTTCAGAGTTTCTGGAACACGCAGTTCAAAAGACGGACAAGTAGAACAGGGTGTTTTCGTAACATTGGTTAATTATTCGTCCGACAACCAGCAAAGCTGATCAGACCTCATCGGCTTCCAGAAAGCTTAGGCCATGCGGTCGCTTGAACAATAAACAAACTTTGCTGACAGGCCGAGAGCACACGCAGTGCGATCGAGAATTCATCTCAAATGCGTGGTGTTTGCCCGTAGCTGATGACGACAACGAGCACTTACGACTTTCAAATCGAGGACACCATCCTTGGCCTCTTGTAGAAGGTTAACGAACTTGGTGGTAAGTAATCCTAGGCTCTTTTCGTGCCGACTTGGTGTGTTATAGGCCATCGTGCTCGCTTTGAGTTTAGCGACAGGAAGCCGTTGTACACGGAATCATGGGAAATATTTCAGAGGTCATTGAGGTCAGCATCCGGGCTCCTTGCAATGGCGGCGACCTGTCGAGATGAGTCGTTCGCGAGTTGACGAAGCGACCATTTTAGTCCTTTGGCTTTGAGTTTCTGCACTAGAGTATATTTGCAATTGACACTCTCGTCGTAGGACAAGGTAACAAATTATGAGAATATGGAATTGTCAAAGCCCAGAGGCGAACGCAGTATAGATGACTTGAGCGGTGAGCACAGGCCCAATGACTGAAAAGAGCCGACCAGTACTATTAATTGTTGGCGCATACTTTTTTAATACCCGTACCTCCTTTTTATAGTGAGGGTAAACAAAGTTTTAATTTTTTCATTTATTTAATTAGTGTTTCACAAGTATATTTCACTTATACGACGGCGTCTAATATTACGACAGTAGAAAACCGGACAGAGCCTGGGTTAAACCCCGGACCATCAGCAGATTGCTGGCAGGCTTTCCTACTTTTCCCGAAAAGGGAGCCAGCTTGAGCTGGACTACAACTCATGGTTACAACACTGGTGAGAGACTCTTGATTCATTGTGCTATACTAGTAGGCTAAGCCCTTCGAAAAATTTTTAATGCTCTATAGCTAAACATCTTACATCTATACGTTTTCAACCAACCAATGAATGTCAGAATATCAAAAATGAGTACATAACCAGGGGTAGAGTCTCCAGCTTGTGGAAACTATGAACTTAATTGATACAACTGTGTGTCACTAGTGCAAGGGCTTGTTATTATATGTAGTATAGGGCTTAGCGCATGATGAACGGGAAGGCTGACCGAAGTCAATGTTATCCACCCATATTTAAGGGTATGACATATGCTAGTGACTCGATTTTATTCTCTGTTTTATTATTATTACCTAGTTACAACTGCTGTATGAGCAAAGATATTTTATTCTGACATAACATAAACACATCTTTGATTCATTTTTTTTATTATTATTTTTTTTTAATTTCTAAAGCAAGACAACTAATTTCCTTTCTGGAGTGCTGAGGCAGAGAAATTACAGTGAAGCATTGGGATATGTAGTAGAACCAGTAAAATGACAAGATTGGGGATATGGCTTTTACTGAAACTTCATAATGTAACATCAGTTTTAGACAATCTAAAAGAGCACCCCTTGTAGCTAGATGGAAAATTGTTCTATGGTGCCTGGTGCAGTAGTGAGGAGAATTTTTTTTTTCATGCAGAAAAATAGAGAACACTTACTTTAATGTCAGATACAATTACTACACAACCTGTTTTTTAAAAACTGAAGTGTTGTGATTCATACTTTTTGTTAGAAGACATATTTCCCCAAAATGTATATTTTTGGATAAGTTTCAAACATAATAAATATGTGTGGATCTTATGCGGTTTATATGTCCAATCATTGTATTCAAGTAATATGTGTGTGGTGTCCACAGTGTCAGTTGGATTTGATGTCAGCATATGGTAAACTTACATTGTGGGGATAGGCACAGTTTTACATGTGTTTAAGATAAAGTCCAATCTTATATTCACGATACAATTCGTAAAACAAAACTTGTTTCAAATCCAACTTTTTATGCCAGCAACCTGCGGATGGTGGTGGGTTTCCACTGGGCTCTGCCCAGTTTCCTCCCACCATAATGCTGGCCGCTGTTGTATGAGTGAAATATTCTTGAGTACGACTTAAAACAATTAATAAATAAGTATATTTATGGACACCTACTACTTACAATTAACTTTATTTTAAGAATTTATAAATTGACATTTGTACAATCGAATTTTGTGTCAGAAACACACAGGGATGCCTTAACAACTTATTGTTCCGTATGTATCCGCAGGTGGAACAATCTTTTAAGTTCAAAACACTCTGATGTTCGGTTGCATATAAACAGCAGTGTTCATTCGTGCTCCAGCCGAATCCAAAATGAGGCTATATGACAGTACTTCTCATCGAGCAGTAATGTTAGTCGTATATAGAAGCTGTGGTGAATGAGAATATATCTTGAAAGGTCCCACAAGATACAACTTTACTGGAAACAGGCTTCTTTATTGAATGGTAGGCCCTGACTTTCTTCCTGTCATGTTAAAACAAAGATTTGTGTCCAAACAGCCAAGTGGCCCAAACACTTTCATAATATTTTGCTCTGTACTTCCCAGAATATAAAAAAATATTAGAGCTATAGTTCCATATCAATTCAATAGCTGGCTTTTTTCAATTTGTAGGTCCAAGTCTGAGATCATGTGTGAACCAGTGGGAATGCATCTATAAGACGAGACATTGATGCAAAAGAATGGCGATAGGGAGAGTTGATAGGTTTGACCTATCTCCTAAGAGTCTTGGTAGATCCCGAGGTGATGTGGACGACAGTGAAGTTGGAGAAATAGACAACTCTGATGTCACCCTCAAGAAACTGAGCGGGCTGTTTTGTACGTCAGAGCTCAGCGATCTTGAACTGCTTGTTGGCCACAAGGTGTTCCACGTCCACAAGCTGATACTCTGTATGTCCAGCGAAGTTCTGCGGGTCATGCTGACCAACCCGAAGTGGCCAGAGTATTACAAAGATCGTATTTTGCTGAAGGAAGAACCGGAATGTGTGGCCGTATTTTATAAGTTCCTCAAGTACTTGTATTCAGGTCTGGTGGAGCTTTCTCCAGAGTCTGCACTGCCGCTTCTCATGCTGGCAGATAAGTATGGAGTGACAGAAATGAGCCAGCTTTGTATAGAGTACATGTGTACCAAGAGTATTGCTGCTATTCGCAAAGGTCACATCGTGTCGTGGCTGCGCTATTCCCATCTCTGTGGCCATCGGGACCTGGAGATAACCTGCTACGGTATGATGCTTTGGAATTTTAAACTGGTGACAATTGCGTCAGACTTTGTAACTATGCGCAAGGAAACTCTGGTGGACTTCCTGAAATCTTCAGACATTGTGATATACGATGAGTATGTTTTGTACAGCGCTGTCAAAAAGTGGCTTCTTTCCCAGAGGGCTACCTGTAACATGCCCTTGGGATGTTTTCAGAAACTCATTTTGGAGACTTTGTGTTATATAAGGTTTCCTCTCCTGTCCCTCCCACAACTCAAGGTACTGCATCTTGATGAGCTGGCCCAGGTGGCAAAGCAATTCTTTGAAGAGAAGATAACACTTGGTATAAAATACCATTCTCAGCCAGCCGATGCGAGAGTTGTGTTTGAGAGTAGCAGTAGGACAACTGAGCATTATTTTCCCCGCAATTACACCAGTGAGATGTGGAACACGGTGCTGGTAATGGAGAACTTCAGCTGCCTGTACCAGCATGTGATGAGGCTGATGTATTTCTCCAGCCCAGTCAGTGGCTCTATCGCCGATGACAACGTCCAATGGGAGTGGCAGATGGAGCTCTACCCTAAAGGGGTACATTTTGGACAATCAATGATGATAGGACTGCAGGAGAACTACATGGTACCAGAGGCCGTGTACAACATGGTTCGCCTAGCCATTAAAGCAGAGACTTCGGAGAGGAAACACGTGGAAATGTCTGTCCTGGTAGCCGCGTGCGAAGGTGGCATGGAGTATGTACGACATGTAGTCAAACAGCGTTTCATCTTCGACCAGGAGTTCGCAGTTTGCAATATTGACCATCTTATACCTTACATGGAACTCAATTCTGACTCGGACACATCGGTGTTTATGACTGGTGAGGACAAGAACGCCTTCAAGGTGATGATTGTCATTAAGCCGTTGGCAGTTAGGTGATACTTGCTTTGTAAACTGTCCCCCCCCCCCCCACAACCTCTTCATGCCCTGTGTGTGGTACCCCTACTGTACATGTAGGTACTGGTACTGGTACTGGTAAAGGTGCGATAAGGCTCTGTAGTTGGATATTCACTGGAGCAACCTTGTAACAGTGACATGTTCTCTTCTTCGTGCCAGCACAATGTAGTATTAGTAAGGTGTCTGTGCTGTACAACTGTGCATACTGTATGGCTCAACCCTCAGAATTTCCTCTGGCCTCTTGTCTACTGGCAGTCAGATGGTGCATTTTCTTATGGCAGTAATGGTAATATAAAGAACAGGACGTAATTTTTCTGAGAGATTATTTCAAGAAGATGTTATTGACTTGGTGAAGATGTTTAAAGAGTAATTTATATTAAGCTATTCGTGTTATACTCTGAGATGAAATAGTGTTTATCAAAAGTTACTTCAAAGGTTTTTTTTGATTGATAGATGGAGCTTTTTGTTGAACTGCCAGTAATGAAAGAAATGAAAGTAGAACATCCACATTTATGAGTAATCATGCTATGCACTTGTTTGCCAAAGAGTTAATAGGATAGTCAACAATATGCTGTTAAAAAAAATTAGTCCTACAATTATATTTGCTCATTTCTGCAACAGAATATGATAAGAAGTCATGCAGTGCAGTGGTAACCCCTGAGAATAAATCTGTACATGTTAGGAAAATAATTTCTTTATCCGTCCAACTGACTATGCGTGTAAAATGCTGTTGTTTATTTTGCTTACCGTATTTAGCACATATCAACTGTACCATCTACTGCGTGCTGTGAAACACATGCCTGTGTCATGTTTGTGGCTGACTGCTGAAATTGTATCATGTGTGATCTATTATAGGTATGTGTAGGAAGGGCTGATTATTGCATGATGTACAACTCCCAGTATCAGTTTTACCCTTAATGGTAAATTTGTCAAACACACAGAAACTTCTGGAAAGTGTCCTCACAATGTGCCACCTCCTTGAAGCAGTTTTGGTAAAAAATTCAAAACCGAAGGAATCAAACGACTCTCTCCAAGCAGGCCTATATGTTACATATTCCTTATTAGTGACTTCTTACACCTCTCTGCAAGTATATTCAAAGGGTAAATTAGGAGTAGAAAACAGGTGATGACATAGCAATCCTGATGCTGCAACTTTTGGTGATTCCCTGTACAATTAATAGAGCTTGGCAGTACTCTGTCAGTTGCCGTGCATGGAAATAAAAGCGCCTCCTGCTGGATTTGTGATACCTATTTCTGTTTATCTGTCATGAATTGTATACCTGGAATTCTTTCTGTGTCACTGATATCTTAATTTCTGCTGTTTGGTGTAAATGTTTATGGTGAAAAATGTAATTATGATTGACTGCTTGCTAGTGTTTCTCTGCCTGCAAAACATACTTGTACACTGCTATTGGTCCTACAGTCTACGCATCAGCTTACCTGTGCCGTGAAGGCATACATGTGTGTGGAACAGAGTGGACATGACCTTGACCTGAAGATGACACCCTGTCCATTTACAGTGATCATCATACCCAATCTCTGTGGCTTACAGCTTAGCATATGCATGATTGGCTGATGTCTAATAGTGTCACTTAAAATAATAGCATATAACTGTAGGTAGATGTCTGTATAAATTATATTGATCCAGGAAAGCCTATAATCTTCTTACACAGATTACACATGTATGCATTTAAATGTCAAGTGTGGCTCACAAGTTCTTTTATTTCAAAAATTACTAATATTCATGAATATATAAACCCACCTACTCATCATTGTGAGCTTCAGGTTATCCACTTAGCCAGCGTTGTAGTGTGAGCTTGTTTATTTCATTTGTCAGCTTCCACATTATCGCCAGACCACGCCAGTCAAAGCATTTGTCAGCTTCCACATTATCGCCAGACCACGCCAGTCAAAGCATTTGTCAGCTTCCACATTATCACCAGACCACGCCAGTCAAAGCATTTGTCAGCTTCCACATTATCACCAGACCACGCCAGTCAAAGCAATACTCACACACACGGAATCATGGGATACACTTGGAAAATCTTGGGGCTAAACAAATAAGACATTGACAATACAGTATTAATCTGTTGTTGTTGTTTGAAACAAACCAGAATTTGATACTGTCCAAATTCTAGAATGTTTGAATTTATATTTCAGTAAAGAATCCATATTATTGCATTATGAATGTTGGATCTTGTCATTTTGTTTATGTCTCATTTTTTCGCATATCCTGTTTTTCTTTGAATTTAATAAGTGCATATGGACATAAGCATTCTTCACACTATCCATGCCAGCAAATTTTTTTTTTTAAATTTTTTGTTTTGTTTTCAAGTATGTGTTTGTATGATGCCAGTTTTGCTTTGTCTCATACTCACAATATCATGTAATTTTTCATTTGAATAAAGTCATAGCAATATTCTGGTTTGCTAGAGGTGTCAGCTTTTATGTTTAGTAGTGTTAAAGTGTTATGGAATAGGTGCTGATTGTGTGACGTTAAATAGCAAACTGCACATTTAGGGTCAGCATGTATAAATGAGCTCTACCTACAATTCAGCTTAGCCTGTGATAGCTTTGACGTGCCTATCTCTGACACCATCAGTAACTGTTCTGTATCCCCTTGTGTATGATTTCAGGGACTGTGAAAACAACATTGTGTTGTCATTTCTTTGTTTTTTGTGGCTGTCCTGAATGGGGAAAAGGCCTGAGTGATTAATAATTTGCCTAGAGATGTATGTATTGGGAATGGCTGGAACAGGAATAAGTAGCACATAGAAAACACTTACAATCAAGGCATCGCTGTTCAGGATTGAGGTCGTTGAATCCAAGCCGATAATTTAACCCTGCTTGTGGACCGCCAGTGAGGTGGCACGCTGGCTTCGCCACCTCTTAATCACTGAAAGCAAGAGGTATGATAAGGCGCTGAAAGTGCCCATGGCTAGCACTGCCCGTTGCAGACAGAAATTAATTAGTTTGTCTGTGGCCACTATCAATCATAAGTTAACCGCAAACCGGATCATCGGCATTCGAGTTATCCGACGCCACATATAGACTGTTGTTTCGTTTCCAACATTTGATATTTTTCATTCATTGTTTGCTTTTCTTTTAACACCGTGCAATCTGATGAAAGGCCTGTAGTCCCCATTTCTAAGGATCTAATCAAGCTAATAATTTTCTACTTTACGTTTCTTTAAAATATAATTGTAAACAGAATTGCACGAAGAACCAATATTACAGAAATATGTAGTACATATATGAGATCGCTTGGTGTTTTCATCAACTGTTTAGTTTTTATAATGTTTAATTATTTGATATTATTACAGAATTACATATTATATAAGACAAAAAAAAAACATTTTCAGGGAAATGACAATACAGGCTCGAACCCATGATCCCTTAACCCATCTCTACACTAAACTCAACGTATGATTACTAGGACATGTATTCGGTACACATCAAGGTGAAAGAAAGGTCGTGCAAACCAAAGGACAAAGTTATTGTTTTAACCCTGAAGGAAGTGGACCCCCATAAAGATATTTAGTATAAAGATCAAACTCATTGAAATAGAAGTCGTCGGAAAGTTTTGTTCTGGGGCTCAACTTTCTTCATGTTTAAATCGGAGCTTGAATAGGCCCAAAACTGCACGAAATTGACCAGACTGAACAATGTAGCATGTTCAGTTGACTGTAACATTTTCGCCGATTGCAAAAATTATACTCTTTTACAAAATCACATACACTCGTGTATCAGATATGTCGAAATTGAAAGAAAAAGTAATGTAGGAAGAAAATTAATGATCAATATATCCTAACCGCTAGGGGCAGATTTCACACCCTATTATACCTCCTCCGTTTAATTAAAGTGAAAGACAGTGCATGTTGAAAGTTAAGTTTGTCAAAAAGGTTGGACAGTTTTATGTTTATTTCGGTAAAGTATTTTTTACAACAGCTACTACGACAGTGGAAATTGACATTTAACCTTGCTCGGTTGGCTAACATGACACAGCCATCATGTGTGAGCTGTCACCCAATTGTTCCGGGGCACTCATGTCACCTGAGACTGTAGTAAGCAACTAAGGTTGTGGTTGAAACTTAAGGATACATCTAAAGATTTATAACATGAAATGATCAAGAAACTTACTCCCACCGCAACACCATAGTCTGGAAATACTTTGAAGTGTTGTTCACGCATGTACTTGTTATAATTAAAATGTATAACATTAAAACAGTGTCCTGTTCCTGTGTTATTACATGTTACATTGACAGTCAGCTCGAAAGATTTACGTCACAGCTTATAAACAGCTGATAGCGCCTAGCTGTCAGATTGGTCAGTCTCTCATAAACTTAAAAGCATGGGCGCCTCCAGATCCTCAGTCGGCAGCAAATTACTCCTCACTTTAAGCGAAGATAATTCAGCCACGACTTCATATAAATTCTCATTCAAAAGAAAATTTTTTAATCTTTTTAATGAACAGTTTCTCCGTCATGAGCTCTCTTTTACTTTAATATGAAGTAACTATTACTTCAAAATCCAGAAGCATGGATGCCATTTTATTAAGCCCAGGAAAAACACTTCAATTTCTGTTAACGTAATGGGCTCCAGATGACCTACTTAATCACCTAACACGTTGGCCTAAGCTTTGATTCGACTTCTGTACAGAGGACCATCGCTGGTCCTGTTCAGACAGTGTCCTGTTTGACTGAGACTAATCCAGAATATTTTCAGGTACCTGTTTGGTTAAGAGCAATGTTTAACACCAGCAGCCTGGTCCCCTCCACCCGTTATGCTGAGTGCAGTGTTTAACACCAATCAAAGTTGGGTTATGCCCAAGACTTTTGAAATGTCACGCTGACGTTTTTGGCATTACATTACATTATTAGGAAATGACTGAAATTATGGCCGTGCTGAAACCGGCTTGCTGCCAGACATGATACATCAGAATGCGACACTTATTATATCTCGAAAAGCAATATTAAACCAGAAGTCAAACAAATAAGATTTTGCAGAGCGTTAGCTGTTCAGTATATTTTAAACTCCACCAACGCATGTGTATTTTAGACGCACGTGTTCTTCTGTAAATTTTATATACTGCTCTTCATGCACTGGTCAGTTATTTATTTTCTTTCTTTTTTTTTTTTTTTCTTTTTTTTTGCCAGTTAGCTTTAGCATTTTTTGCGTGCTCATTTTTAACCGATTAGGAACCTGTTGAGGATACCTATATAATCACTCAAAACACATGAACAGGAAATGAAGGTACTAAAACCGGTGCGTCACAATTTCTGATTGGTTATGAATAGGGTGCGCCTGACGTAGAAGAGTATATATGGTAAGCATCAATTTAAAACCGACAACAGTTGGCTAAATATAATTATATAGGCCTAGATTAAGTAACAGTCCCATGTTTAACACTATTGCCCATCTTGCACATACTAGTGAGCATATAAAATCTGCACGGCACAATGTGAATCTTTGTGTAGGCCTGCAATGAAATCCAGGGTAAACCAATTAGGATGACCAGTTCGGCACTTCATCGATTGTATCATGATTATACAGGATTAAAAATAGCAGTTGACAGTTGTATTATTTTCGCTGGATTTATTACAGACACGCAGGTCCCGGACATTTGCCCGTGAAACGACAGTGAATATATCAAATATTTGATCTGACCATTTTTAACATAAACGCTTTCACTTCTGTGTAGAGATTTTCACTGCGATTTAAAGGGAAAGACCTCGTAAAAATGAATCTAGGTTGAGTGGAAAGGCCATTAAATACTGCATCAGAAAATATCTTAAATGAAGTTTTTAGATTTTTTCACCACAATAAACACAGTCAAATGTTTTGATTGTATGGTCGGTTTTATGGACCATATTGATGAAGTGGCTCACCAGTGACGGCACACAACTCTTTGTTATCCTAAAGGTTGTGTTATCATGAAGAGTTGTGTGACGTCATTGGTGAACCACACTATCAATATGGTTCATAAACCCACCATACTATCAAAATATTAAACTGTGTTTATTTTGGTGAAAAAAAAAGCAGTGAAGGTATTCAGATACAGTTTTAATGGTTTTTATCCCTCACCCTAAGTTCATTTTTTGCCAGGTCTTTGCCTTTAAATGTTTCCTCCGTGATGCAAAGTTTTTCTTAACGGTGCATGTACGCAAAAAGATTTCTGTAGGAACGAAACGATGATACCATGGACAGTACCCTTTCCCCGGCAAGAAAGTCTTTTCAACGCGGAAAAACCTTTGTACCCTGGAGAATTTGCTTACACCTTTGATAAAACATTAACTTGCGACCGCGGGGAAGGGTTTACATCGCGGAGATGACGATATATATATATATATATACATATATATATGTATTATACCGTCAGGTAGTTTAGCAACGCGTAGTTGTTGCCCAAATGTAAACACAGAAATAAACTTACAGGGATTGAGGTCTGTGTGCAAATAGAGCTTAATTAAGCACAACGGGAGAATCCTTGGGTCAGTCGATTAATGCACTACAGCAGCGCAATGACCCAAAAGCCTTCCACCAATGTGGTCACTGTGAGTTCAAATCCAGGTCACACTGCCTTGCTCTCTGGCCATACGTGGGAAGGTCTGCAGCAACCTGCGGATGGTAGTGGGTTTCCCTCGGGCTCTGCACGGTTTCCTCCCACCATGATGCTGGCCGTTGTCGTATAAATTCTGGAGTCCGGCGTAAAATACCAATCAAATAAATAAATAAATAAACAAATAAATTAAGCATAACAAACAATATTAAAAGTATAATACCTCACAATGAAAAGAAGCTGTTAAGTTCGGGCTTCCATTTCCGAACGCTGTTGCGTATGAATGCGTTTTGCATTACAATGTATTTGTATTATGTTATTAAAGATTCTTTAGTTTACCGCGTACATCATCAATCAATCAACAACGTAAATCTCTTGACAATGACCTTGAATACTACGGCATTGCTTGAATGTTCTACTCTCGAACGCCGCACTGGGTCTGTACTGAATATTCTCTATAACCAATCAGTCAAACTATGTATACAGTTGTCAAGAATAAAATGAACAAATATAGACTTCGTTTAAGAACTAATAAGTTTATTTCTAAGAAAGGAAGACGTTAGAATGAACTCATACAAGTCTGTGGTCGAAGATGGAGTGCTCTTCCTTACTAGGCCAATATGAGTTCCAGGGCCAGCGACTGTTATCCGGCTCGAAATAGCTTTATTTTTTTTACATCCCAAAGAAGTGTGTTTTTTTAGCATCGTTTGTTATGAAATTCCTATTCCAAAATATATCTTTGTGGCAACAGAAATATACCATGATGACAAACTGGTATGATCAGTGGCTGGCTAATAGGAAGGGTTTGCACTATAACTGTGGCTCTCTCAAGTTCCTTGATATATGTATATATACTTATGCATCCTTCCCAGGAAGCGGCCAGTGGCTTAGGGGTCCCAGCGTGAACCGTACAGGACGTTAGTACCCTGTTCGGTACAAACCACGCCCTTGTAGGTCACCTGGTAACACCAATAAGCCACCTCCCGAAGGCGGCCGCGTGCTGGTCCCAGACGCTGTACATCAATGTTGATGCCTTGTCTGGGATCCAGCACCACATCAACCCGGATGTCCTGGGACCGGACTCCCAGAAACTCCGGGTTCCCATACTGGTCGACCCTAGACGACCACGCCAGAGCTGTCTCCGGTATCTGCAACGCCTTAAACGTGGCCGCCAGGACGAGCCGGATCGCCTGAAAGGTCACGGCCACTGGGCCCAGCAGAACCTGGTGGAGTCGGGCATTGGCTGCTGTCCCCTTGAAAAAGAAAAAGACATGACGTACATAAAACATGGATCAAAGAATTACTATGGTGTTGAATTCAGTTCATATATGAAATCAATCATTTCAGGGTGTATTACAACATTCTAATAGAACACATTAACAAGATTAAACAGACACCACAGCTTTTCATTAATAACATACACAAAGTACTTATTTAAGCATCCCTTCGCTCCTCCCGACCTCATTCCTTGACCTGCAATGTGCCCCGATCTCAACCCTCTGGAGCATGTTTGGGACATGATTAGTGATCGCGTGCAAGGGATCCACCTGGCCGAACTGGAAGTTGCCTTCCACAAGGCATGTCAGCAACTTCGCCTTCAGAGTATCAAGAAGCAGGCAGGTGATATGAGGAGAAGGTTCAGGTTGTCATCCAGGCACACGGCGGATACACCCGATAATGACGTAAAACCCTTTACCAGATACCAAATGACGTTTTCATGGAGTAATTTCAACCTCTGCCTCAACACTGCTCACTCCATAACCCTTATTGTAAAAACACTGTATTACATAAGAACCTGTGATGATGGAAATGCATGTGTGTTATCATTAAAACACATGGACTCCAATCATTTTTCCCTTTTTCATTAGAAAAAGGGTAACACGGTTCACAACCAATCACATTTTATAGTCTTTTTATACAGAATGACATTAATCGCATGTGCACAAAATTGTCACAGTGAAAAGTAGGTGTGTGTGTCTGTGTGTCTGTGTGTGTTAGGGTCGGGGTGCTTAATTAAGTTCTTTGTGTATATTCTAATATAAAATGCCAGGTTTTGACTGATAAACCTTATTCGTCAACCAGTTGATTGGCGTTTTGCATGTTATACGTGGTTGTATGGTTTAGCAATGTGTAGTTCCCTTTGTTCGAGAAAGACTTAACTTAAGACAAACTTATTCCTTACATGTGCGATGAATATCTTGCCATCGATCTGACAAAAGTTGCGGTTGTTGTTATTCACACACTGACCTGAAAGACAAAAACACAACCAAGTCAAGAGACTGCTAATTCTAAATAGAGTACTTACCTTTCTTTATTAACCAGAACCTTATGAAAAGCAAAGTCAATTGGAATCATGGAGGTCTAATGCACTTTGATTAGTCTATAAATACACGTCCTATTGTTTACCTAAATTTCTAAAGTTACGTGAATGTTTCCACAAAATTTACCCGTTGAAAAGAATATCTAATCCATGCTTAATGCAAGACGTCAAAAATAACTTACGTTTTCTTGGCAGTGAGTCATGACTTTCATTTGTGCGCTTTCCTGAAAGAGAAATATGTATAGAAGTATATGCTAAAATTCTGATTTATCCACCAGTATATGAAAAGCAAGGATTGGTAAGATTTTAAAGTGACAGAAAATGGAGCAAAAACCTCACAATACACGACAGATTTATTGAAAGGATTTTGTTTCTTCAGAAACAAATTTTTTGAAGGGCTTCGTTGGCCGAGACGACGCGCTGACTGCCTGCCAAACTCAGCCTCCTAACTAATAGGATGGCAGGCTCAAATCCAGTTCTCGGTGCTTGGGTTTTGTTTGTGTAAATTTGAAGGTTTCTCGGCTACCTGGCAAAGGGCAGTGACTTACTCCGACAGGAGATTCAGTTCCCTTCGGACGTATACCTGGGAATCGCCGTAGAAGAGAAAAATTCACGACTATACGGTGTTAAAAACAATCAAATAAATATAATTTTCACTTACTTTTGCCTTCCATGCCACGAAGCAAAACTGATTTTAAATATCTGCTTCTCTTTTCTCGTAATGGCTCTCCTGAAAAGGAAAGAAAAACTTATGTGTTTGAAGTTACTGACCCACACATCTCCAATCCTCTCCCCTTCTCTCCCAGTGATTATATGCAGGCTTCGGCGCCGCATTGATCTCAGAGGACAGGGTTTCTTGGAAAGTGAAAGTGCCGAAATGGTCTTACAAGCGCCATTACCATTACTCCTACTGTCACCAATCACAACGTACAATTTGAGGGTGGCGGTGGAATAAAACATTTGAATGGGAAAAACACACTATTGTAAATAGTGTACAATAAAATAATGAAATCAGATGATTAGACAAATGACAGAAATCAGCGTATCTGGTTACAGAACTTGTATCCTCCAACGTCGGTATATCTAAAAGCACATTGCAGAAATAAATGTGCAATGTACAAGAAACTCTTTTCCATTCTAAAGTACCTTTTCTTGCCATCATCTTCAGAAACACATGGAGGTACCAAGCCATTATGAAAGTGGCAAAGGTTGGCTCAACGTAGTCTGAAAAAAAAAATCAAATTCACAGAAACTACTTCAAAATTTATGCTACTTTACACTAATTTTCTTTTTCCATTTTTATGATCCTAAATTTTACTGCTGTTTTTCCTTTTTTCTTTATTTTAGATTTGTAATAAATTTTATTTCCTTTCCTCTGACTCTTGAAAAGCCATGTAATAATTTACATAAATTTTTAAATCTCGAGAATGTTGTGTTAATATATTAAGTCTAGTTTTGTATTTAGCGGGTACAAGCTAAACACTTCCTTACCTTGGATGCTTGTAAAGCCGCATAGCGGCGCCCACCAAGGTGGTGCAGGGGTTTTTTTAATCCACAGACATTCCAGAAGTTTTATGAGGAAAGATTCGAATATCCCTTCTTCGTAACACCTATAAAGAGACAAAATCTAGTGCATAGAAAACTTTGGTTAGCTAAGTCTCAAAATGTCTATATTCTGACGGTAAATATACGTTATATGTGCTATTATCGTTTTTTTAGTAAAGCATTACTTTCATAACGGTTACGTTGTAAGATTTCTTTGACAAAAATGTGCTGAAAATGTTAAACACTTGTCTGTGTCTCAGTTTATTTTTTTCCTAGAATGTTGCTTTTATCTAATTGGAATTTTTTCATGTGTACCGGAAAGGTAAAATGGGAGTGTTCATTAACCCGGGCTCATAATGAAGTAAGTTCAACTGAACCATGCAAACTTCAAAGATAAAGCTCATTTCTTTGGTGATTTACCAGTTACCAACATCTCAATATGTGCAGGATGTATATATGTTGAGTTCTGTTCATTTTAATCGGAACATTTCTGTCCAGACTTTTTCAAGTGAAAATCATGCATGGAGAACAGAAACCCCGTAGGCTTAAAGTTAAGCAATCATGTATAGCTCCTTGTTGAAGATAACCTCCATCGGAAACATGAACTTACTCATTATTAAGAAAGATTAGGACGACGTCTGCGATCCACTTCAAAACAATAAGTATCAAAAGTATCGGCAATGTATTGACGATCTTCATCCTTGACGGAACACTGGTACGCCAATGTCATCGTTGGAATTATGTGATTGTTACGTCATTATAGAAAAACGTCATAGTTTGCCCGTGACGTCATAAAACGGCATTAAAGTATGTTCATAATATTCGTAGACTCTCTAGGTTGTCATGGCTGACTACGTTCATATGGCATAAATACTGCCTTGGTGATCCTTCCGTTGGAACTGAACATGGTAGACACAATGTGTACTGAAGCTCGTTAACTGTTAAAAATAGACCAATGATATCAGGAAACGCCCGACAACAGGACCATGGCGCCAATTTTATCTCTGTCAATCATAAAAACGTCTCAAGACAATATGACGTCACCTTGCGATATGAACTTTTGGGCATGAAGAAGAAAAAAAAGGCTGCCATCAATGGTTTCCGTTGATTATTGTTGGTTGTCGGACATTAATCCTCACTAACATGAATCCGTCGGGGTTTGTCGTGCGAGCTCCGTACGCCCTTCACAAATGATCCACATTAATGGGAGTCTACATTAATGAGCGTCTCACAGTGGCTGTGATTTCATATAACCACGTGACAACCGCCGATATACAGGAGTCAGTGGGTTAGTTTGATATGACTGCAAACAAGTTCTTGCGTTTCAGCAGGGGAATATCAGCCGCAATATAAATCATCATAAATCATAAAATCGAGACGAATCACACAGATCGTAGGTGGCAGTAGTAACATGGTGTGACTGAGGCTTCATCCTTTCGTGGATCTTAATTCAATATCACCACAGTCAAAGGAAGGTTTAATTTCAGTCAACTAGAGCAAATTTATTCGAGACTTCGTGTTCTGCTCAAGGTATGCCTTCCGTACCTCATGGACGGGTCTACAAATGACATAAGCTCGGTAGTCTTGAATTTCCCTCTGCGTTCTTATCTTGAAGAACACCCTACGTATACCACCCTGCTCTATACAAACACGATCACATGCAATTTGGCAGACAGGGCATGGTGAATCTGCAGACTGGCGAGGATTAAATTTACCTATCGTTTCTTTTCTCAACCAGCCACTGAATTTTGTCTTCCAGTTCTTACATAGTTCATATATAGTGGAAAGGTGGGTATTATATAAGAGAATTTATGAAAATAGGACTGAGGTCAGTCATGTTAAAGACAGTGTTACATGTATTTTGTCAGATGTAATATTGTTATCTATAGTTGGATATTAAAGAAAAGCAAACTTGGTGCCACTGTCAGATGTGGACAAATGATTGCAAAAGTAGTTTCTCTTGTGCCAGTGCAAGGTAGTTCTGAAATACGTTTGAGGAAGTGGCTAAATACCAGGTAAAGCATGTATATGTACATCTATGCACCATATGAGAACTTGCTATCCCGTACTGCTCTATTGACTTCAAAGGATTGATAAGACACGGCAGTAAGGAACTTTTTAAGTGTAACTTTTTCCTCGACATCAATATAAAATTTTCAAATTTAAATTTAAGAAATTGGATGTTCAAATTAAAAATACCTTTAATTGGATTTTTTCAAACTTCAGTTGAAGTTATTTGATTTTAATTTTGCAACTTTTATTTTTTCCAATTATACTTTTTTGTTTTAATATAGTTATAGTATATCTGTTGCATAATAGAAGCCCCGTACTGAATGAATTAATGATTCAATTCAATTCAATTCAATAGCTCCTGCAGATGCAGTAAGAAATGGGTCGATGGATATTTGTATACATATTTCCGTGACATATTTTATATACATTTACTACCATGACAAATAGTGCCCCCCGCACCCCAAACCTTGTAATAAGATGTGAACTGTAATTCACAAAACACATATTTTTGAAACCATTTCTTTCCAAAGTCATTGTTTTATGTGCACTTCATCAAAGCCCATAAAGTACTCACACTCACAGTTTCTACTCATCACAATGCAGAATGACTTTCTAGCTAAAGCTAGTGAAGTGTACGATGAACGAAAACTCGGGTGACTAATATAACATCATACTTGTATTTAAACCATTAACGCGTTTCATCTGTGTGTGTATATATATATATATATATATATATATATATATATACACAGAGGATATATATATATATATTATATTAATATAATATATATATATATATATATATATATATATATATATATATATATATATATATATATATATATATATATATATTAAACTGCTGGCTTGTACCCGGAACCGAATCACGGAGGTTACATTCGAACACGCGACCTCACTGGTCAAGGGCTAGTGGACTTCGCTCGGGCAACATTAAAATAATGACTCTGTAAATACCCACAATATATATAACTGCCATTGACAATGAGAATATGACCAAATGTAATTCTATATTAGGTATATGTCACCATCACCTGTTATAAGAGAATGGACTTCGAACTTTGCCCATGATACATATACGCACACACAAGCTCACACTGCGACTGCAAAAACAGGAAACCGAAAATGTTATGTATACTAAATTTGCAATGGCAATACAGAGTGACAGACTGTAACAGACCTACCCAGTCCATGGACTGCTATGTGCTGATGCCCACAACAATTAAGTTCGGATTACCTATATAAAGAACGATGTTTCTTCCATTTTACGAAAATGAGATGCGATTAGATATAGTAAATTTATGTAAGCCTGGAAAGTAAAGCCATAATAAAGACTGAGTATAACTTTTGTTACTCCACTGCGGTAAAAAAGAAGAAAACAAAATAAAACCTCAACACCACCAGCCCCATCAAACATATATCTGGAAGAAAAAACACGGCTTGCACCGGAAACTTCCGTATGTACATATACACATCGACAATAAATGGTGAACTAGTTACATATAAATGTAGGCTATTTTAATGTGAGTGAAATACTGGTCAAGTGCCATGATCTTAACTTGGGCCATACAGTGTCAGATGTCCAGCAGTGTGTCGTTCTTGACCATACACCGGCTCTCACAGTGACCCTCGTCTTCCTTGCATGTATGAGAGAAGTTCCATGTTACATGTTTACCAAGAATACTGTGACGATTTCAATGTTCATAAAAATAGGAGTATATAGCCTTTCTGGTGGCACATGCGCAAACCACGCAAAGGTCAAGTAGAAGCCTGCCACACGGTGTCATATTAATGATTGTTTTCACTCCACAAGTTTTTTGGACTAAACACTTCAATCTGTGTGTCTATACACATGTCACGCGCATATGGCTTGAATCGAGTGACTCGTGTGTCATTGGCGAAAATACCAACACCACTGCATCTTGTGCCATTGCGCAAACTAACATTATAAAGATTGGAGGAAAACAGGATTGAATTTACTACTTCACTACAGGATTGAATACTTTACATAATGGACGGGTTTTACCAGCTGTTGAGTTACCTAGTATTTATTCTTTCCCTACTGTCAAAAACATTTGGATCGGGTAAGTCCATTTACAAATATTAATTCGGTTTATAAACTTGGTTATAAATACGACGATAGTAATAAAAATTCTGCATACATTTATTATTAAGTGGACAGAGGTGTGATTCTTAGTCTCAGGTGTGACAGGTATAATTATTTGTCATGTCGTAAAGGATTATCACACCATTGTCACATTCCAATACACAATAAATGAATAATGTTCGAATCTCTACATTGTTCGTGAACAATTTGCAACTGGCACACGGATTCGAACCTGTTTCCCTTTTTGCATTATTGTTTTTGTCTGTTTTGGAGCAAATAGTGATTAGATTTAACTTTGACATGACCAATACTATAGGACTTTTCACTTAGGGAAAATCTTGCTTTCTCGAACATTTGTCATATCATGCGACAGAGAAATCAAAGTATAGTGTTCATTTTGAAAATTAATCTAAATTTTCCACTCTATAAAGTTCTTGCCCGTTAAAAGAACATAGGCTTATCTCAAGGTGTCGGATTTCAAGGCACACTCAGACTGTTTGCTAGGAAAACTTTCACTTACATGAGATTTTACATCTGATTCAGTGGAATTTTTGTTTGAACTGTCCATCACGATGCTGAAAATATTGCCTTATACTAACACACTCAGGAATATAGATCTGTGATATCTTTCATTCTTCCTAGATTAGCTTTCAGAGTACAAATGATCATCAGCAAAAAATCAAACAAAACAAGCAAATATGGCAAAAATTGCCGACGACTGTACAGGTTTGAATCCGCGTGTCAGTTATACAAATTGTTCACGGACGAAAAAACTCTTCAAACTGCAAAAGTGGGACAGTCAGTGCTGAAAAGTATATAGTCATCGTGTTAATCAAACAAACTTTAATACCGGGATAATTGACACTCTTCAAGCAGCCAACTTGAAAATGTTCCGGTTTCTCAATAAGCAATTATTTGATTCTTTAAGCGATGAACTTCCGGTAAACTAGTGCCTTTCTGTTTAAGTGATGGTAGACTCTGAATTAAGTGTATACATTTAGCTGACAAATCGTCACATGTTCCCATACCACCAGTTGACGTCGAATGTACATAAATTGTCAACAAATCTTAAACAATTAAAATTCTCTTTCAACAGATTAAAATGTGACAATCTAAAGCTCCTGTCTTGGATGTTTCTCCATTTGGACAAGGATAAGATGCAAAAGCCGTTTTACATACAGCCAACATAGAGAATGGGCGATGCAAAACATAACGAAAGTGGACGCCAAAAAGTTTATTTGATTGACACGATCATATCAAAAATTTTTAATCCAAGCATACTTTCCGAAATAATAATCTAAAAAAAATTGGATTAAAGTAGGGAATGATCTATCCTAGTTTTCTAACTGGTTACGCCACATGGAATATTTTTTACTTATTTATTTAATCTGAGATTTATTATTGACTGACTGATCGATAGTTCGGTGTTTAACGCCGTATTCAAATACTTTTGTATACTTAATAAATGGGGATGATACTGGAAATGTCACAGTATGCACTCTACTTTATGCACTGTTCGTGGGAACTTCGTGGCCATAGGCGAAAGAGACAAACATGCGGCACATTTGCGCCCTCTATGGTGTTTCTTGAAAACCATTCACCGTTTCTTATTTCTACCACCGAAGGGAATGACCTCCAAGAACTTTGTGAAAACGTTAGTCAGTATACAGCTTGACGTTAAAGAAGATTCAAATCAAACCCCGGGATGTTGGAACAAAATTACACATATCCAATTGCCTGTTTTTATCATTCTTCTATTTTTCGTAACCTTTTAGGAGCACAAATGAGCTCTTGCACATTTCTAGTGATTGATGACTAGCACAACTGAAGGGACACAGAATCATAGCTTACTTGCCGGTGTGAGATATCCACATGTCCAGGCTATGCTTAGCCTATTTATACTGAGTGTTAGAAATGACACATTTTTGCAAACGTGGCCAAAGCTGTAGACATTAACCCGGGAGATCCTGTGTCCACTGTCAGCCAATCATCGTCGATTCTGTATCCCTTTTATGTTTTCGTATAACGCCTTTACACCACGTCATCCTACACAATATGTATGGTTTTATTTCAGAAGTGTACATGAGCTGTGCCACGTCTATTGTACGTTATGAAGATGGCCTCTTTACCCCAGTCATAAAGCAGGTAATCCGCTGACAACTGATCACGAGAACCTTTTAGAACTCGGCTAAATCTTGATCATTTACATATGCGTTAAATGTGGCTATATTCAGTGGGCGGAAAGCGACTGGATGCCTGAAAACCTACAATTTCTACCTGGTGACTGCTCATACAAGAGCGACAAAGCAGAGAGTGTCTGTTCAGGGCCAAAACTCCCTGCAAAGTTTCAGGAAAGTGACATCAGGTTGACATCAGTTGACATAAAAACACATGTCACTTTTCAATTTATATTTATGTATTAGATCGATGTTAATGACGTTGTCAGGAATTTCTTTTCAAAATTTCCCCACACTTTGAGGGTGAAGGAAACCGGAGAGGCCTGAGTCAACCACAGCTCTTCGCTGAACACTCAGCGACCGCAATACGCACTTGAGTTTTTGAGAGCATATAAAAGTTCGAGTTCTGCTTATTTGTGTTTTGCTATAAACCCTACCAAGCAGGAAGAAAAAAGGCATTATTGAGAGAAACACTTCTGACGTATAAGATGCGCTTAGCCTTGAGGCCTTCTCATTTTTCACTTGACATATAACCTTTGGACAATGATGGCTGAGTAGTTTGTTCATACTTTAACCGGGATATTGCCTTGTGAAATTCAGAAGAAATGGCGTTTAGATATTGTGCTATTCCATCATGGGTTGGGAATCCCTACCCTGCCGTATATATATATTCTTTTCCAATTTCCTGTCCTTTTTGCACTTTTCTATTAATATCTGACATCACTGCTGTCAAATCAATTGAAGGCTTTATTTATGGCTGTGCTGTTCAGATGCTTGCCTTTCACGTAACACTGTTATAGATTTGAGATGCATGGATCTGAGGGTGTAACACTGCCAAAACATGTCACAAGTGAGGAAAGTCCTCAGTAGCTTGCCAAATGCCGCTAGTTTACCCCGGGATCTGGGAGATTTCCGCAACCCATAAAACAGAACGCCACCGTATAGATGATATATTCTCGAATTCGGCGAGCAAACATCAATCAAATATATACGTGAGGTAGAATACACTCACTGAGGATATATATATGTTTGTTGTGGCCAAGTGTACAAATCCACTACTATGCAGACAATATCCTGCCTTAGTGCCGTATCAGACGGTGGTGAATCTTTTAACAGATTTGTTGCTCCCTATCCTGATGACAACCGATCTGAATTGGACTGGTTCTTGTGCCAAGTTCCGGCTGTACGCAAAATTTTATCAAAATCTGTGAGTAAAATTCTTGAGGAAAAGTTACTGACAGAGAGACAGATAATTAAAGCATTCATGATCCGGGTTATCACCAAAATGTGATGGACTGGTGCATGTGCCAAAGCAAAGATGTGCACTAAATTTCATCCAATTTCGCACACAGCTTAAAAACACGTTTCCATAAAGAAGAAATAAAATGATGCTTATGTCAAAGCCAAATGGTTTTGAAGATGTATACCTTAGAAGTATATTTCAACAAAATCACCACCGAACAAATGAATTGACACTTAGCTCAAGGTCAAGGTGTTTGTGTATAAAATTTCAGCCACCTCTCCCGTAAACTTACAGATATATATGCAGACCGACAGAATGAGAAACAAATAAAAGCAAATGCACAAATAGATATGGCGGGGAGGTTTGCGCTATCGGATGACGATGTGCTGGTCACATCCAGTGGCGCCTATAATCACCCGTGACAATACTGGTGGTGTCACCACCGAGAGGCAGGATAGGGTGCTGGGCTATGTGAAGAAAATATTGTTATAACTCATATATAAGTATAGGTCATGCTCATCATTTTATCTTTACATATTTTATTCTTCAGGGGATGGGTAGAGTAGTCTCACTTGCAGTGGATTCAGACGCGGGAATTCTGTTCTGGTCAGATGTGTCATTGCTCAAGCGCGGTATATATAGAGCCAAGATGGGGGATTTCTCTGAAGTAGAAAGTATCATTTCAGGTAAGAATACATTTCCGGGTTCAGCTCTGCACCGTGTTAAGTCCTTAATATCTTCAGCGTCTTTGGGACCAGTAAACGCTGAAGGGATAGATTTTATTGTACCCACTGGCCTGGTTTATAGGTATTTGTGCTGAGGTGGGACGACATAGTGGGTGCGCTTGGTATTGCGTTGCAGCGCGACGGCACGTATGTATGTTTCAGTCGTAATATATCATCGTTATATGACCAACATATAGTAGAAACTGGCAGTCTTACTCGAATAGATAGTTTACTTGCTTCTCTATAATCCACATGTCAAAAACAAATGCAAACCATTCGTAACCCTCTTCAAGACAATGGCGGTTTGAAATTGACTATAGAGTTAGATACCGAAAGTAGATGGAGTAGTTATACTTTTTATTTTTACATATATTTTATTTTTTCCCCTCAGATGTGGATGTCGTGAATGGCATTGGACTGGACCCTGTGCGAGGTCACATCTACTGGACCGACGAATCAAGAGGTACAGTAGAAGTGGCCCGGTATGACGGTACGGACAGAGTGGTTCTGCTAGCAGACCAGCTCAGCCTGCCCCGCGGGGTGGCTGTACAAGCAACAGATGGGTAAGAAAAGGGGTGCACCGTCTGACGCAGTTCGTCCGTCAAAAATTAAACAAAAACAAAAATATTTCAACCAATCGAGTACATCATATTTGGGACATCTTTTATCCGGACAATGTCAAATTAGGTCCAAGCTTCATTGATCACTGTTCTCGGCCATTCTCGACTGTGCATGGTACGTAACCAGTTTGCCCTGGGAACGTCATCATAAAAGCAGCAACCGGTTACATCGCTGGAGCCCTAAGTACCTTTGGGTGGGAAAAGTTCCCCGCTATTCAAAAAGGCACCCAGGAAGCCAATAGGCTATGATAACCGTTACAGTGAGTAAGCGGGATCTATGGAATGATGAAGATATCACAATAAAAGTAATTGACCGCCTTCCTGTATGCGCCTTCTCTCTTAACACAGGTATACATCATGATAAAATATAATGTTCTAAATCAAAGTTATTATCTTACATGTATCAAATATTGACAGCGCCCTCTCTGGCCTAGCCTGTCTGTAGCACACTTTCAGGTGTACAAATGAATGACATATGTACATGTAATTTGTCAGGTATATAAACGTGAAAGTGAAAATTTGTTACTTCGAAATACCTGCGCGTATTTTTATAGCACGAGCTCTTCCTGGCATTCTGAACATTCATAATAAAGCACATATAAGCGTAACGTCACGACGTGTCTATAATGATACCGGATATTCGTCTTCCAGGTACCTCTTCTGGGGAAACCAAGGAACTGGTCATATACAGCGATCTAGGCTTGATGGTAGTGAGCGGGTGACCTTATTCAATGATACTGTCTGGCCTAACGCTGTTGTCTGGGATTCCTACACAAGGTAAGCGATTAAAAACCGGAAACCGTCTGCGGCAAGAAGGAAATGTATATAAAATTGAGGATCTATGAAAACAACGACATGAGCATGATAATCAGTACATTATCGGGGATTAAAGTGCATAACAAAATGGTGAAGAAAGACTTTCAAGTTCTTTAAAACATAATTACAGTGCGCAGATTAAATTTACACCCTCGACATTTCGTTTGGAGACGCCGGCTATTACTGAAGACGTAGTAAGCCCATGAGCAAAGACAAAGATACTGGACTAACGCGTGCTGTGCAGACCGTTCCTATAAGCTCTTTGAAATTAGAAAAAAGAACTGATTATCAGCACTCACCACGAGACGTGGTATTAATTATACTTGACTGACCATGAGATTTGTCACGTCAAGTATATAGTTGGCATTTTTCCTCTTTCTCTGCAGTTCTTTGCTTTGGGTGGACGGCTGGACAAACAAGGTGATGAAAAGTACTGGTGACCTAGATGCGCAAGTTATTGTCTCAGACTTGTCAGTCATGACTAACGAGTCTTCCTTATTTGGTCTGAGCGTTCACAATGGCCAATACGTGGCCACATTTCGTGATGGACGGATCTTATTCCTGTCCACCAATTGGGAAACCTCACGTGTGATCGACCTCACAGATGGTGTGCAGAACTGCACGGAGCTGTTTGCGATTGTAACAAGGCACGACAAGAGAGACGTCAAGGGTGCTTATCATTTACTGATGTAAACAATGAACTCATGATACATGTGATCATGATATTAACTGATAGATGTATACAATAACTCTGATGGTTCCAATGGACGGCGATTTTAAGGATCTTTGTCTGTTTTTGACGGTCTGTGATGGTTTGCTTATAGCGTCTAGATGACGTTGAAATATAGGCAAAATAATAAATAATTAAATAAATAAATAAATTGCAATAAAATTGTTTTTTTTAGCTTTATATACCTACATACGCATTGTTTTTAACTAAGTTTGAGTATGGGAAGAGGAAATAAACTATATTAATATTTTCGTCCGTTTTTTTTAGTGCCTAGCGTCTGTAGTCCAAGCACACCCAACCCATGCACTAATATGTGTTTGCCGACTGATCAAACCGGACATAAATGCGCATGTCCTACATATGGAGGCTACTCTTTGGTTGACCAGAGCTCTTGCAAAAGTAAGTTTGCGCGTTATGAAATGGAAAATTCCATCAGTTTATCGTGGTTTTATTATTTTGTCAAAACTTAGACTTTTCAGTCACACAAACAGGACTTAAGCCCCACCAATGCTGTATAAGTAACAAATAAAATAATATGAAGCAATCTATATACACGTGGTTGTATCTGTGCAAATTAAATGGAAAACCCAAAGTTTCCTGAGCTGGAAACACTTTTTGACTTTTCGATTTTGATATTGTAATTATTTGCACACCCTCTGTTTTCTTTGTGGTATGAAACATTTGTTTCTTAGTGTATCTGATAAGGTCATTTTATTCCACAAATATGCTCCGTTTTCTGACAGTTCCTTCAGAAATTCTCCTGTATACGTCGATCGAGAATGGAGAGATTGGCTTCATTGATGTGAGTCAGCCAACTCAAATACAACGTTCGTTGATTGGACGAGCAAGACAGCCAATGGGATTGGCGTATGATCCAGTTGAACAGGCAGGTCTATATGGTTATAAAAACTTACACCATAAAAGACGTAATGTTTTATTAACATTAGTGTTCCAGAACGTTTTTCATCAAATTACTTTCTTAGCTTAATCTGAACCTCCTGCTACTTCTTTAACTGCTTTCAAATTCAAGTTTCATTCACCACAATTATCTAGTTGCTTCATCAGTTGCTGGCTTATCGCCTCCTGGGATGGCGGGGTCACTTCAACTTTTTCTACAACTTATACATATATGTGTATCACTGTTTGTTGGTAACCAAAAACCCATGTTTTTACCACATTAACTCGGGTGTTTCTACCGGGTTTTACCACTGCAGTCGCTTTAGTGGCAAAATATTCGCAATAGGAGAAGCATCTTGGGTTAACATATTATTTCACACTATGATATTACAGCCATTATGGTCGTTATTTTGCAGAGAAAACAGCTGGCAGCTTGTTCCCAGGCATTTCACTTGTAATCTTGCGAAAGGTTTGTAACAATGTGGGTGGTTTGCCTGTGGATTTAAAGCCAGCCGTTTGTCAGGAACACAACAGTGTTATCCCCCCATCGATCTGACACCAAGTGAAAAACTCTTCAGCACGGTGTTAAATACCACTCAGTCAGGGAGTCAATCGATCAAAGAATCTTTGTGATAATCTTGACACAACCGTGTTATATGACACATAAACATCCAAACTGCATGACCAGAAATAAATAGATCACTTTCCCACTTTCAGGCCGTTTTTTACAGTGACATTAAAGAGAACAGGATTTATCGGGTTTTATTTAATGGTTCCGGAGCTGAAACTTTTCTGTCGGCCGAAGAAGGTGTCGGCATTGTTGAAGGTAAGGGGTATATGCTTATTATATATATTGATATATATGTTTTTATGATGAAGATTTTGCACTTGATTTTTGTGTATTTGTCTGTTTATGCATCACCAAAAGTAGCTCCGCGACAACGAAGGATTGTAGCAGTATTCTCGTTGTTGTTAGGTTACTCTCTTCGGATATCTCCAAGTGTCGAAAATTGGCTGGAACCACTTCGGGTTTCGAACCAGAGACGTCAGGGGCAGACACCTCCTAGCCGTGCATGTCAGCAGTCTATATTATTCAACTAAAAGGCCTCCTTTAAAAGTAGTTGCTACATAGACTTCACACAGAACGTTGCATTTCCGAGTACACGCTCTATTAAAATTTATTACTTACACACTCTGGACCTGGCACACATTCCCGTCCTGAAAGTTGCCAAAGACCGCTCAAGTTTCGGTTATATATTGTTATTAAAAACACGTTTTCAAGGTCATTAACCCATCTCATGCCTATCCGTTATATGAATTTCACAATACGAGATACACACCTCGGAAATCTAATCGAAGATTGTTTAACACTGGAACTTTTCTCTGATTTGGTTGGTGTTTGTACGTTGTGTCCAAGCACATATTCGTGTCATGACTGGAAGCCGAGAAAACCAGTCAGAGACCACCTCATCTCCACAGACCTCATTAAACAAGGTCAAGCAGCCTAAGCTGAGGAAATCTGTATATAGATGGTTCGGCCAGCGGATGTTGCAGAAGTTCTCCATGTTGAAGCGTTAGTGCTGTCTTGGGAGCACTGTATTTTGGTTTGATCTACGTTTAAAAATCATTCACTCAGATATTACGATTACAAAACTCCCTGTCTCCAGCTCAAATACATATTACCCAAACGTTGCACGTAGGTAATTTCGATTAAGTGCAAGTCTCTAGCATAAAAGAAATGAAACATCTGTAATCTGTCCATTTTTATTTGCTTAGAGTAAATGCCTAAGAATCCGATAACAGCCCAGTGTACCTCCACGCTAACGTTTCTACTAGCATGGCTAGGTCATTTCGATTAAATGCGAGGGTACATTAATCGTTTTATCGGGTTTCCAAAAAAAGCACGAATACGTTTTATTCCAAACTCATTTCCAGTAAGTAATATGATTCAGTTTCATAATCTGTGCGTTTGTTCTGATGACAGGAAATGCTTGTGTGCGAGGGAACATTCCAGTGTACCTCCATGTTGATATTACAACATACCTTTTGGTTTTCCGTGTTAGATCTAGTTGTGGATTACGTGCAGCGACATCTGTACTTTACAAACTACGGTATGGTACTCTGTAACGGTTCTGTCTTCTCGTGGCACAAAGTAGAAATGATCAATCTGAGAGATCGAAGCCGTTATATCCTAACCAACAGAGCGACGAATCCCCACGCCATGACACTGGATCTGCCACAAAGGTAAGTTGCTGAGTGTGGTGGACTTATCCTCAACTGTGTCTGTTATGTTGTTTATATACATGTGGTTTGATTGGAGACTGGAGATATAGATTTAACATTGGGGACACTATAAAGTAGACTTGGTTGAATGGAAAAACAGCGAATAATACATGTGCATAATTCACTGGTTCCAATATCCTGATGGTCGTAGGTTTCCCTCAGGCTGTATCCAGTTTCCTGCCACCACAATGCTGGCCGCCGTCACGTAAGTGAAATATTCTTGAATACGGCGTAAAACACCAATCAAATAAATGCATAAATAAATACACTGGTTCGTACTTCTGAAAACTCGATAACAAGAGTTTTCTTTTGACAAGTACCATGTTGGAGATAAACGTTTCCTTAAAGTCAGCTCCGTGTATCCCCACCCAGGTTGACCTCAGGTGTTCAGAGCTAACTCCAGATTTAAATTGATTCCCTCTAATTCCAGGTTGGTGTATTTTGCCGACAGAGACAACGGGTCTGATTTTCTCTGGCAAATGAACATGGCAGGTTTAGCACAAAAGAAAATAATATTGGACATCAAAGGCGACATCAAAATAAATTCTATCTCCATCAGCTCGTTCAGAGGAAAGTCCACGTTGTATTTTGTCGCATCTGATCCCTCCTCGGACCAATCATGGGGCGTGTATCAAATTTCCTCTCTTGATGTCGACAGTAATCCAAAGACTCGACGGCTTGAAATTTTACTAACGGTATGTTATTAAAAAAAACAGTACATTTGTGAATCCTGTCAATGAATAACTTTGTTTTGGAAGACCTTCATTATTAATGCACACTAATTATATGTCTTTTTGAATATGTCAACTTTGATCTGTTTACAGGCTGCATCCGATGTTTCTTCGACGGTATTTTCTTTATTTTTGACTGATCAGATGGAAAAGTCCGTTATGTCGTATGATATAGAATCGGGTAATATCACTGTATTACACCATCATTTGAGCGCCAGCAAAATTATATATACGCGGCAAAAGGCACCTTGGACAGGTAAGATGAATTTATGTTGAATGAGCCGCTATTTCTCATTTCATGATGTTGGTGGTAATGAGAAGAAATTGCCTCAAAGTGGTATAAAAAGCTATGCAGCATGCAAAATAAAACCAGAGCGGCGACGACAATCTGACAGCTGAAAAACTGGACACACACGTATGACTGGAGAATTTCTGTCAAATCATCTCATCCCAATAAATTCCGGTTTTATCCCGAGTTTTAATTATTAGTTTTAGTTTTTGACACTTCCTATTTGTTACAACTTGTGACGCCATGGGTTATATGGTCAGATTAAAAGCATAACATAACTTAATATTAAGGACGGGTGTTCAGCATGTCTTCGTCAGTATCACAGCAATAGCTTACGTTTATTGTTTATGTATAATATCCTTCGTTTCTGAAGAGACCGACGTGTGCAGTATAGAAGGGACTAGTTGCTCCGGGAGTTGTGTGCGGACGGCCTGTGATGCTCCCAATTCATACACAGCAACTTGTCTCTGTGCCACGGGAGGCCTAGGCATGCTCAACACAGAAACACAGTCATGTGATGGTAACGTTTAGAATACATAGATTTTTTAATTCATTTCATTTTATCCTTAACGCTTCGCTCAAAAAAAATATTGTATTTTTTGACGACTGTATATGGAGGAAACCTGGGCGCCCCATGAAGAAACAACCGCCCTCTCACAAGTCCCTGACAGATCAGCCGAACCATGACCCGTGATCTCTCTTAGGTCAGACGGCCCCTATTTCGCCTAGATATGTTCGATCAGTGCATAGATACAGAACAAACCACGGAATTACATTTATCCTGTTCGCCAGATTGAGATAAGAGAATATACATGGCTTGTTATTGCTAAAGCCAATAAACTTTGTTTACACCCTGCTGAATTCGCACAAAAATTTTGTTTATTTGCAAAGATACCACCTCGTCTTGTATCCATGCGTGAGCTATCAGTAGATGGTAATACAATGAACACGATTTAAAGTGTACCTGGCACTGTTTTTCCAAAGTGAAAGGAATATTATCTAAGGAAGATTAGCAAGAAAGAAAAACTAGCACAAAGCACATATAATTAGGGGGTTAAATGGGCTTCTTGTGATTTGTTTATATTGACACTTCCCTTTTGTTGGACGAAAGCTTGTACAACTTGTGACGTCATGGGTTATATGGTCAGATTAAAAGCATAAAATAAGTTAATATTAAGAGCGGGTGTGCAGCATGTCTGCACCATTCCAGTGGCTCTTCGATTGCTGTCTGGGTGCAGCTTAGTTGAAGTACTGAAAAATAGCAAATGAATTGTTAACTTTGTTATTTTTACACGGTACAGACAGATGAAACTGTTTCATCTATGTAGATAGGCTGTATTTTGCCTTCATCCTGCATGTGGAAGAGTCGATAGGATATGCCGGCATTAGTGCCAAAGTGGCGTAAAGACACATTCATTCATTCATTCCATGTGGAACAGAGCCTCCCATATCTATTGTGTTTGCGGATGTGGATAGCATCAAGAGTATACGATACGGGGAATCCGTATTCGCTGTTCCGGACACCGTGAATACCCTCTATCAGAAGAGAGTCCAAGGCAGTAACATCGTGGGGCTGGCGTATGACGCCGATACAGATCTGTTGTACTTCTCCGACGGAAACAGGTGACTACCTCAACACATCTGGTGCAAATGGCATCAAGCTTGCCTAATTCTGCATTGACAATAACACACATGTACATCGCAAGTCCGTTTCCTTTTTTTATTTGTGTTCTAATAGAAACATTAAAGTTTGGGGATGTTGACGTGGTGTGGTCATACGAATGTGTGTTAATAATTGTTTTTGATAATTGTAGCTCCATGCGAGCAATTGTAAATGTTCAAAAACTGACGTGTATGAAGTCTTTTCTATTCCATTTAATTTGATGTGTATGAAAATTCATTACAGCTTCAATCTCTGCTTTACCAAGATACACTTGACTGCTCTTCATAAGTTTTCTTCAAACTACCAGAAAAAAACTGTCACTTATATAACTTTAACAAATCTTCTTAAGTTAAAACAAAGATGTATATATATGTTTGCTTCAGCAGTGGTTCTATATACGTAAAGAATACCAGGGGAAACAAGCAGTGGCTGTTTTTCGACAGCAGGAAGCGTTCACAGGAGTCTCGTCGTCAACCCCAAATTATAGATAGCCTAACTTTAGACAGATTGACCAATCCAAAGCGACTTCTTTGGACAAGCTACGAGGAAGGAATCATATGTGCAATTGACACTTCCGGTAACAACGCCACCTTTCGTGAGCTAATCAAGGGACTCCAACATCCAAGGGCATTAATTGTTGATGAATATACAAAGTAAGTCACTTGCCTTCAATCATGGATCATGTAGTGTGTATCATTGCGCACACATGTTTGCAAACTAAATGGAAGAGACGTTTCTTGTCAACTGTATTGTAGTACGTGTAGGCAAAACTACAATAGTAATCACCTGTGTGATAAATGATGAAAATAAATACATGCAGCGAACAAAGTATGTAGCTGGAACTATGACAAGATTCTGGGTATTTATTAACCTCAAATCAAGCATTGTTTCATTCAATCTAAGGACCCAAACCTCAGTTCAAATGACATTAATTTACATAGGCAATCTTAACATCCGGCTATTTTATTTTCTAGGATGTTATACTGGTCAGAGTGTGGAAATGAAGCAAAGGTGAGAGGAGCCACCTTAAATGGGGAGAATGTTATCACCATATTGGAACATGGTCTAACTTGGCCGAATTCCATTCTCCTGCACCCTGAGACACAAGAAATGTATATTGCCGACGGGGAGGACGGAAATATTTATATATGCGACCGCAATGAGACAGGTAGGCATACTAAGGTTCTGTTTTTAAAATCGGAACAGGCTGTTTTAAGGAGGCAACTGTCATCATTGAATTTTTACCTAATTCTACTTATTAAAGGCAAGGTATTAGGGGAATGTAGGTTGCAACCATTTAAGCACTTGCAAGAACAGTTAAAATGAAACCCTAAGCTGACAAAAGCAGGATATTTATGATGGGGCCAGTTGTCAACTATTACACTGTCCTTGCTACTTTGGTTTTAACTTCCATTCTTCATGGTCATTTATACTGAACGAGTCCTTACTTTTACTCCAGTAGGTCTGATGATGTAGGGAGTATTGTCCCCTTCTACTGTTACACTTCAGGATGGGCTCTGGTGGTGCAATCCATTGACACTCCAACATCTGAAAATTTTAGTCCCGTTTTTCGAAATGTTAAAGAATAGATTTCATTATTTATCTATTTGATCGGTGTTTTACGCCGTACTCAAGAAAATTTAACTTATACAACGGCGGTCGGCATTATAGTGGAAGGAAACCGGGTAGGGAAACCCACGACCACCCGCATGTTGCTGGCATATTCCTACGTACGACCGGAGAGGAAGCCATACAGAATGATATGTCAACTATTACACTGTCCTTGCTACTTTGGTTTTAACTTCCATTCTTCATGGTCATTTATACTGAACGAGTCCTTACTTTTACTCCAGTAGGTCTGATGATGTAGGGAGTATTGTCCCCTTCTACTGTTACACTTCAGGATGGGCTCTGGTGGTGCAATCCATTGACACTCCAACATCTGAAAATTTTAGTCCCGTTTTTCGAAATGTTAAAGAATAGATTTCATTATTTATCTATTTGATCGGTGTTTTACGCCGTACTCAAGAAAATTTAACTTATACAACGGCGGTCGGCATTATAGTGGAAGGAAACCGGGTAGGGAAACCCACGACCACCCGCATGTTGCTGGCATATTCCTACGTACGACCGGAGAGGAAGCCATACAGAATGATCTAGACTTGAACTCACAGCGACCGCATTAATGAGAAACTTCTGGATCATGACGCTATATATGCTAGCACGCTAATCACTTCGTCTACGGAGGCCCCTCACATGTTTAATAGAGTTTTACGTTGTAATGGAGGCAGTAGAAGATTGTCTTCAACCTTGGAAGCTACGAAATCACGTTGTTATTTAGTCATATGTTTACGATAACACAGGGTGCGTAAAAAGTAACACATAGGCTGAAATTTCACCATTAAAAGTGTTTTATTTAGAGGTTGATAATTAACTCTCCAGTAAGGTGTCATTTTCAAAACAGTTAGACAACGAAAAGGCCAGAATGTCCGTAATCATGAAATGAGGAGTGTCTTCTTCAGTCCTGGCATGGGGTCACAAGTGGACGGTCATTGTGGACGTGTTCCACTATGGTTTAACCGTGCGTTTTCTTTTGGGAGACTACATTTGGGCTTTCCCGTACAGTCTCTGAAAAGCTGAATGTGTACGAGATGTTTTGTACAAGTACTTTCACACTCGTTTTTTTTTATATTGAGTTTCTGGTGTGTTTCGCCATAATTGGAAGTTTGAAAACTGCCGGCCACCAGAATATCAACGAAACATCTTTCCAACATGCAACAGGTCTAACATACAAACTGTTTCCATGTTTTTTTTTAATTGAACCTCAGACTGGAACTGTGGAATACTGAACATCTCTGGTCGGATGACGCACATCTTCAGCATGTTACTACTGGATCATCACCTCTACCTGACAAGTTGGGAAACGTCATCCGTGGACCGGCTAAACCTGAGTACCGGAGTGAGGGAGGTGGTTGTCCAGGGTTTGACTCGCCCCACACAGATGCTGGCCATTCCTAGGAGGAAGCGTTCCTCGGGATGTAAGTCAGTAGTCTACAGCTTTACCAAAGAAAAAAGCGATGCACGAAAACATGTCTATGCGCACGAGTACAAGTGTGATTACTGTCAGTTACATCAGGTAATGGGTTATTCTTCTCGAAGATATACAAATAGGGCTTCCCACAGCTTTTCTCGGCAATAAGGGTGTTGTATTATTGTACGGAGATGGTCCCATAGATATGGAATCCGGTTAAGGCCATCAGTCTTCCATCGCCAGACGATGGTACGAAGAGATGGAAAGGCACTTCGAAGCGATGGCACGATGCTAGTATCGTTCCATCGCTTCGCACTACTGTGTCATCGATTCGCACTATCGTGTCATCACGTCGCAGTATCGTGCCATCATCGGGCGATGGAACGTGTATGGCGAGGTGCTATATTTTTCTCGTTGCTCTGTCTGGTTATGCCGATTGGAACGGAGTTACATCATTGCAACGTGTTTTTAGGAAGAGGGAGCGGAATTAATGTACGAATACTTTTTCTACTTTCTTACATCGTCTATTACAGGTGACAACAACAGGTCCGACTGCGGTTTTTCAGAAAAGTTAGGTGGAAGAGGTTCATCCATCAACAACTATTTACTGTTCGGCCTCTCTGGTGCGTGTCTAGCGATCGTCTCTTTGGTGCTGACCATTGTGTTCTGGAGGAAGAGAGGCTGTCGTTGTCAACGAGACGTGGACAAAGGCCGCCGACAATCAGACCACACCAGTCTAGTCACACATGAGCTGAGTCACGAGCCGAGTTTCCCAAATATACTTGTCACAGTGTTTGAGGAACACCAGCTATAAATTACAGCACGTGTACGTGTATGTGGGCATCATGTTGAGGACTACGTGCAACGAACAATGCAAACATCTGTCAATATAGTACACTTTCTGCAAGCATCTCATTACTTGAGGCTAAATTCAGTATATGTATTCTTGAATTCTGACCACGACGTAAGTGGCTGTTAATGATGTATGAATTCAGCCTTGAAGGTATGCTCCCGTGCATGGGACTTCAGATTTGATTCGATTTGATTTGATTGGTGTTTTACGCCGTACTCAAGAATATTTCACTTATACGACGGCGACCAGCAAGAAATCGGGTAGAGCCCGGGGGAAACCCATGACTATCCACAGGTTGCTGACAGACCTTCCCACTTACGGCCAGAGTGGAAGCCAGCATGAGCTCATGGCACTTTAGAATAGACGTTATAAAATACATACAGCTGTAAACATGTTGAAAAATTGCACATGTATAGGGCTCACGTAATACGTGCATAAGGTTCCTTCAAATCTGCCAGTTCTATAATCTCAGCTGAATCAATAATTCAATGCCATTTTCTCCCATTTTCACTTCAACAGTGTAGTTTTGAAAAAATAATTCGACACGATTGTTATACGGTAAATATTTCGAATACTCATATGGTTCCCAATGGGAAGGCGATGTAGACCAAGTTTATACCATTAGTCCGTGGCAGATGAGGTTGCAATCCGAATTCAGCTTTCTCGGGCTGCGCTGCGTCTAAACTCAGCGAGTTAGTTTTAGATACCTGGGGAGGAGTTATGGTTTCCTTCGGGTTCTGCCAGATATCTTTGAGGAAGTTTGTAACCTACCTGGCAAGGGATTGTACTTTCCTCTGTTTTAGATTTCTACGCCTTTCTGGTGGAATGTAGGTGTTTTGTTTAGTTCATGATGTCGAAATCTAAACCATCCCCTTAACTGCCAGTGCCTTTAGTCGCCGAATGTCTTGAAATTTCCATTACACGACCATCTGGAGTCTGGAGTCTTTACTCCGTTGAAATCTCTCAATGTTTTCAATGGTTTCGTGATCATAGATATTTAACAGCAGTTTTTGGACCGAAATTTTAATTCAATAAATGTTGATCTAATTAATGGTGAATACGATAACTTTGGCATTAATCTCGAACAAATCTATACATCTTACATGTAATAAATCTCGATTAACATCACTGCATTTCTCAGTTGGATCTAATTCTGCCACGATGCAAGGTCGTGTGCTGGGTGCAACTACCTAACCATCAAGGTGATCGGTTCGTAAAGAACCTAAAATGTGGTAAACTGAGAAGGGCAAAAATTTAACCAGTTATGTGTGACCATTTGCCAAATATCACATGCACTGTTGCCTCTGCTTTGAGCCCCACATGCCCTAATCTTTTATATTATAATCTATATACTACCCCAAACCAAAGCTAAAGAGGGTCTCAATATCAAGAATCTGAAAGGTACAAAAGACGAAGACTGCCAAACTATGATGCTTTCAGTTTTATTATTCCTCATAGAGACATGGTCTATAAAGTCTGAAAACGCCTGCTTATTTGTGACCGTGTGTGACAATATGGTGGCCTTGTCTCTATGTCGAGGTGTTTTCATTGGCGCTGTTTCAAGTTGTGTGGTATGCCGCCCTTGGAGCCTTTATGCTACTGGGTCGGTACAGGAATACATGATTTTATCGCCGACTTGGTTGCACGTACAGTTCGAACAGAGCTGGCCGTTTATCACGTACGGCCACCCATAGGAACCATGCGGGTGACAGTTTCCATCATTGTCTCGGCACACTGTGAAGAATATAAGCCATGGATCATTCAGTCTCGTTGAACAATTACAAAACTGTGTATATAAGACCTTCCAAGGCCATTTTAACATGTGCTGTAGAAATTAAAAAAAAAAAATACCGTATTTGGTAATGCTATATCTCCAGCGGTAGGGCTACACCAGATGTTGAACAAAATAGGTAACAACTTTGCGAAGAATGCGTTCATTGCGATGTGTTACATCGAAAAAAGTTTTCAAAAGTTGAAGTGCTCTAGACATAAGAAAACCCATTTAAATGATTTCGTTACACCACAGCTCTAAGCTGTATCAAATAGATAGGTCTATTACGTTGTAACAGACATTGTTCAATAAAGAGAAATACATCTGTTGTAAATGACCAAGTCACCCACGGAGGCAAAAATGTATAACGTATATTTTTACTGACACTTCATGTAACTCGTGTTCTTTTGTTTCGTTTTTGTTCAGTAACCAGCTCGCGGTATTTCTGTTACACAGCTGTGGCTTATCATAGGCTGCGTTTCAATGATAAACGATTGCGATGATAATTTTTTAATTAAACTATTACTCAGAATGCTCGTAAACCACAATACTTAAGCGTGGTGAAGTCGCGGCACATATTCATGACGTGGATTGATGCCTTCTCACTGGACAAGCTTTAAGCATGGCGGAGTCTTAATGGGAAAAGGCAGATCTTGATGAGTTATACGGAGTCTTACGGAAGGTTTCAAAAATATGAAAAATTTAAATGTTTTATGGCAGAAATTTATTGTGAAGTATAACATTCCCAAATTTATTCTTTTCTTTCAAACTAAACCTAGCTGTGTATATATTTTCGTAAATGTCTATATGCTTTGGTCTTTTTATTCCTATTTTATCCTAAAGAAAGCAGACTTGTACACTTACGTGCGGAGAAAGATGTGCTACCCGCGTCACATGTCACGGTGGAACACTGGTCTGGATCATACTCCTTGGTTGTGCCAAATTCATAGCAGGTTCCCCTAAGGGAACAGTCTGAAAAAGACAAGTTTCTCCGAAGATAAAACAAATAAGGCTAAAAACAGCGATCATCAATATATGATCAGTTCGATATTAACCTAGCATGTTCCACATTTATTACAGCCCACACCAGACAAACTCACACCAAACTATTGACCAGAAAGTTATTTCGAAAAAGTATAAACTTGTTTGATCTAAACAACACCGGGTGTAGAGAAATGAAAATTTCAGCCGTTAGCAATGAGAGGAGATGGTCATCCAGAATTGTGTTTATTCTGAGTGTTTTAAATCAGAAGTTTTGCACGCCCATTCCCTTGTATATTATGCGTGAGCTTGATGCGCCGAATCTTACTATCGGAGTTTTCAAAATTTTAACATGAAAAATACAGCCTAATAAATCCGCTGCGTCTGAAAACCGTATGCTTTTGTTTCTGCATGATGTGTTCCAGGCAAACTCACGCGTGTAATTATCAATCACATTGTTAAAATTCAGTCCAGTGACATCAGTTGTTTTGAGAATTACCGATCGACTTCTATTGCCACAGTCATTTCAAATATGATTGAGTTGTTTAAATCAGGTGCCTCTGCGTTGTACAGCTCTGATTTTCATTTCGTTTTCACAGCTGGTTGATCTATTGAAGTTTTTAAAAGAGTGATTTTTACCCAACAAATGGTCGCTGATAGAGCATTCGATCCTGTCAATCATTGGACATTTATTTAAAAAACTTTAGATCGAAATGTTGAATCAATATGTTGTAAGGGAAGAATCAAGATTCTGTGATTTTCTCTGTCAGAAATGGCGTCAAGACAAGCTGACATATTATCGCCCTGTATGTTTTACCTTTATCTGCACGATACAGGTATTACGTTACCAAAATTTAGATTTGCCAGTAATATTTCACGTGTTTTTTTAAGCACCCATTGTATTCCGATGACATGTGTCTTCTAAGCTTCAGTAGATTACTATAAATCATATGCTTTATCAAGAGATCTGATTTAAAATATTTCTTGAAACGGCGTGTATGATATCTTTTCCAAATAACTATCGCGGTTTATTACCTCCCCAATACACTTCGATGACTGGAGAATGTAGTTCCTTATACATATATGTCCTGGGCACGTGATGACAAGAGGTCTAAGTGATGAAGCCGACATCAAATGCCAAAACAGAAAGATTTGTGTTCGTAGTAACATATACTGAAAAAATACGAACTCCACAAAAATACTGAAAACTCTGCAAGCAGATTAGAATCTGTAATCTGCGGATTTATGTTTATGTAAAATTAAACAGTAGGTCATGTTCATATTTCTCGAAAACACAATTGCATAATAATAATATTACAATGGAAGGCACTCCATGAGGCTGTTCACGTCGTATCATGACGTGGTCGTGAATCTGGTTGAGAATCTGTAATCTGTGTATGTGTGCTTGTTTAATGTTAAACAGCAGTTAATGTTATTGTTCATATTTCTCGAAAATACAATTGTAAAATTCTGAATTAAAAAAGAATGCAGTTAGGCTGATGAAGCCAAATAGGCTGGCATGGGCGTGCATTTCGATCCTCGATGCTATCGCGCGTATGACAACGACTACCATTGTATATACTCACGGGCACTCGAAGTGGTGACACTGTAGGTATTACCATTCAAAGTACACGTCTTGTTATAGCAGTAGCCGGTGTCTTCGTAGGGAGCTGAGTTTTGGGTTTGTGTGGTCCACGTTTCTCCGACGTCTCTGCACACATCCGCTGCCGAGTCGTAACAACCTGCAAGGAACGCCAGATTCAGAGACCAATGATAGCAGTTGTTGTTAGCCTTGACCTTATTCTGACTACTTTTGTTTCCATGTGCATCCTTACTAAATATGAATTCCACGAAGCATTTGGAAATTGCGATTAACTTCGTCGCTGCTCCACGCTGTAGTCTGTCATGTTGAAATGTGCATTGTTTGTGGTATAAGTAATGCTAGCAATGCGATATGTATCTGTGTGTTTTATGCTCGAGTCAAGAATACATCGCTTATTCCACCATGCCTTAAGGCTGTCGGGAACAAAGGAAACAACCGCACCTCGCTGGCCTCATGACATTCGGCCACAGCCAAGAGAAAAAGAGAGAGCAAGTTTTTAACAGACAACATCATCGACCAAGGACATTCTGGACACCACGAGACTTACCTACTGCGAGATTCTACGAAAACAAGCTGGTCAGCTTAATAATGACTGTCATTAGAGAATGCAACCACGAACTCTCTCTCTATATTGCGCTCGGCAAGCGATGGTCCTACATGCTTTTAATAGGATATTGATAATATTAACTCATAGAGTTATACAGATTGATTTATAGATTTGTGTACTCTCTATCTCGTCTTATAGCACAACTTAACAGATTACAGAGAACAACTCTGATTGTATAAGAAAATTTGTGTAGGTGCATGAACTGGCCACCTGCAAATCAGATGGCTGTTAATATACGCACGGCATTAAATAGCGACACGGCATTTAACCTCAGACATACTGTAGTGTATTTCCTACATGCAGTAGTGTAGTAGATAGAGCCAAATAGCCAATAACGTCGCATCCGTGTTTCTGGAATGTCACATGGAAAAATACATTTACATTTGAACTAATGGGCATACCACTGACACAATAGAGCTTCAACTGAAAGCCACGCGGCTTTATTTTGGTTGACATATCTCCATAACCCTATCAAAATCAGTTTGAGTCAGTTTACATGGAACGGGCATCATGTTTGGTGCGTGGGGGCGTGGTAATTCAGTGAGGCAGCAATATATATATAAACGATGTACACACATGACCCGTCTGCTATGGACGTAAAATAGAGGCCTCCCAATCTAAACTTAGAGGAGAATCTACTCCTGCGTCGAGATTTTGACCTCTAATGTATTGAGTCGCCATTTTGCTACGTCATATGCCTGGTATCCGTATTTCGGGAACTAGGCCTGGTTACATCCCCGAAACCAGACCTGATTTCCGTAGGCCGGGAACCAGACAGACACCGCGTGGAGAGAAGTGAAATATTCTTAATTACGGCTTGAAACATCAATCAGATAAATAAATAAATAAATAAATAAACAACTTAACCAATGTTGAAAGCGACGTTAACATCCAGTTAAGCAAATGAATCACATAAAATACAGGAATCTCATTCCTTCGGACTCAAGTCGAATCATACTCACCACCATAAGTAAGACTATAGCCGGCGTAGCTGCCATAATTCATACATTCGTATACAAAACAGCCATCTGTCTTCACCTTCCCGACCGCATCACAGTTGCCAGTATCGCTGTTAAGACAACCTGTAGATAATGTCAGACTTTATTTCAGGGACCATTTAGAGGTAAAATGCATACACAACAGCACATGAACATCAAGATCGTAGATATATGAAATATCCAACACATTTATTGAATTATTTTGTATAAATTCCTGGACAATGCATGTGGAATAACAGTCTTTTCCTGATAACAATACAACAATGAGATACTGATCATTATCAGTAAACGAAGTGTTTTGAGGTCTATATTGTCAAAACTTCGGGACCAGATATAATTATACATGCCACTGTAGACTCCTCCATCGATTCTATGTTCTACATTTACAAGACATAATTTGTTTCCCCAGGTATATATGATAATGGGAAGCGAACAGCATGTCCGTCTGTCAGTCAGTTCTCCCGTGCGTTCGTCAGTCCGTATGTCCGTCTGTAACCTTTTTATGAACGTATCTGCTTCTACAGTTTTTGACGGGTTTTCTCTCACATGTTGTGGGCGCTACTTCCACATTCGCAAGTGGATTTTGCACTTGGGTTTCAGAGTTTTTGTTATTGATGGATTTTTCCCAAACCACAATGTTTTCAGTTCTACATATTAGTTTGCCTCTGTGAAGTTTGCTTCTGTGATTTTTCAGGTTTGTGAAACCATCTCCGCCTAAAATTAATCATGAATTATGCACCCATTTACTGAAAAGTGTTATTACAGCAACTTTGATCTGAAAGTGGAATGTCTATTCCAGCGGTTAACCTATTACATTATTAACAATGACCCTTAGATATTTATTTATTTATTTGATTGGTGTTTTACGCCGTACTCAAGATTATTTCACAACGGTTATTATTAAGATTATTATACAACGGCGGCCAGCATCATGGTGGAAGGAAACCGGGCCGAGCCCGGGAGAAACCCACGAACATCTCCCAGGTTGCTGGCTGGCCCGCCCACGTACTGCCGGAGAGGAAACCAGCATGAAATGGACTTGAACACAAATCGACCACATTGGTGTGAGGCTTCTGGTTTATTGCACTGGGCTTCGCCAGCGCGCTAACCGACTGAGCAACGGGGGCCCCTGATGACCCTTAGAAAAATCTGGCTGAGGTCTTGGGGGTATTCTGTGTCATTTCAAAAGAGTTTAAAGTAGCGATAAAACGATACATATCCCCCTAAGTGAAATCGCATTGTTATAACATGATGAAGAAGAAACCAGCAATGACATTTGGACTTTCTCACTGTGTAACACGGCTGAAAATTACAGCGTATTCAATAAATTTTCAACCACCGAACACAGATTTTTAAGGTGAAAATTCAATGTATGCGTTACACTTTTGGGACGCACTATTCATAAATTCATCTAGGTTCGTGGGCACAAGTCTGTATTGGGTTTTAACTTACTGACGGGTCCTGCGGAGAATCCACTGTCCGCATCACATATATATTCATTACAAGGAATGCCATCGATCTGGAATATGCCTAATGGGTAGTCGACAGTTTGGCCATTGAAACTCACCCTGCAGCAAGCTGTAATAAGAGACCGGAAAGGCGATGTTTAGACGTCTCTAAATTCGGATAAAACATAAAAATGACATAACGTTCAGATGAAAGATTGCGAAAAGTTAGTTGTAAATGTGGTTTTCAAAATTTGTGTCGGTTTTTCTATAAGGAGAAAAAGAAACTTGAAAAGAATTTTTGTAAAGTCTGCATTTCGGTCCACTTTTTGGTACATATAGTCTTTGGGTAATAATGTTATAAATGAGGATGTAGCACATGTTTAATAAATATTTTCGCACTAGAATTGTCCTTTTCACCTAGCAAACGTGTTCAACCTGGATTTGGATTTTTATATTTTTAATATGTCCCTAAATATATTATCATAATTCAGGATAAATGTACATGATTGGATATAAACAACAAAATAAATTTGTTAAACGTGCATCACATCACATCCTTGTTTAGAACATTATTATGCACCGACTATAACTACCAAAAGTTGGTTCCAAATGCCCACGATACAAAAATATTTTCAAATACCCTCTTCTCGTGCTAAAAAAATATATATAAAAAACATAATTGCAAATAAGTTTTGACGCTCTTTAATCTGATTTTGGTCTCATTTTTAGGTTCTCTTTTCCTTTAACTACTTAGGTTTTCTAAGGCAAGGAGATCGTATAAAAAGAGCCGTACATTATCGATACTTCATACAGCAAGACATGAAGTTAGAAATTTACTTAATGAAAATCAAAATATTCCACCACAGTGACTGATCTATCAGAGATTCACCTCGTTGAGCGGAGTATGTCCCAGGTCCCGTGCATGTATAGTTGTAACAGTTGTAAGACCAGCTTTGACCAGCATTGTATGTGGTATTGGTTACACTGAACACGCATGTCCCAACACAATCTGTGGACAAAAGACGATGGTAATACATCTGCACATCTCTCATCAGAATGGAGTATGAAACGTTTCATGCTTTTAGGCGACAAGTGCCATTCGGCCAGTAATGTGGTCGACTGCCTCATTTGCCCATTTTACTATATTAAGTATTTGAAATCTGTCCGAAAATTACTAACAATTGAAATCTACCACCAACATATAGAGGTAAATAAACAAGAAAGAGACATACAAAATATAGTGGTATGAAGTAAAAAAAGAGAGAGACAAACAAAGTGGACGATAGAAACTGTTGAGAATCTTTTGGGTATGTGCTGTTCATCTCATTGTTTTTCTTTTCCTGTCATTCCCGGCACTTAATTGCCGGGAAATGCTTTGCCTGTTACTGGACGGATGAGCACAGGTATACCTGTGAATACGTGTACCTAATTGTATTGCGCTACATGTCTTGTGCAATACAAAGTTTTGTGTAATTTAGATTCCGCTGCTTTATAAACTACTACGTCGACAACGATCCCCTTTCGTGCTTCAATCTGTCGAGTGATTCACACATAACACAGACATAATGATTTGCGGTTTCGAGAAGTGGCACAGTTAGTAAAGTTAGGGTCCGGCACTGCCAGATTCTTGTTTGTGAGGCGGGAGTCCAGAAATTACAACCATCATGTTTTTTATTTGCTATGTGACTAACAGGCCATTCAAACATAAGTAGTAGTAGGGTGTTTGTGCGTGCACATTTATGGACTTCTCTTCTTCACTCTCGGTTAATATGTAAGGAAGTAGGCCTGACATGACATAAGCTACGAAAACACGTTTTACTGTGAATAACTGTAACGGGAGACATGTTTGCCATCACATTGCTAACTAAAGGCTCCGGCGCCTTAAAACATGATAAATTAGAGATTGACTACAATTTATAGTTAAAATATGTGGGACCATTGTTTGCTTTTTACTAACATAGATGACGAGCTGTTGGTCAGCTGTGGTGATTGGGTCACGTATTCTAAGGGAAAGACGAGCGGCGAATACTTACTTGGTGTGTCACTGGTGGTATAGTTGACCGTATTCTCGAACACGTTGCACGTCAGTGTCTTACAGCCAGCTACTTCCATCGACTCACCATTGGACAGACACAATCCTTTATATCTGCATCCTGTGGAAATAACGTAATTTTTTTTGATATTGGAAATCAGGAAAATAGCCAGAAAGTTGTCTTCATACATGCGCTTCAGTAGATATTTCAGAGCATAAACATAGTTAACAATCGTCATTGTAAGCTTTCTTGTGGATTATATGATCCACTTCACTATAAGACTTAACTAATTTATTTCTTCATTTGATTGGTGTTTTACCACGTACTCAAGAATATTTCACATATACGACAGGTGGGAGGAAACCGGGAAGCGCAAGAGAAATCCACGACCATCCGCAGGCTGCTGGCGGATCTTCCCATGTAAGCTATACGATTTAAGATCTCAACGGGAACCGTAAAAATGTACTTACGTAAGTTTGAAAATTTAGCGAAGGGGAGTGTGTTTTGGTTGGCAGGCTGGTAACATTCGTAGTCTGCGCAGTAACCGTAATCTCCCTGGATATGCTCAACCAGCCATGTGTCCCCCACACCACGACAGGTAGAGCTCTCCTCAGGGTCCTCACAGCCTTAGGGAGAGAGAGAAAGATGCGAAAGTCATCGAGTGGCAGTATAGATCTCTTCACTGCTTACCTTATATTCATACCGGAAAATAAAACTCTAGCATTTGTCTTTGGCACAACGATTTCTTTTGAAAGAGTGTCATATTTGAAAACTCGTGGCATTTATTGCTCTTTTTCAAAAACGTTGACAAATAGTTAGACAAACTTTACGTCAGTTTGGGAATACAAGAATTTCATTCATTACCATTTTAGAAATAACTGATGCTGATAGGAATTCAATAATGAAGAAATCAGGAGTTGTCGGCATTACTCGAAGACAAGATCAGATTTATTTATTTATTTTTATTTGTGAAAATGGAGTACCCAGCGAAAACCGCCGACCGTTGCCAGATACTTAATAAAAATTCTTACTAGAACTACCACCGAGCCAGCGAGACAATCACGTTAAAGTCTTGCATTGTTAGCCGTGTTGCTGACTTGATGGAAAACGTGAAGGAAGGTGTGTTTTAAGAGTTATACCTACCCCGGCTGGTCACGTTAGCGAAATTGTCCGCCACGCACTCATATGTATTACAATTTTTGTCGTAAACGTCACCGACCTCATAATGAACTCCGTTGTCGTCACATCCACTGCAATCTGAAAGCACCAGAAACTCATCGAAATATCAACTACATACTCTTTATGCTGCATTTTCTGAACAACGTTTTGTGGATTTATTTATTTCTTTATTGATTTCTTTATTTATTTCTTTACTTGCTTATTTATTTATCATTTATTTATTTATTTGCAGTTCTAACGAATAATTTAATTATTGGACATCGGTCAGGTTTATGGGTGGAGGAACTTCCCGGAGCAGGCCATGCACCGATCTTCGCCAAATATCTGATAAAGTTTCCGACAAAGCCACTTTGAAGCACTCAGGCGGGTCATATGGTCTGCGAACGACTGCGACGAGCCCTTTTTAATGCTTTATGTATTCTTTATAAAATGCGACAAGAGATTATCACACATACACGTGTGACCGCATAACTGCTAAAGACAGACAGTGTTAGGGTCACAGGTATAAGTGGAGTAACTCCGAAGAAATACATCACGACCATCTCAGTATTTCTACTCTGCTGAAGACATCGTTCAGGAAAATGTTCTTTGTACGACAAAGTGGTGGTCGAAGACGAATCCCGATACAAGAAACATGTGAGTGTAATAGGTAAATACATCTGATACCATTTATGATCTTGTTTTATCGAGCGAGAATACATAAACCTCACCTCTTTTCACTGGGGTTCCGGTGGCCAGATGGAACACTGCTATGGCCGCAATGAAGAGAGCTACCTTCATCTTTTCTTCACAAGAAATAACCTCAAATAAAAGGTTTTGTAAAGAATTTTGTGACAGGTAAGATGTGTATTCTGAAACATTTCACCTGATTCACTTATTTAGTGCTCTAGAATCATTTAAAATGTAACGAGCATCATTATGAAAATAGAAAATGAAAAAAAAAAACAAACAAAAAAAAAAACAACCCAATACAATCATGTAAGGTCGTCGAAAAAGTATGAGTATCATCAAAAGTATAATCAAGGAAAAAAGGTTTCATTTTGTTACCAATCTTTTTTTCATTTTTTCCTTCTTCATTTGTTTCAAGCAACTAGAAATGCTAGATTTAATTTTGTATCTTTAAAATATAGAATAAAAATTTGCAACATAGAGTGTAAAACAAGAGCAGCGACAATAATGTGATAACTGGCAAATGGTCTCTCGTATATATAAAGGGTGAAACAAGGTTTTTTGTCAGTTTTTACTCAGGTAGGATATTATTCTACACAGTAGCAATTTACACTCCCCGAAATTGGATTCAGCAAAATTGGGAAAAAAAAAACAAATGCAGTGATATTAATTGCAGTTTGTTAGAAGTCTTTGGAGAACGACTAACAAAACGTATCTGGGTATACTTTGTTAAACTTCATGGTGTTTTGCGCGCCATACTCAGGAGTGTGTCAAGTGCAGTAGGGCAGAGCTGCGCCACGCAGTGAGAGACGATATCCATTTGTCTACATTAGTGCAAATTATATGACAAGCCTGAAAAGCCCAAACAGTGCAGTTTTATCTCTAGAAAAAAATAATGCATTATTATGTGTCGAACTTTACTACATTTAGTAGAACTTGGTATAGTTTCTTGTTCAGTGTTATATTTTTTGTCTTTTTTATTAGGCGTTAAACGAAAACGTAAATTGCAGTGGCCAAAGGCGGCCATATGTGTACACATAATATCTGAGAGGTCATCGGTGACCAAATGTGTAAGCTGTCTGAAACAAAAATTCAGATGATTAAATTGTTTACTTACGACCTGTTACTTGTAATCTTTCTTCTTTACGACACATTTTTACTTTCGTTTATTTTTAAACCTTAGTCCAAAGTCTGATGGCCGATCAAAAAATATATTGAGCTCATATTACCCCTCTAGAATGAGCTAATATTACCTTTCTAGAATGGCATAATAAGGATGTGTGAATGTCATCACCAGTGCGACCGCTGTGAGTTTGCCCAGCTCACTCTGACTTCCACTCCGGCCATACGTGGGAAGTTCCGCCAGCAAACTGCGGACTTCCAGTTTCCTTCCACCACATTGCTGGCTGCTGTCACATAATTGAAATATTCCTGAGTACGGTATAAAACACCAATCCAATAAATATGAAAAATAAATATAAATTTCCTTCAAACATGTTCTTTTGTAAGTGAGAAAGCTTTTCTCTTTTTTGACCTTACCCCTGAATGTTACACGAAAGGGAAACTCACCTGTAATCACCCGACCGTATCTGCACCTGTATGAGTAGAGTGTTCACGGTTGGCCACCTCCGGTTTAAAGAAATAATTCAACGGTAAATCCTCCTTTTATGCGTATGATTTTACAGACATAAAATCTTTGAGATCATTTTTCAGTGTTCTATTTAAGTTATCTTCAGCCTTAATAGGATTATCAAACCGTCTGTTGCCAATTTAACTGTATTTGCGGGTTTGTTGTCGTGAAATCTGAAAGAGATCAGCATTGTTTGACTGTCGAAGTTTTATTAGGGACGCACGTAGATATATATCCCTATACAATACCTTCTATGGATTCAAGTTAGAGTTAGTGGGAAACATATGACCGATCACGACAATTTGGCAATACTACACGCCCGTGCGCTTTGTCCCAGCTGTCAAGTCAGAATGATTAATTATTGCTGAGTTCCCTTCTGTCGTCATCACTGGTCACATTTGGCGCTTCGTCTTTTTGATTCCAGCACGGCATCCAATTAACGCACCCGTTTTGTACGCTTTTGGATGTTTGTGTTTGCGATTTGGTTTGAAAGTAAATCCCAGGATTATCTACGTGGAATTTCCATTTTGTTTTCCACACTGGATTTATACTATTCAACATACTTGTAGTCGATTAAGTAAAGCTGTTCAAGATAGATGTTTGCTTAAACTTCCTTTACCGATGTCAAATTCCACGTTGGGTGTAGGCTTGGGAGATACAAATGCAGCCGAGTCAACGAGAGCTGCCTTGTACTAATATCCAACTCACGTTAACAAACTACAAATTACACATAGGTCAAGTAAATATGTCACAATGTCATGATATTTGGAAACAGTACCAACTGGTATTGTATGGCCTATGACATGGTTGTGAAGCACTCACCAATTCCTTTCTCGGTATACATCAAGATATATGTGCTTTTTAAAGTTGTTTCCATATGTTGCTTATTATGTGCGCTTATCTCTACCGCACATCAAGGGTTTAATAATGTATTTTATATCATGATTGTGTTTGTGGGCTCTTGGGCACGTGTGCGAGTGTGCATGTTGGGCGCCTGTATGGGTGTATGTGTTGGATGAGTGTGCTTGCCTGTGAGCATGGAATGGGCGGGTACCAGAGGCCAACATGTCTCCGAATACCTTATCATTATCATTAATAGATTATCATTCCAAATACAGATTCATCATTGTTCAGTAAATTGAGATGAAGGGTTTCGTTGAAAAGAATTTGGACTAAATACATCGACATTGACTGGATTTAAATGACAATGTACAGACTGTCCGTTTGGTCTGATTTATACTTATGTCTGTACCGAGACGACAACGTTTTCCCAGTAAGCGAAGTATTAACATCGACGTTTGACAGACCAATTTTATTCAAACAGATTAGAATAACTATCTCTTAAAAATATATGTATAACTGAAACGAAAGTTGTTTGTGGTCAGTAATTTACAATAATGTCAGGAACACAGACGTGTGGTGAGCGAGCCGTGGTCATGTGCTTAAGGGTGCTTCATTACCTACCAGATGCTAGGACAAATTCCCACAGAAACACAGACGTGTAGTGAGTGGTCTAGTAGTTAAAGGTACTTCATTACCTATCAGATGCTAGGACAAATTCCCACAGAAACACAGACGTGTGGTGAGTGGTCTAGTAGTTAAAGGTACTTCATTACCTATCAGATGCTAGGACAAATTCCCACAGAAACACAGACGTGTAGTGAGTGGTCTAGTAGTTAAAGGTACTTCATTACCTATCAGATGCTAGGACAAATTCCCACAGAAACACAGACGTGTAGTGAGTGGTCTAGTGGTTAAAGGTACTTCATTACCTACCAGATGCTAGGACAAATTCCCACAGAAACACAGACGTGTAGTGAGTGGTCTAGTAGTTAAAGGTACTTCATTACCTACCAGATGCTAGGACAAATTCCCACAGAAACACAGACGTGTAGTGAGTGGTCTAGTAGTTAAAGGTACTTCATTACCTACCAGATGCTAGGACAAATTCCCACAGAAACACAGACGTGTAGTGAGTGGTCTAGTAGTTAAAGGTACTTCATTACCTATCAGATGCTAGGACAAATTCCCACAGAAACACAGACGTGTGGTGAGTGGTCTAGTGGTTAAAGATACTTAATGACCTATCAGATGCTGGGACAAGTTCCCACAGAAACACAGACGTGTGGTGAGTGGTCTAGTAGTTAAAGGTACTTCATTACCTATCAGATGCTAGGACAAATTCCCACAGAAACACAGACGTGTAGTGAGTGGTCTAGTAGTTAAAGGTACTTCATTACCTATCAGATGCTAGGACAAATTCCCACAGAAACACAGACGTGTGGTGAGTGGTCTAGTAGTTAAAGGTGCTTAATTACCTATCAGATGCTAGGACAAATTCCCATGCGGAATTTGCAGATTCCTCACTGCTCGTAGACCTCTGCTAACAGTAAGGTGTTATGACCGTTTACGCTGTCTAACATTCCTGTAACACCACGTGTCTTTCGCCACTATAGTGTACATGTTATGGTGTGCACTTATGAAATATTGCCCAAGGTCGGTGGTTTATTCCGTGCGAATCCAGTTCCCTGCACCCGTACAGCCGACCGCCATCGTATAAGTCAAAAATTCTGAAACGTTGCTGAATGTTGTGTAGGAAAACTGTTTTGAATGAGATGTCAACAATGCATATTGTTTACCTGCTGAAGCTAAACTGTTGTAAACATTTACCAACAATGACACCGTTGTGGCGCCTTTGGGTTTGTTCTCCAAACTGTAGAATCTTACATTTGAGGAAAGTGTGTCGATTTGTTATCACGATGTCTAGATTTATGTCCGTGTGTTATTATACCGTGAGGTGACGGATCAAGGACAGATATTACGACCACAGATATTAATATGCTGTACTGAATGCCGTTTACTGACATAGTTTATGTTCCAAGGATTCCTAAATGCAAGTACAAAGTTCTATCATACATGTATATTCACCAATGCTGTCGCTGTGAGTTCAAGTCCAGCTCATGCTGGCTTCCGCTCCCTCAATGCGTGGGAAGGTCTGCCTGTGGATAGTCGTGGGTTTCCCCCGGGCTCTGTTCGGTTTCTTCCCACCATAATCCTGGTGGCTGTCGTATAGGTGAAATATTCTTTCACCAATCAAATAAATAAATAAATAAATAAATAAAAATAAATAAATATTTTGGCTGAAATCATTTTATCATTCATATAAAGGTTGACTTAGAGGAAGAGGCAGAAAATAATGACCATTACTCTGACAAGTCGTAAAAGCTGTGCTGTTTTCGTTATCCAAGTACAAAACTTTCAAATGATTACTGTTTTGTAGAAAACATTAAAGAATTTGTTCGTTTAGGTGGTTTTGCAAAAGCAGCCATATACTGGGCTATGGTCAATGATTGTGACGTACCCATATAACCACTACTTCTTCAAACTCCTCACAGCGCTACTTTGCAACAATGCTTTAGATATTTGCCCCCCAAAAAAAATCAAAAAAAAAAAAAAAAAAACAAAAAAAAAACAAAAAAAAAAACAAAACAAAAAAACAAACAATCAAAAAGGAAAAAACCGACGGACAGACTGTTTGAAGACGATGCTGCAGACCGAGTTCTCAACCAGTCCGCCCAGTCGTTTGTCCTGCACTTTTTCAAAAATATCAAACTTTTTTTAGTTATTTACAAACATGTCAGAAATTTAGGGGAACACGTTAATAATGGAGTTAGTAAAATAATGGAGGTATAACCCTCTCAACTTTATCTCAACTTTAAGCGTCATTCCATTGTGACCACAGCAGTGGCCGCAGGTTAGCAGATTTTATAGTCCTACCCGAAAGCATGAGACTTTGTCCTTTTTCTCTCAACGTCGTACAATGGGTACGATGTTTTATTCATGTGTGTGAACTTTGACATTACACTTGATATGTTGAGTTTTTAATTTGATGTTTATTTATTTGATTTCATTGGTGTTTTACGTTTTCACTTATACGACCGCGGCCAGGCGAAGGCCAGTGGAAACCCACTGGTTGCGGGCAGACCTTCCCATGTACAGTTTAATTTGATAGAGACACGGAATATGTTTGACAACTACCTGTTCAACGTTTATTTGAACGAGAGTATGTGTCACAGGGTGTCTAGGTTATTGCCTGCAAGAGAAACTTGCATGCTTCGTTCGTTCTGGGCTAGAAGCTGGTCTATGCTTTCTGGGTTAAACATTTAACACATGTGACAGAATGTTAATTTAAAGACAGACAAAAACTAAAAAACTTAAAGTTTACCATAAATAAAATGAAATAACGTAAATGTCAAATGTTTTCTCCTGAATATTAATTTTTGCACCAGTCATTAGTTACATATCGCTAAAAATCAGGTGTGGTATTAACAGTTTGCGCATTGAGAAAAACGGCAACGGCAAAGAAGCTTGAATACTATAAATATTGAGTGAATTGAGAGTTAACAAGAAAAATCAGCTCTTTGTCATGTCAGTATCTTTTCATCACCTTATATTATTGGTTTTGTTATATACGGACGTCAATTTTTAGATTGCATGCAATATTTGCTAAAAATGAATCTTTGACATCACTCGACAACCTTTCGTGGTTAGGGGTGACCGAAACGTGCTCCAACCCTGAAATTTTGCAGGGATTTCCTGTACCGACAACAAGCTGACGCATGCATGGGAAATCGGAATATTTATAAAATATGGAACCTGAAATTAAATGCGTTTGAACCTCTGCCTATTCTGACTGTGGTTTGTTACAATACATGTCGATCCATCGGCCCACCATATGTTGTCTACCTCTGACTGGCTGATAAACAGGTTACCCATTTCGTGCGTGACAGCTGCTTACGTGGTAAAAGCCAAGTGGACATGGGCATATACGTTTGTACAACTCTTCAATGTACTGTTATGTAGTTTTCAATGGTCATAGCTGTATCGGAGGCCATTTTCATGAATGTGACGGCCACATTTTCTTAAAGGGAAAGACCACTCAAAATGAGCTTATGTTGAGTGAAAAGACCGCAAAAAACTGTATCTGAAGATAACTTCTCTCAGTTTTTTCGATTTTTTTTTGTCTGACTTAAATGCAGTCAAATATTTTGCTTATGTGGTAGGTTTTATGGAAAATATTGATAATGTGGTTCTAGAGTGACGTCACACAACTGTTTGGACACATTTATGTTCAGGTCTGAACAACGTTCTTGTGAAGTGTGCTACTGTAATGTTTGCCTGCATATGAAAACGATAATATGACATTAAACTTTTGCTTTAACACCATAGAAAAACCTGCGGGACGCCACTGGTTAACCACATCATCAATATGGTAAAAGAAAAACCACCGTGCAATCAAAACATTTCACTACATTTAATTTGGTAAAAAACATCTAAAAAAATACTGTGAATGTATTTTTAGATATAGTGTTATTGCTGTTTTCACTTACCAAAACTTCATTTTTGTGGTCTTTCCATTTAAAAGAAAAGACAACAGTAGACCAAATGTATATATGTATCGGTAAAGAATCCTCTTCACAGTTCAATGAACCTCGTTTTTAATTGTGCCTATGTTTAGGCCTGTATGGACCTCTCCTCTGAAATAACTTTGGTTGTATTTTTTGTTGTCTTTTCTTTTAAGCCAATACGGTGTCCTATCCCCTAAAGAAAATGAAGGGTTTAATGACACACTAACATCACAATTTTACGGGGTGCAATCTAGAGATTTATATTCTACTGTTGATGAACACGACCTGCTACGTACTTCTGATTCTTGTCCTGATGTTGTACTTAGAATGCAGTGTCCGCTTAGCCCCGGCCTACAAACGCTTTTGTAGGCATTCAAAAAAAATTGAAATATATATATATATATATATATATGAAATGTTTATTTGAAATACCCAATATACGAGACCGAATATAACAGGACTGACATAACTAACTAACTAACTAAAGTGAAAGGGCTAGTCTGGATTAAGGAGCATGCTAAAATAATTGTTCTTTCCTGCCATGTTTAAAAGGCCAGTATAGCAAAACTTTGAATTGTTTCCTCCAGGAAGATCCAATGAAGTCAGTACAATGTGACTGAGTAGAGAGTCGTGCCTGGTGTCTTCTTCATGTCGTTTCAGTGAGGCAGAACTGTAAATATGTCGGCAATGGATCCGGTCTTGTGATATGACCGATAAAATATGAAAATGACATTATAAGGCACCAATCGATCCAACAAACTTAGCACTCTCATATCGACGCCTGGTCAAGTATTACTATGGATGTCCTGTGTGCCATTTCCAGATCTTCTGTTGTACCAATGAGATCTTTTCGATCATTTTAGATCATTTTGAATTGTGCTAAGGATTTAACAATAACCAATCCTTGACTTGCTATTGATGTCATCTCGGTCAATTCCTGCATGGCGGGATATCGTACTAAGGATGTTATTATATTACCTGTTCAGTGTACTTTATTGACTGGTAATTCATTGTTCTTAGAATTTCGTAATATCAAATTCATGCTCTGTTGTTGTGCTTATAGGATGTCGTAAGCACAGATTCATGGATTGGGGTTGTGCTTAGGATCATAATTTTGGGGTCTGCTGTTGAAATTTGGGTGTCGTATTCTCCGAATCCAGGCACGGACGAGTATGATATTATTGTAATAGACAGTATGCATGGGTAATTCGGGTGTTTCCATGGCAACTGATAATGATTCCACATGAATTTCATCCATGTTTCTCATCTATTTTAAGAAGGTAAATAAATGTAATTATAGTAAGAACTTACCCTTTATTTGTTTGCTAACGAAATCATGGTATCATCGCTATCCATAATGCAACACAAAACGAAGAAAATTGTGGTCACGTGTAGAAAAAACAATGAGTTGATTTCCAGTGAAATCTAATTGTGGTCACGTGTAGAAAAAACAATGAGTTGGTTTCCAGTGAAATCTTTTCCAACCAGGTTAACACGTATGGCAATAGCTTTCAAATCACTTGTGGACAACAGATGTTCAGAGTGATGACTGGAAACATGGGGTCATGTGACACGTAGAGGAGTGTCAGCAACCATGAGTGTCGTGCATCGGTTTATAACCAGATAATAACTCGGCTGTTATCATCAAGCTGACAGAGAAGCCAGATAGAAACACAGCTGGCCCCGTCTATACCGCCTCACTGAGACGGGTAAATCCATCGATCTTCTTGAACTCTCGGCAGCTGATAAACATTCTGCCGCAGTAATAGGGAATTTAGAGTAGCAAGGATCGTTCCTGATTTATAGAAACAGTTTTGATATATTTATTTCTATATTTTCTTTTTGTATTTATTTATCGATGTGCTTATTACTCAGGGTTGCAGCAAATAAATAATAAATAATAACTGTCAGTATTAAACAGACCACTGTTAGACCGATGACGTCTAATAAATTGCAACTGACACCACTGCTTAGGCATATTAAGGCATATGTGCACAATATCACGCTGTCATCGCTGCTCTTCGTTTAGGGCTTCCCCAGTCCATTAGTGATGGTTAGGACCGGTGCCGGCTTAAGGACGATAAATCAGTTTACCGTATAATTCGTCTCTAACGACGATAAAAAAGCAATACATAACCTAACTATATAGGGAACATATCACGTTTTTATTTAGATTATCTTTACAGGTTCGAAAATAAAGCGGGAAATAGTTACAATACAGCAGTGATACTTTGAGGTATTTGTGACATTTATTTTCACCCGATCTTCGTCCTTGAGGACGCAGAGACGAGAAAAGTTCCCTCCCTTGAATGCCAGATCGACTGGAGCGCTCACAGTAATACGTAACACTCATATTCGAGTCCGCTTCCGTTTCTCGAACACGTGCAGTCGTTGTGTTGCTTCCCTTTGATGATTCGTGGAAAACCCTCAGATCCGACGTCAACACACCATGAATGGGTGCTATTCTGAGCGGTGCACACTGAAAATACAAACGTCCGCGAAGATACATTGTCATCATCCTGTATTCTTTCGCACACTATATAGAGACATAAAATGTACAAAATCTGGAAGATGAATGCTGCTAGAGGTAATACTGCTACGAATACTGCTAAAAACCAAAAATAAACAAATAAAAAAATCTGTGTGGTGAACATTGAAAATATAAACGTCCATGCAAATATATTGTAATCATGGCAATTTCTTTCGCACACTATGTGCGGATGTGTAGTGTACACAATTTGGAACATTAATGCCATCACGAGCTACATTCCACGCTTTAAACGTGTCCTTTGTGCGTGCGCGCCGCGGTTTCAGTAGTGCTTACAAAGGCGTTGATCACCTGTAAATCGCTAGGGTCCACGAGGTCCGAGTTCAACCAGCGGCATTGTCAGGGAATTTGTAGAGTGCTTTCACTCCTTGTGGAGCCCTTGTGACAATAAGTGCTGTTTGCACATTCTAACGTCTGTTAAAGACCACTTGTGCGTCATTCTTCGAAGGGTCTTTTTAGCAAAAAATATTCCGGTTTCCTCCATCCATGAAACTGACCGAAATCATACTAGTAGACAATTCTTAAGTATGTAAATGAAGGGCGGGGAATGGTGTTGGCCAACGTCGCTTTCTGTCCGGGTCACAGATTATGGGAGTTTACGATTATGCGGAAACAACGGTGTGGCCAACCAGCATAGCCAATCGTGCGACATTATTTGTCGTTACTTCTACGTGTTTGGGCTGGTCACACCAATGTTTCCGCACAATCGTAAGCGTCCTACGTCACCCCGTGAACTCTTGGCTTCCGTATATACTCATTACACGTCTCAGTCAAATTCGGTGCATGCATTGATCTTTCAGGAGATCGGTATATGACATTCATGATTTTTTTGATGTCTTTTTCTGGGTTCAGAAGGCCAACTATGAAGCAAAAAAGTGGAATATTTTTGAATACCACGTACAATAATTTGTGAATTAATTAGTGAAAACGCCATCACATCATCATTACCTCACATAATTTATCATACTTCAGGCATAAATGTATAAAAAAAGATGTTGTTTTACGCTTTCCATAGTATATGTTCACCTATACTGACATAAAATTTGACATGGTCAGAAGTACAAATTGCATTACGAATCTTTTCCGAAAAAATATGCTTTTCATGACTACATAGAACCGCAGTACATCCAAAGTAAAATCTCCCTAAAAGTGACTGATTAGTTCATTATTGCTTATTGCCATACTTAGGGAGTACTCAAGGAGTATGGCATTAAGTATTTTCACTTAAAAGACAGAAGTTAGTTTTATGGATAAAGGAAACCAGAATGCCTTCAACTCGGACAAACCTCGTACCATTGGCAAGTTATGCTGGTTTAAACGAATATTACATTATTTAAGCCACTTATTAATTCCCTGTCCAAAACCAGGACTGAACACGTGAACCTCTCGTGTCTCGTTGTGCATCATCCTCACCTGCCTCATTTGGACAAGAGGTCCAATAAAACTTGGCCTCCGAAGAAAAATAATCAAGCTTTCGTGAGATATACACGTACTCGTTATCGGCAACATGATAAAGTTGTTCTCCTCGGCATCGTAGACGCACTCAATCTTCTCACATTTCTTCTCATTCGCAGCAAACTCCCCAATGTCAAAGCACGTATTTTGAAATAGGCATTCTGTTGAATGAAAACACAATAAATATTGTGACAGCGTTAAACCTTCACAGCGTATATGATGATGGAAATATGGCCAATTTCAACAGAGTTTCAAATGTTCTTGAAAACGAAATACACTGAGAAGCTACATAGAAAAAATTTACCTTTATAAAGAAAAATGTTTCAGCCACTTTCACGCGGAACGTAGTTTTTTTGCTATAAAACAAGGACCAGGATGCAGAAAGAAAATGACAAAAACGGAATTACAATATCAAATTATTGTAATGGAGACAACTAGTTTTTATCATAAATGGACTGCCCTCTCTTGTCTCGCAACATATGTACTTTAACCCCTGTATATGTGGTAACCTCGTCCCATAATCTGGGTCATGCTATGAAGCATGTAACCTGGTAATGTCTCTTATGCTTCACCATGGTTCCTCGTGTAGCTATAGTAACGCACACATTCTAGTTCACCACGCGGGTTTTCACTGATCGCTTGCCTTATATCATCCCATGCGTGTACATGTACATCGACATGCTACTGATTGGGTTCCTTATATGTACTAAAGTTTCAATAATCTTGGCTTAAAAGACCATGGTTTTATACCGATCTTCATTGGAAGAGGCAGGACGAAAGGCATCAGGAGAAGAGGCCATTCCCCCTCCCACCGCCCCTTTGGCGACCTACCGTTTGTAGACATACATTGTTATTAATTAATACAGGCCAAAGCTTCTGTTTCATTCACTTCGTTATAGGCCTACTAACCACTAACAATGGTTTCCCCGAGTTTTCATTCTGGGCCATTCTTTCATAAGGCGTTTAAAAACTTTCATGAATTCAGTTTGGAGTCTTTTTTATATTTAAGTCTGGGTGGAACTAAAATTCAGGTTTACTGTCACGGGGTATCCGGAAGTGCTGTCAGACCAGGACCCCGATCGTTACAAAATTTGCCTGTTAACTACCCGCATGAGGTAGATGCGATTTTCTTCCCGATGCGTGGAAACGACCTGTCCCAGGTTGGCTGTAAAGCAGAAAATGTGGCGAGGGATATTTTTTCGTTTGCCAAAAAAATACAAACCACTTATGACATTAAGTTCATTATTATTTGACAATTACTTCCTCGTTATTCCCAACATGTGCCTCCTATTTACAAGTAGTTGTGCTGAACGAGATATTCTAAAAGCTTGTCGTTAACGACAATACAACTTCATTTTGGCCTCATTGGGGACTCTGGAACCGCAGTGTCAGTGTAGTGTCAGGTGATGGAGTGCATCTCAACCAAAATACTGGGATGGCAAGATATGCTAAGAGCATGAGGACAGCTCTAGGTCACTTTAAGAGGAAAGGTCTTCGTTAAAAGATTTCATTTGGTTCAATCCAGGCAATGTAAACTGTCTGGTCTAATCCTATATATGGCAAATTTTGTGTTTTTTGCTTCACTACTGGCTTTTTTATCTCTCCGTAACAATGTTAATAGACATGGATTTATAGCTCATGATACGTTAACTACATGTATGTTATTGTATAAGAGTACACGTTACACAAAGTCCGTTGACTTTTGCCGGCACCCTGATCTTGATATACAGAAGTTGTTTCTTTTGTGACACCTTATGAGTTTTCCTGTGCCACAGGCCTGCTGTTACCCATTCAGACAGTCTTCAACTGTCGCGGCAGGAGTGGGCCTCTCGAAGCGAAAGAGACCCCAGAGGTTGCCCGCTCGGCTTGAAGACTGTGACTGAGGAAGTTATCAGGTGCTTCCAGGAGAGAGATCTGCTCTCGCCCACTCAGCATACCCCACCTGCTTCTCTTCAGGCGGCTTTAGATGGAGAGGACATATCCACCCAGCCTCCCTCTCGGCCGGCGGTAGAAGAAGTGACCTCAGCTAACCCTCTGCAGGTATCCTTTGACTTAAGCCAGGGACACGCTGTCTGTTTAGTATCGGTAACCCGCCAGCTGATTTTACGTCTTATTCTTCAGCCGACACCGAGAACTCCATCAACTTACACCTCGTTGCCTCCTCTCTGCCTTTGGGCTTCAATATAAACAGCAAACTGCGTTCTAATATATTTGCGAATGAGTATGTTGATTTTGGTCAGCTTTTAAAGCCGAGTGACGAAGAAAACTGCATTAAACTAACATCAAGTGGCTCTGAAGTGAATATCTCTTCCCAAAGCCGCCAAATTATACCATATTTCATATACTCCAGTGGTGCCAGGGGTTTTACATATTTCACAGTTTCCGGGGCAATCTCTAGGGCTTGTCAAATATGGTAACGCAATTACAATTCTGAACCAACAGTACGGCTTCCAATCAGCTAAATTCTACGATGAGAACTTTCGTAAGTTCCGTGCTGTTCAGCCTTATTGGCTAGGCCAAAATTCATTATGAGCTGTGCAGGTTTTGCTCTTCAAAAACTGCACAAACAACTGCCTCTCTCACTCAAAACAATTTTTCGCACCAAACAAAAAACGTTTCCCCCTGAATACTGTTGGTTATTTTGTAGATCTGGCCTGTGTAGCATCCCAAACTGCGGACGGAGACACGAATGCACAAAGTGTCACAAAAAGCACAGCGTCACATCATGTAAGTCAGCCTTTTCCCCGGCCTCGACTTCCAACACCCGTTAAAGTAGATCAGCTAACTCATTTTCTTACACAGAATCCTGCTGATCTGAAACAGTATTTGATTGATGGTTTCTCAATTGGGCTTCACACAGATGTCAGGAGTTCTCTTTCCATAATAAAGGACTCAAAAGACAACCATCGTTCGACAAAGGATATCTAGGTTTGTTAACACAAAGCTACAACACGAGCACTCGCAGGGCGGAATACATGGCCCTATTGATACGCCCACATTTAAGGACAATCTGTTCCCCTCTAGGTGTTATTCCTAGTAAAGAAGAGGGTATATTTCGCCTCATCCATGATATGTCATATACTGAGGGGTCCTCAGTAAATTCACTTATACCTAACGAATTTTCTTCCGTAAATTATGAGTCTATAGAAACAGTTATTAATCTTGTATTGTCCCAAGGCAGACACTGCCTCATGGCAAAAGCTGATATAGGGGACGCCTTTCACATCATCACAGTCCATCCCCAGGACTACAGGCTGTTAGGTTTTAGATGGAGCAACGGTTACTACAAGGGATGCTGTCTACCTATGGGCGCCACTTTCTCTTGTAAAATCTTTGAGTCATTCAGTTCAGCTTTGCAGTGGATAATACAGGAACATTTTAGGGCTACTGGAGTATCACATATGATTCATGATTTCATTTTTTGGGGGGTCCCAAATATTCCATGAAATGCAGTGAAGATCTTCAGAATTTCTTCTATCTCTGTGATGTGTTAGAGATTCCAATTAAAAATCAAAAACGGTCAGCCCACTACGGTAATTCAAGTGTATGGCATTGAAACAGACTCAAACAAGATGGAGGCTCGTCTTCCGCATGATAAACTGAACACGTGACTTGCTTTTACAATTAAAATCTAGGAACAATGTGACACGTTTAGAATTTCAATCTCTCCTTGGATATCTGAACTTTTGCTGCTTAGTAATTATTCCCGGGTGGGCTTTCCTCCGCTATATGCAAAACCTAACAGTGGGTCTTACTAAACCATATCATCACGTGCGATTAAACAAGGAGGCTGGAGCCGACGTGTCATGATGGCTACATTTCCTGAACAACTTTAATGGGAAATCTTGTGTTCGGTTTTCTACCTGGATATCGTCATATCACATTCGTCTGTACACTGATGTAGCAGGTGTGCATGGTGGCTTGGCTGCTATTCTGGGCAATCAGTGGTTTGCTGATCAGTGGCACGATGACACTAAACACCTTCACATTACAGACCAGGAACTATTCCCTACTGTTGTTGCAATGATACTATGGGGCCCGAAACTAAATAATCACAGGATTTTATTCATGACTGATAATGCGGCTGTCGTGGAGATAATTAACAGCATGTCGTCCATGTCGCCAGTCATAATGAAATTGGTCCGCAGGCTAGTTTTAACGACTCTGAAATATAATATTTCTTTTCGCTCTAAACATATAAGTGGAAAATTAAACTCAGTAGCTGATCGACTGTCCCGTTTTCAATTCCAGGAAGCCCTACGGCTAGCGTCGTGGTTGATACCTCAACCTGTGAATATTCCGCCACAAGGTTACAGGCTGTAGTTAACAAGCTAATGCAAGGTTCTTTAGCAAAGAGCACTCAAAAGAGCTGTCGAAGAATTGTACACCAATTAATGTCTGTCCAACAGGTTAGATTCCCCACTCAGCCAGTTTTCCCAGTTTTACATAGCTTATCTTTTTCTGAGGAATTTTAGCACTGCCACCATTTATTCCAATATTTCGGCCATTAGCTTCGTGCATCGCATAGACAATTTGCAAGATTCAACAAGCCATTTCCTAATTCAAAAATTTTTAAAAGGGTTAAAAAGGCTTAAACCCTATTTCGACATCCGTCTACCTATCACATTTCCTATTTTAGAAAAACTGGTAAGAAATTTGCATAATGTTCTCCCTTCCTATTTTCTAAGATCTCTGTTTAAGGCAATGTTCCTTTTAGCTTTTCATGCTTTCCTGCGTATAGATGAAGTTACAGTTACTGAAAACAACAACAGAGGCATTATTTTACAGGTTAAGCACATTGAATTTCACACTACACATGAGGAACTGTCTACACTTACATTATGGTTGTACCATTACAAAAACAGTGACTTACACCCCACAAATGTACATCTCCCAGTTTCTCAAAATTCTGTCACCTGCCCAGTTAGGTCTCTTAAAACATATTTAAACACTTCTCGACACTGATCCGGCCCGTTATTTCAGCTTAGCAACGGTTCCCATGTGTTTTACAATTATTTTTCCAGCACTTTAAAGACTGCGTTGGCTTAACCCACAACGCTATAAGGGACACAGCTACTTCTCTGGGAATACCGGAAGCTGTTTTACAACAGTTAGGCCTTTGGAGGTCAAACGCACTGCGAAAGTACATTCGAATTAATATATTCTAGACTCCATTTCACATATATGATGCGCCTGGGATTACTTCTGTGAAATATAAAACTGGACCATCAAGTATTAAGTCATCACATGTTCTACTATACCAGTAGGCCAGCATTTAACTGCTCCTTGTTTGTTTGTTTTTTGTTTTTTTTTCCTATACACAAATCATGTCTATATGACATATTTTTACTGTATCAATAAATGCTGTTTTCGTGAAGGCCAGAATTTAACTGCTTCACTGGCTGGCATCACGTCCTTGGTTTACTATATTTTTAATGGTATCGATAGATAAGTTTTTCTTGTTTAGGAATTTAAACATGGTCGGTCTCTCAGTTGCCTCAGTTTAAACAGTTTAGACTTCAGTTCCATGAGTGGAAGTCAGTACTTAACTGTCCTAAACTTATGCCATTCGTAAATAGATATATACCTTGGAGACCAGTATTTAAGTGCTGCTTGACTTCTTGATAACAAATTCTCCATCCTCCAGTATGTTAGGGACCTATTCCTATTACTGTCGTCTAATAACGTTATGCTTCTGTCTATGGAGACCAGCGTTTAACTGCTCCAGGACATCAGAGGTCCCACTTTCTTTGTTCCCTAATTGTGAGTTTAATCACCCCATTAATTATGCAAGCCTAGCTCCTCTCTTACCAGTCATCGTTGTCTACCAGGGCATAAATACCTGATTTGCAGCGATGCTTTGGGGTATTTGTCACTTTGTTTTCCCCTAAGTTTTTACTTTCATATTTTCTAGTCAACAGGTTTTTTTAATTAAAAGGCGAGATTTTCCCAATTCCGTTTCGTCTCATGAAGCGGGTCAGGTTTTAATGAAGCAGCCAACTGAACCAGGCCACAAAGCCACTTTTAACTCAGGTCAAAATTAGAAATACTGTTTCAAAAGTTGTTTTCAGACCTTTCATAAAAATGTATATTTTGACCAAATCACCAATGTTATCTTAAGACAGCTGCGCCATTATTTCAACGTGCAATACCAAAAACTACACGATATGACGAAGTATGAACTTTTGACTGAAGTCAGAAATGCTCCATGCAAATGCCTATATAAGTATATCAGGCTTGTTAGAAGCAAGACTTTAAGTAATCTGCTCTTAAAATCAACCATTCAAAAGTGAAAGGCCAGATTGTCTTCAAAATAGCTTCAAAATAAACAGGCCTACGAATCTGGCTAAACAAATAAACAAAAAAATTGAATTCGTCTTTATATTTGTCTGCCATATAAATGTTACATGTCAAAAAAGAGTATTGTGGAATATGTACTGATCTAACGATTCGGTTTTCTATACGTATGTCTCCCTAACATCACTCAAACTGTTGATTACTTTCAATAATGAAACTGGTCTTCGGGAATTTGACCTCGGATATTGCTTTATCGGTTGACGGCCTGAACTGTGATTTGAATGCTTTGCTTTCTTATACACTTTCAAGAAAGCAACGCAGCACAAAGATTGACATTTCTGTAGATTTTTTAGACTGATCCAACTTTCTCAACGAAACCCCCATGAGACCGACTCTCTACAACCTGAAAGCCTGTGCAAAACAAAGCATTTGGTCACCTGGCCAGCAGAATTTTGTGGAATTGGGCCAGAACTAAAAACTGAATTAAAAAGTAACCCACGTGTCTTTGTGATATTATTGGCTCCTCCTGGCAGACATGTTTTGGTGATACATTGACCGTAGTCCTGGTTTTCTGCTAAACGACGTTTAATCTGCCAGATTTCTCCCTCGGATTTGCAAACACCCAGCTCAGTGTCTGAACATCCTGCAAAAAAAGGCATTCAATTGGGTGTACTTCTGATAATATATATGAGTAGCGTTTTGACTGATTGCTTCGAGGTTAAGGACCTTTACAGCATTACCCTAAATGACTTGAAATTTCTCAAGACTATGGGAGCTATGTTATTTGATGCAGTTTGTTTTGAAGTTGTTTTTAATGTAGGGTGATATCCACCAGGAAAAATGTAAGTTTCAGCTACAGAAGTAATATTATATGACATTTATTTGCCTCTAAAATACATATTTGTGGACGAAATTTCAAGTCATTTTATAGTATTTCGGATGATTGACTCATTGGTCGTGTGCCTATAACGCTGCCTCACTAAAACGACGAGCCGAAGACACCAGAAATGGCGCTCCTTCATATGTCACAGTTTATAATATATCAGATGGACCAGTGTTCAACCTACAACCTTGTGATCACCAAATCGATGCATTACCGATATTTCCAGCTTTCTATTTCTTTTTTTTAAGTGCGGTTAAACAAGGCACTGTTTTGAGAGAAACTACAGACTGAACTTTCAGAACGGAACTGGTTTCATGGTTCAGAATATCTACGATGTATGACACCATTTAATAAAATATAACTAGAGTGATCCAAATAAACAATCTGTTAATTTGCGTGTAACTCGCCGAATGGGACGTACACGGGTATACACGGTGCTAAGTGATGGTTGGGGCCTGCACCACCTCATGTAAAATGCTATGGCTCTGGAATGGGAGCGTGGGAGCTTGGTATGGGCCAGAGCGGATGGAACTGTCAAAAACGTCTGCCAAATTCATTTCGGCAAGCCCATAGGTAGCGTGCAATAAAAGTCACGTGACCGCTGATCAGCCTAGCAACGCAGTGCGGCAGCCATGTCGGACGACAAGCTGTCGCTGACAGTATGGTGATGATCAGATAGGCTCGCGAAGACAATGGGCTCAAACACAAAACTATGTGGGGTGGAGTTTTCAGTGTACGGTATTTGAGGACTTGATGAGAAGAAAGAACAGATACAGGAAAACAAACTCTCTTGTTCACGGAAAAAGATGTAGGAGTGATTGGACAGCGCTTAGTTCATAAAGTGAGCGTGCAGCCTGGAAAAACATCCGGTTGTGTCTCAGATTAAATTGACATCTGGCATGTTGAGGAGTTCCGAAAGCTTCAGTTTCTCAAAGTGATACGCTTATAGCGAAATTTAATATTCATGAAGCCAATACAAATCGGCCGATGTGTATTTATGAAACTATATTTTTCATACATCGGCCTACCGTTATTTGGACAAATTGTAACATAATAAAATACCATTACCGCTTGAAGGCAAAAATCAAAATTATGTATGTCATTTTTGATTTATGTTTCTTGTGACCGACTCTGTAAATACACGGGTTTATAAATATCCATAGTCCTTGCTCCTCATTTATGTTTATTTACATTAAAAAACTGAACTTATAACAGCATGTGTATTGCTATGTGCCCCAGGTGTCAGCCGACATGGCCGCGCCTCGAAATGAGGGAGGCTATGACGCGTATTACACACAACTTATAGACTGTCCATTTTTGAGCGATTTATTTCTGGATAATCATAAACTACAAATGGCATACACATATAGTTACATAAAAATTAACAGACACAGGTAAAACTATCATCCCTATACGTATTTATTCGGCCGTACTTGGGAAGATCTGTCAGCAACCTGCGAATGGTCATGGGTTTTTCCCGGGTTCTGTTCGGTTTCTTCCCACCATAATGCATATAAGTGAAATATTCTTGAGTACGGCGTAAAACAACAAATAAATAAATAAATAAATACACGTATTTATTCTGATAAATTTCAGTTCCTGATCAAAAACCATTGCAGTTCACCTGTAACACATTCATCAACTTACCATCCCCGACAAAGGTGAGGGTGCCGTTGCTAAACCTGCAGGTTCTGACGGTGCAACCGTCGTTGTACGTCTGGTTCACATCTACACACACACCGTCCGGCTTCTGGCAGCCTGTGTGCAACAGAACGTAAACAACCTGACAAGAAGGTTAACACTAACAACATCAAAATCATAATTCCAGAATAACACAAATAGACAGATCATCTGTATTTAACCCAACACCGTTTAACATCGCTATGAGATTCAAAGGCCTAAAATTAGTGCTTTTGATGCCAACATCTGTTCATCTGAAAAGAAATTAATCAAACTGCACAAAAAATCTTGAGTGGCCCTATATGGTGGACGAATGTATCAGAATCAAGCAAAAAATGCGTCCCTTGAAAAGACGTAAACTTTAAGTGAAATACATCAGTCCGTCACACTTTCATGTACTCCAAAGCATATTTATTGGTGCATACGATCACCGTAATCGTAATCGGTCTCATGTTTTCATTTATAGACGGATGCGTAGCGATTCAATGTGTTAAGCTTCATAGATAAAGATTTTGCGGTGAAATGCCTCAAATATGTACAAGGAAAATGGTTTGAGGACGAGGCATAAATAAAACCAGTATATATTCTAACATCTAATTTTCATTATGTTATTAATTTGTTGAACTTTTTGGTTAATTTCTGTCCAAACGACCAACCTTCCACCCCTTCCCACATACATGCTTAGGCGCATCTGAGTAAGGACGCGCACGATTCTGATGTAAAGAAATTAGGAGAGTAAAGCTTTCGGCTGAGACTTGAAATATCCGAACAGTACTTTTCCAATAAACTAAAGCTTTCGGTTTTTCGGAAAAACAGGCTTGCTTTCTGGAATGTGGTAAAATGCCTAAAAATATTTGAACGTAGCATTTTACTGCCAGAAGCAAACCTTTATTTCTTTTTTACCAGTAACTGAATAAAACTGAAACATGTTGGGAAGAAACAACAGAAGAAGGCGACTCACCGGCGTAGTAATATGGCGCGGATCCATCCTGTAAACATTCGTACTTTATACACTTGCTGTCCCCGATCGTGAATTTTTCTCCGACGGTCCGAGTGCTTCCGTCAGGCAGCTCGCAAACGGCTCCTGTCGATTGGCAACAAGAAACTGAGGATAAAGGATTTTATTTAACAATAAACATAAACGTTTGTAAGAAGTCACTGTTCCAAATTAAAGCAATTTATCAAGGAATGAAGGAGCTTGATTTAAGGGACATCTTAAATGCACTATAATACACAATTACGAGCTGCATTGTTAGTTATGAATAGTCAAAAAAACTTTTTCATTGGGGAATCATGCAATCGCTGTGAGTTCAAGCCCAGCTGACGTTGGCTTCGTCTCCGGTCGTACACCGGAAGGCCTGCAAGCAACCTGCGGATAGCCGTTGGTTTCCCACGGCCTCTACCCGTTTCCTCTCACAATAATGCTGGCCACCGACGTGGAAGTGAAATTTTCTTGAGTAGGCTACGGCGTAAAACACCAGTGAAAACATCTCCATTGGAAAGTGGATAGGTCTAGGCCATGTGCAGCAGGGTAGTTGGGATATCTGCCGGACAATATACCTTACCTCTGCGTTCCACATGATGAACATAAGATGTCACCAGCTGGAAAGTCGTTAACCCCAACACTGCCACAAGAAGCATCTGAATGGGAGTTGGAAATGGATGTCAATGTACTCTCTTACATGTATTCCTTAAATAAGGGTGAATTCCGATTTCGTATCCATTGAGTTGTGCGAACGCAATGCCAGCTCAAGACTGACCAGAGTCTTTTGTACATGCACAATCACATATGCTTTCATAACAGTCTTTTTGTCGATGATAACATATGAATTTTTCAAACATTTAAATTGATGGCATTTGATGAAGCATTACTGGCATATATGTTTCCATATACGTCTATTTATAAGTCTAGGAAGGCCAAAATAGGTTAGAACTGTCATTTCTGATATACATCGCTAGAACAGTGTCATTTGTGTGGCTCGGAAATACATTAATAATCCAGCAAACGCCCGTAATGCCTTCCATTCTACAGAACGAAATCGCCTCTCTCAGTTAAAGTCGTGCTCAGTTGCCAACCTTAATTAGGTTAACGTAACTTGAGGTCTAACAAAATAACGAAGTCTAAATGCTGTGTTAGAATATCCCGTTACCATCAGCCACATTAGGCAATATCTGGGTTAACACGAGAGTCCAGTGCCCAAATCATATATGTTAACGGTTACTCAGATGCCCCCAAGTAGTCCACATATATAAACATGTAGTAAACCAATTTGTAAACATATATAAGTATCCCTAGAGCCACATCATTATAACAAACATTAAACGTCTACCCATGAAGGCTGGAAACATACACATATACCCTTACAAAACAAAAAATTTTTAATGGCAAATGTAGGCATAAATATAAATAAAGCTTACCCGTCTCCCTGAGATAAATAGACTTCCCTCCAACGTAGTCAAAAGACGTATCGGTATATATATAAGTCATGTTTAGCAAGATACGATTTTAGAGACATATGAGTAGCTCTGGATGTAATGAATGATAATGTAATGACAATGTAATAATGATGTAAAGAAGATATCCCCGGTGCAAGTGAAAATATTGGTTTACCTGAGTAATAAAAAAGCTTCCTTACCTTGCAAGCTCCTGACCCCTGCTCGTAAATTGTGAGCCTGGATTAATATTTTCCCCTATATTATATAGGTCGTTGAAGAGGCCACTATAAACCTGTCTATAATGTGCCTCTATCGTTGCTATCATTTAGAATTGATCGCTGTATTGCCTGTCCCCAGTCCCTAAATTACTATGCCATCTTGCAGACCACTTACAACAGCTTTGTATACATTAAAGGCGTTACCTATTATCTCTTCAAGGTTATGTGCGACAGGTGTCATTTAAAGAGGACAAGACTGAGGAATACAACGGCAATGTGTACCAGTGGTGGGTGTCATCCAAGAGTGTGGCTGTCAGTACAAGGTGAACATCAGGCTAGAACATCAGCTTACGTCACAACGATATGCCTGCAATATACTGCCGAAGTGGTGCAAAGCCATATTCTTTCAGTCGTTGCTTTTAATAGATTCCTAATGTTAATGGAAACTCCCGGAAGAAATTGTCATCGCTCTATGTCACCGGACCGTTTTGGCCATCGATTTTTAACAGTTTGCTTTAAAATCGCCACAATGATTATCTGCCCTCTGAGGCATAACAGATTAAGTACCGGTAGCCTAATTCTTGTAACTTTTGGGACAGGTCGATATTGATAATGCTGAAAGCAAAGATTTACAGTTCTCTAGCAGTTTTAGGGGAAGGTAAAATTATGTATATGTAGTTCACTACATGGACTAAGCAGGTGAGAAAAGAGAAACTGGGTATTCCTGTTATAATTAAATGCACGTTGGCTAGAAATAGCAAACCGGATTTCACAAAAATGAAGAATTACGGTTGACTTGGTATATCGTTATAATGTAGCGTGCTGGATCGTCTTGTTTAAAGTGGAGAACGCACTTGACTTTGTTTCATTATAAAATAGTCTTAATACAACGGTGGGGAAATATGGAGCAGTGGTCAAAGTCTATGTAGGTAAAACATACAAGAGCTCAGGTGAACACAATATACGCCCGGAAAAACAAATTCGATTAAAGCGTAAAGATACTAGCAGCATTGTGATGAGTGTAAACTGTGACGGCATTAGTACTTCATGGGTATTGATGATTTGTTCCTGTATTAAATATTAAAATTACAAGTACACATGAAATAATGAGTTTGAAAAGAAATAGTTTCAAAATACGTGTGTAGGTGAATTATAGCTCCTATCCTGTTATAAGGTTTTGGGATGGGGACACTAATTATCTCAAACAGCCACGGGGATATATATATATATATACGAAATTGTTATACCATTATAAGACCGCTATTAATTGCGAATGTGGCAGTGATTTCCATGGCATATGTTGATGTTCAGCCCGTTTACACCAGGGAGACATTTCGAAACATCATGGTTACAATACGCAGTCGATGTCGCTCATGTCGCCATCTGCGCAATCTAGAATCCTCTCCGGTTTAATCTGATCATAAGACTGATCTCTATGGTATAAGTGAAAAATTGTTGAGTGTAAGTAACTGACTTCTATGAGTGTTAGGCAACAATCATAGAAATGAACAACTAAACTAGTAACCAGCGAGACGAATTAGGTTTGAGTAGTCTTATAAAACATGACAGTTATGTTAACAGCCTTGATGGCGAAATCATTCACAAAACGCTAACATTCTCAAGACTTCATAGAGAGACAAATATCTTCATCTGCATTTTCCTTTGAAATTGGAAGTGATGGAGCATGGAAATGGTTTAAATTGTGAGGCCCTTTACGTATGAACTCTTATGTAGAAGTTTTAATCTGTTCGTTGGTTTTCTTCTGCCGAGGTTTAATCCCTTGACCGTTCACAATGTCCTAGAATCCTTGGTGAGGAGGCTCGTATGACTGATAGTGCAGCCTAATGTTCATAGTAGATTTGTTTTCCATGGTGTGGCTAGCTGTCGTGTGACCTAGGGGCTATTCATCAGTAACTTGTCAAAGGCCGACGGTTTATGCCGGGCACTTCTATAACAATAACCACCGTCGCACAAGTTAGAAATCTTTGGGTAAAACGTTAAACAAATATAAAAAGATAAATAAATGAAACGCTTAATTTCAGATGCTCAAATTTATAAAAGTATTTAAAACTAAAAATGGCTTAAAAACCCTCATAGCATACAGGTTACAGTGTAAAATTATATGTAGCATGTTTTAATAAGTAAATGGGCACTTAGGTGTAGATAATAAGCTCTTCCGCGTAGGTGGGTCTTCATATATGCTTTCATGCGTACTGGCATTGTTGGTGTACATCACGTATAACATGGTTTCATGCGTAGATGGACAGCCTTAGTGTATGGGACGTATAACACGATTTCATGGGTAGATGGGCAGTCTTGGTGTATACCACGTAGCACCCTTTCATGTGTACTCTTGGCGTAGAATGTAATATGGTTCATGTGTCAATGGATGGTTTATGTTTACAAGGCAACAAGCCTTCGTGAGTAGAAAGGCAATTTTGATGTTTAAAATACAACTCACTTTCATGCTTAGATGGGCATTGTTGGTGTATACAACGTAACACGCTATCATGCGTAGATGTAGTTCTGGTATGGAATGCAACACGTGTTCACGTTAAGATGGGCAGTCTTATGACGTGCTTGGTAACTCTATAAATAACCTTTTAATCTGGAAGTGTTACAAGGCCATGAGATACGTCATCTTCAAGACACCGGAAACACGAGGTCACGCCATGCATACCTTACGCACTTCAGTATTAGAGGCGCGACACCCTTTGGTCGTGCGAAATACATTTCCCTTTATTATTACAATCGAAAGTCACGCATTGTGGCCAACCGACTGAGCCACGGAGGCCCCACAGATTTGTGCATAGGAATAATTTTAATGGCCATTCTATAATTCATTTCAGTGTTTGTTTTTCAATTTAAGGCCTTCTTGACTTTTGTAAATACGCTATCAGACAATGTATGTACAGGTATTATTTCAAATGTTACACGATATGGTTTACTGTATAAGCAACTGAAATAAATACGTTCAAAGCAAAAAGTGTGTCAAATTCACTTTTACAACGGTTTTACTAAGTCAGTTATACTCTGGTTCATTGTCACCATTATGAAAGGCCTTAACGGCTGTCCTTAACCGTTTTCAGCTCTGGGTGCGGCCTTAAGTCAGGATGTTTTTCAAGTGCCCGTCTAAGGTCGGTAGTATACCGGCCCGACGTCCTCTACACGTAAACTTGACGATGGATTGTCTCTACTTACAATATAATTGAAAACCTGGGACACATCTGACAGAGAGAGTGTAATGCTACAGCGATACGTCGCCTTGACAGCCAATAGCCCTAAAACGAACCGCAGGGGAGTTGGTATGACCTGTTTCCAATATCCCGATTCTAGGATACCACGAACCCGGGTGTTCCATCTTGGGTTACAGTTAGGCCTGCTCTGGGTTTGACCCCTTCAGGTTTTTACCCCAATCTAGATACATTTACAGGTACCTCCACAAACAAGAATGCGTATGTGTAACAGATTCTTAGAAAACGAGGTCATTCAGGTCTAAATTCTGGGCAGAATGAACCACCATAGCATCCACGTCCGCAGTGAATTGCACGACAAGGTCTATATAGAAAAAAGTCCTGTGGTGGTGTATTCTGCGTACTGAATCCTTTTATATTTGAGTAGAGGAGTACGCACGTTTTCACTTTAAGTTACAGGGCTAACGCATTGAGCTCAGCGTGGCTTAACCTCTTTCCACATTAAGGATACATGAAGTACGGTTATATTTGCGAAGCGTGAATAGCATGTGGAAGCCATTATACAACCGGTGAATAGAAATATTTGAGATGACACCAGCCAACCCCCAAAAATATAGGGCAAGAGGTAACGTGATGTTCTTCTGAGGACACGGTGCAAGTATGAACCGAGATGTCCGTGATAGCTGGGACAGTCCCTACAAGAAACAGGAGAAGATGTCGGCCAGGTAACACACGGTATTCATATTTAGTATATAATCGACTAAATAATGAAATTTTGTCTCAATCCTCATTGCTGTATTACAGTTCTAACTTACTTTGTTATCGGTTTTATGAAACAGTCATTATTCATAGCAATAATTTGCTAACATATTGCTCATTGCCGAATCTTAGTGGCAATAGATAGTAGCCCGAATAGCGGGGGGGGGGGGGGTCAACATATGACACATTTCCTAATTTCAGTGGCTATAACTGGTTAACATATTTGTCAATCGCTGATTTTGATTCCCGTCTTGACTTCTTTTGTAACTGTTTTTATACAGTGTCATTATTAATGACAGTAAATGGTTAATATATTGTTCGTGTCCAATTTTTAACTTTTCTTAGTCCAAATGCCAATTTTCTTTCTCCTGTTTTCTTTTCTCAGTGTGCCCAGACGTCGTTTTTCAAGGCGATAATTAGGGAGAAAGTTTCAATGACATATTGAACATGAATTAAACATGGCCGTTAATGATGCAAAACCGCATTGGTATGTTTACATGGACATACAGCTGGTTTAAGCGACACCCTTGTATATCAACAGCTATAGTCAAAACGGCAAAACCGTACAGGAAATACAGCTTTTTCTGTATAAAGTTTTCCATCCAAGGCACTCGTGGTGGGGCCCTTGATCTATATCTGGGCTGGCGACTTTCGAAACTCGGTCAAGGTCACCACTGCCTGCAACTTACCACATGTAGACACACCGCATACATTTTCAGTCTGGGGCCAAGTATAGACGCTATAAGTGTTCACCAAGCTCTGAAGCTATACATTGCAATACTAATTGCCTGCGTGATTTGCGCGTTTAAGCCCACATGCAGAGGCCTAATTACATGTATGTTGAAAAATAGTGCAGCAGATAGTGCAACGTATAGGGGATCATTGGCCAGGCTACGCTCTATGCCCTGTTCTAATGTTGCAAGAAACTGGGTCAAATATACTTCAGTAATGTTAGAGCCTGGGGCATTATTTGATCAGTCGAGGAACGTACCAAGATACATGACATTTGGTAATGCAATTTGATCATTATGGCTGGCGTGCGAAAAACACCAAATCCATGAATATACCGAACTAGCAATTAGGACTACAACGCTCTTTGTATAAATTTTGTGATTGGCTAGTTTTCTAGGAGCACAGGTTGTGTACTGGTACCATCTTTATATAAACATCTAACGTACAGTATTTTTTCAGAAAAAGACTTACATAATCATTTTGAAGCTTTTGAGTTTCATTACTTACAGTGATATCGGCGCCGGGGGTTGGTGGCGGACAAGCCCTTAACGGTTAAATCGTAGTGATACATTTGAGAAAATTACAAAAACGTGATTGATGTCTTCCCAGGATTTAAGCTGGCAACTGTCGTATAACAGAGCCACAAGGCCATTTCTTTCAAGAGGCCATTCGGTGATAATGTTATTCCGAACCTCCGTTCTGTCGGCATATTTGAGAAAGAATGTGATTTGGGTTCAAAATCAGTCCAAGTTTCCAATTTCTAACTTTTCCTAGTTTGCGGTTTTTGAGATCATAGTTTTCGATCTCAAAAAGATTCAAACATATACAAAAGACTCCTAATACATCGAGAATACATGAAAATTTTTTCAAAATGCGAAACTTTTTGTGACATCATGTATTCAACCTACAGGAAGCTTTGCAATTTGCAAAGGTTAAACATCCGTCCCTACAATAATATCAGCGGTTATGGAGTAGAATAATAAACAGCAAGAGTGGGGAGTAATATAAACTGCCTCAACCGGAATAGGAAAAGTGGGTAAATCTATGTGAGGGGAGGCGGTTTGGGGGAGTTGCAGATTAAAAAAGAAAACGGCATATTGTTTTTTGGACAAGGGTGGAAAGTAACCAAAATGGCCACAGCCATCTTTTCATGACTTGCTTGGTAACGATATAAATCAACCTGGAACATTGACTTGAATTCTGACACGAAATTCATTAAAGCAGAAATGAACGAGATTTATGGGTTATCAGATAGACTCGTATTCACATATCAGTGATATTATTTTGAAGTAAATTCACGTTGAGAAGCAGGATTTCGCAATACAAGAATTCTTGCAAGACCATAAGTCACGCCATGTATTAAAGAAACCGGAAACATGAAGACGCGTCAGTGATACTCTATCCTATTCACTCCGCATGGCAAAAAAGAAAAAAAAAATAAAATAAAATAAACAAAAACAACAACAACAACAAATACAACAGGTTAAACTTGATAATTCTTTCCATTTATCGATGAGAACTTTTCTGCTAACTTTCAACTGCGATAATAAGCTTGTACAGGATACCAAAAATAAAGACGGTACTTTTTTGAAAACTTTGGGTTGGATAATTTTTCTACACATATATGCAGTTGATCCTATGTATGTTGTTTCGTATTTTAGCGACCAAATCGAGGATCACGTTTATTGATAAGTTTTTCATTGATACTGATAAATACATTATAGAAATGGACAAAAAGATATCAATATCGATTCATTTTTTACGATATGGAATGTTCCTTTATCCATATAGGGGTATTAACATGTCAGTATCAATATGGCTGGGATTTTCGGGTGTTTCGGGTTTATTTCAGTAGAAATGAAATGACTTTCTGAAGAGAAAGTCTCCCAGCTTATCAATATTTTTGAGGCAGTGTTCCTTCAGCTCTAAATATTGTGTTATTTAGCGGACTCAAAACATCGCCCACATCTGGCATATCCGTTAAAGTCGCTGAATTGTCAATATCAACGAATAAGATTATTCATGTCGATAATTCATTTACATTGGTTTTATTTATTTATTGAATTAGTGTTTATTGCCATGCTCAAGAATTTTTCACAAGTATGATTGCAATCAGGTTTATGGGTAGAGGAAGCTGGCAGGCCCGGACTAAACCACAGACCTTCGGTATATATCTGACAAAGCTCTTAATATAAACACCACGGATCAAAGATCTGATGGTCACATCCAGCCAGAGTACCCACTCCCTGTCCACGATGTAATTCTCGATAATCGATATCAAGAAATGCAACTGATTATCGATATCGATAGTTCTCGATTCATTGATAATTTGGCCCTTTTCTATTAAATCAACTAAAGCATTATGAAATTGTTTCAGTTCGAAGCGGAGTGGCGAGAATAAGTTGAATTACTTCATGTCTTATTATATTTCCCTCTTTTGATGAACCGCAGCCATGTTTTCTGTGAGGGGAGACTCCTAGAGACGGTTCAGATGAGTGGGATTTATGCCGATGGTAAGACCTTTGTCGACATGCCGATGCGAAGAGATCCAGGTACGGTAACCCCCAAAATAAAATCAAATTCAACTAATATTTGCTTTGATACAGAAAAAACAGATTTGCACACCTAAAATATGTGAGCAGAAACCTTTATAAAGTCATATGGATAAGGTCTTCTTGAAATGTTACGTTTTTCAGTATATTAGTCTACATATGGTTTTATACTTCAGACAAAATAACATTTCTTTTCATGTATCATGAGACGGCGATATTTATGTTTTACATCGGCTAAATGTCTGGGAATAATAACAACTATTGTAACCACAACGACTTTTTCATAGTGAAACAAATGCTAAGCCAATGCCAAACCCCGCTTTCCTCGTTCGTCAGGCGTTGAGTAGCATTAAAGGGTTTACGGGGCTCGTAGAGAGCGTTTTAACAGCATTAGGTTTGTTGAAGACGAATTATCACCGTAAAGTCTACGAGTCAGCTACCCTATATTTTGGTAAAAAGTTGGTCGGTCGATTGGTCTAGATCGTTGACATGTATTGCTGGCGATTTGGTGCCTGACTCTGAGGTCGTTGGTTCGAAACCCGGAGAGGTCTCAGGCAATTTTCATCACTAGAACCTGTGCTATACCGAGAAAGTCTAATCTCTAATGACGGTAAAACTGTTACTTAAATTCACTTTCTAAATGACATGTACCACTCTGAGTTTCCTGCCTACGACGGGGTGGGAGTGGAATCAGTATAATGGCTGGGTAAGGTTTGACTGGTTTCTTTGGCATGGCGTTCCAATCAGGCAGCACGATGAATAAGTTGACAATATGCTTGCTTTCAGTCTTAGCTAAAATTATGTAAATATACCCCAATAATGGGTCTAAATGGCTTGTCCCAGGACGCACACTCTATTAGGAGTAAGTTTACAACCTTGGAAAGGATGTGAATTAACGCCTTAAGAAAGAGTGTAATTTAACACCCATTAGAAAAGGTGTGAAAACCCTTGGAAAGTGTGCTGATTAACACCTCTTGGAGAGGGAGAGGTTAAACACCTTTTGGAAAAAGTGTGAATAGACACTTTTCAAAAATGTTGCAAAATAACACCTTTTGGAAAAGGGGCAAATTAACACCTTTCAAAAAGGTATGAATTAACGTCTTTCAGAAAAGTTGTAAACTAACAGGCATTTCACCGTTTAGAAATGGTGTACATTCCAATTTAAAATGATTTACATACCATTCATGAAGAAGATTTTCGTGCTATTCCATTTCTGCGTTTTCAACTGCATTCTGTCCCATGCTCAAAACCTCGAAGTCCTGCCGAGAGGTAAGCCACAGGCTATCATGGATGACATACTTATACAGCAGTGCTAGGACACCCAACACCCAAATGATATTTACTCAGAGGCTGTACGTAAGATTTTCAAACATTTTAACAAATGTACCCGACTGAGGCTGAACACAAAATATTTTGCCTAAAGTGGTAAAATCTATTTCATCGCAAATCGGGGGTATGGTTTCCTTAATCTCATCATAAACGTCCAAAACATGTATGAGGCATGCCGATAAAGAAAAACAATAAGAGTTACTGTGCAATGATAGTGCACTTTTATCTTATATCAAAATTAATATGTGTCACCAACGTTGAACATGTAGCTGTGTATTAAGATCAATCTTTTGCGTATGTTTTTTTTCCAGGCAGGTGCTTAACTTGTTCCATACTTAATATGTGTTCAGTTGTCCTAACCACAGTTGATCTAGAATAAATAAATTCCATAAAAAAATTCCGAACACTGTAAGGGCGTTACACTCTTGCGCATCTCAAGTAGAACAACCAATAGCTGGCCAATAGTCTATCCAGTCCAGTGAGAAAACCCGTGGCTTCGAACGATGGTTCGCTCTCCACAAACAGCGGGATTGTTGAAGCTTCGTTGAGATTCTCTCCAAAATATTTCGAAATGGTATGATCACTTTATATGTCCTGTGAAATAAAATAAACTAGACTCATCATCTGTTCAAAGATAATATAATGTTTTTTTTGTATGGGCAAAACATCATTAGGCCTACATTTTTTAATTTTAGTTTTGTAACTTGTTTTTATTTCTTAAGGGAGTGCATAAAATGGATGTACTGTTAATTAATACTAGACAGCAAAAAAAAAAAACACACACACACACACACACACAAAAAAACAAAAAACAAAAAGCAAAACGAAACGAGGCAAAAAAGACAAACCACAGCTTATGTTCGCTGCGTCTTAATCAGCTGTATTATCTCTTTAAAGAGCTTACATTTCACATTCTTCGTTGGAGAGATGTCTAAAATGTAAGGTTGGTATCTGTTAAGTCCAGAAAGCAATAGATTGTCCTCATCTTTGTCAGTCAGAGCGCCGCAGTCCGTCAATAAATGAAAAATAAGATACTTTTACTAATATAGGTTTGACAAGGACAACTCCTTTAAAGCCTTTTAATATTTATTTGAGCTTTTGTGTATGAGTAGAAGTACAGTCAAGCCTCAGAGACTCGCGGGGTATGCATGAGTTATGCGATTGTTGCTGCCTCTGTATAGGACTAATGTGACTCTTAGTGCGCCCCATTGTGAGAACACATGTCTAAAATTCTACTTACTGAATACAAAACACTGAACAGAAGATTGTAACGGCTCATATCTTTCTCATATGTCACTCAAAACAACATAGATCAATACTGATCTGCTCTTTATCACAGGTGAAAGGTTTAGATTTTATGTAGGTTTCTATCGTAGAAATCAGATACAACAAGAACACATTGTCCTCAGTGAGCAATACGTCATCACTGTTGATAGACAAAGAAACTTTAACAAGACTTGAAACCTTCAGCCGGGCTCAGATATTTTAATATTTATAGTGTAATCTTGTTTAAAACTGAGAGAGCTCTATCTATTTAGTGAAATAATAGCAAATACTAAGCCTTTAGAAACTCACAAGCAGTAAGGCAACCAGATATGCGGTACAGGTTGTCTTTAAAGCTTGATAACTTTATCAGGATTTATATGGTTAACTCCCTTGTCTGTTCCTTGATCAGTTTCAGCTTAGTTTGCATCTCTTTTTTTTTTCACAATTCTAAACTTAAACAGAAACAACCTTTCTTTGTTTTAAATGCTATTTTCCTTAACTAGGAAATTCATGAGACATATAGCTTAATTACTGTATAGATGTATGGCAGAAGGTTTCACGGCTAATTTTTAGTAGATGTTCTACCTTAAAATGGATTAATATGCATTCTTACCCTGAAGGTTCACTGTAGAATGTTGATTAAATGGGAATAGCTCTCGTTCTTTGCTATTTCTCCCATTAAATGAGGCAGTGAGTCTTAATTCTCCGGAAATCTTAATATTAATTTTGTCTATAACGTAAGCCGGGTGTGGGCTAATTAACTTTATGATTGGACATTAGATGGGTTTGCAATGAAATTATCACAAAGAACAGCATACATAAGAACACACGGCTGTGTAACTCATTTATTTTGTGACAAAATAACTTTAAAAGCTTGCTGGTTTTAACTATGTTGTTATAATATATAGGGTTTAGCTGTAGAGCAAGCTGGTCATAAAACTGTTGTTTTACATATTATAAAGATAAATATGTTTACGTGCATTTGCTAAACGTCGGGGCAACATTTATAAGAATACAGGGTCGCCAGAAATTATCTCTATTTAGGTTAATATAGGTCTGTACCGGAAGTCAAGTTTTTCCTATCAGTTCAATAATCAAACCAATGGTGATCAAACAGGATAAAATATAACTTACATGTGAGGCTGAGAGACAGAAGCTCAACAGATAAACACATTCTGATCAAGTATTGTCATGAATGACAGGATTTAATTAAATAGTGTTTTGATTCCCCAGTGGCTGGGTGGTCTAAAGAGTGCCCTAACACGACAATATAGCCCATATTACGGATGTGGTTACAGGTTTGCTTCACTGCTTAACACCTCGGTATGCACATTTTTGTAATACAAGAGCTAACCTCGGACTTTTCTAAGATGCCGAAGAGGTGCTATTTTACATCCTTTTAACTTTAGGTTGACCCTTTGTTACACTGAAGACATTGCTTGGAGTTCGTCAGGTTGTCGAGAGAGTGTTAAGTGCCAATTAATGCCTCTTAACAGCAGAGAAGCACCTTTTTAACACCAACAATATGCTGTTGCCTCTTGTAAGGTGTGGTATGTGTGTTCATCACTTCAGAATACCCTTTTAATGCAAGTTCAACACCCGTTTGATACCAAGTTAAGCAAATTCAATCAGTGTTAACAACAGAAAGCCAACACTGTATAGTGTTATGAGGCGTTATTTTTTCACACTAATGTACATACGGACGAATACATGTAATATGGGTAAGAAAAACCATACACATACATGAATACATGAATGGTGTGATCCCCAAAGATGTGTAGAAATGATGGCAGCGGCTTGTGAAAGAAAGAAATCCCTCCAAACCTTATTCTAAATAAAAGAAATGCTTGTAGTCAAAATTATGAGAAAGATAACTTGGGATATAGTGTAAGACCAACCACAGAATGATTCACACCTTTTCCACGTCTATTTCAAAAATCTATACTAAAGGTTGTTATCCTGAGGATTCTTGCTCCATTTCACCTATATATCATACAAACACTCTTTTAGCACACCTCCTTAAAAGGTGCATTCACGGATGAACAGGGTGTTTTTAGTAAATTTACACCATTTCAGCACCATTTAAACTAAGAGTGTAAACAAGGAGACACTGTCGTGATATGACGGAAATAAAAATCTACCACCGAGAAACAGTCTAGCGTATATTTATATATTTGACTGTTTTAAGCACCATTCAGCAAGTACTCTTTTTGAAACAGTCTTGTTAACATGGTTTTAAAATATGATAAGAAATGACCCGCCCGTCTGAAAGGCACATGGTCTGTTCACTGTATGTTGAGCTGTTGAACAATTTACTTCATGAATAATGAAGTATTAATGCCTATCCCTTATATCTCCCTTTGAGCAATTCGAGAGGGTGTATGTCATATCACTCTCTATGCTTGTGCAGTGACATATATATGTTTACAAGACCTCTTGATCGGTGCCCCACATTCCGTTGATGATTCACGGCCATTTTTATAGGGAGAGACACACTTATATGGGTCAAAGAAAACTAGGATCTAAGGATGTATTCATACACGTATACTGATTTCATTGCATATACTTTTGTAGGCTTGAGATATAGCAAAATTTAAAGGCCACATTTACGACAGCCGGATACGGCCACTCGCGTTTTCGCCCTTTCGGGCGAAAAGACGAAAGGGTGAATTTAGGTGGAAACCTTGAACGTTTGACGCGAAGGCGCGGTAACACGAGGCGAAAACACAAAATTGTTGGTACGTTGGTATGTTTTCCTGGGCAAAAGAAAGATATTAAAGTCACATTTTCGAAGAGGTCCCTGTCTAACGAGCGAGTGCTGAATTCGGGCAATTGACCTTATTTATCAAGGCCAGTTAGATTTTGGTGTTGCCAAGTGGAGTTAATTGGAGCGCTAGTGTAGAGTAATGAACCTGGCGCCTTTCCCCAACTCGATTGCAGTACGTTCAAGCCCAAATGACATGGGAAGTTCTGCGAGCAACCTCCAAATACCAAATACCAATCAAATAAATTAGTAAACATGTTTTGGCTATGTAGAATATATAGCGAGGATCCTAGTGAATTCTCCTTGTATGTTAAGCTGTATATCCATACGGGGAGACATACGCTGTTCTGAAATATATCGGCGGTTCCAGTTCTCGTGGATATTTCTCGATAGTACGATTGGGCCGGTCTGCTGCAGAGACAAACCATCGTCATACGAATGTGGAAAGTCAAACAATCAAACAAACGAGAAAAATGGATGACATTTAACATTAATAACGATAGCTCATTTGTAACAAATATCGTCATATCGTCGTAAAATAAAATCATTTTATATTCGGGCAATTGACCTTATTTATCAAGGCCAGTTAGATTTTGGTGTTGCCAAGTGGAGTTAATTGGAGCGCTAGTGTAGAGTAATGAACCTGGCGCCTTTCCCCAACTCGATTGCAGTACGTTCAAGCCCAAATGACATGGGAAGTTCTGCGAGCAACCTCCAAATACTAAATACCAATCAAATAAATTAGTAAACATGTTTTGGCTATGTAGAATATATAGCGAGGTGGATTGGTGAATAGAGAATAAACATTGTCTAAATAGGGGGGTTAAATGGGACTTTGACCGCCATTTTGCTCTTCGCTTTTTATCGTTTTACGTTCAAAGCAAGCCTGACATTTGTGAAAACACCCCTGTTGTGAAAGAGGTATGACCCAAGAGGCTTGTGTCCATTATGCATAACATGGATAACATGGTCGTAGCTCTTATTCAAAAATAAGAGTGTTTTCAAAAATGCCAGGCACCTATTTGCAGGCTTGCAAAGTCAAACTGACATGCGCCATGGTGATGTAAGATATGGCCTACAAGACCATCAGTGCCTAGTTAGTTTGTAACACACAAATGCCTTCAAACGAAAAAATACCTGGCTGACTATATCGACACGATATATAGGTACAGAGTTACGCAAATTCATTCGTATATATGAATGAATTACAGCCGTTTTTCACAGTACAGATGCTTGTAAACAATAACCATTTTCCATGTTTTCATTCGTGTCAGATGATATATTAAAGCGTTTTGAGGCCTTACCCGGTCATCTTGACCAGGAGACTGTTCGGGCCTTTGTGGAGGACAACTTCGCTCCACCAGGGTCAGATACTGAGTTTGTCACACCTGAGGACTGGCGAGAAAGGTAAGGAAAGGAACGAATCGTGGCGAGATAATGAGGGACAGGAATAAATCGTGGGGAGAAAAGTAGGAACAGGAATGAATCATGACAAGAAAAGTAAGGACAGGAATGAATCGTGGCGAGAAAAGTAAGGAGTGGAATGGATCGTCGTGAGAAAGGTCAGATCAGTAAAGGAAGCAAACAATTCAGCCAGATTTACCTTTCCTTTAGATTTTCACGAAGTGTAATGCAAGGAGGTCTGATTATATTAAGACTGGAAGTCTGTCTTACAACGTATTTCGTCTGTTAAGTTTTTGACACCAAAGTTATTTTGACATCATGTGCAACAAAATAATGAATTTTCTCGTCTGAGTATGCATGTTCATAAGAATCAGGCGATAAACTTACACGTATCTATTTATGCAGGCCGAAATTTTTGGATGAGATAAAAAATCCGGAAATACGTCAGTGGGCATCTCACTTGAATGTTGTGTGGAGAAGCCTGTTTAAAAGGGTAAGGCTACTAAAGAACAACACAGCGTGGACTATCGCTCATCTAGTGTTACATTTTTGGTAATTTCCATTATGGTATCAACGACAAGCACTTCATGTTAACCGACAGGTGTTTTTAATTCTGCGGAGATATTTCCATGTACTGTAAACTATTAAAAAACTTCAGGTATGAGTGATTACAGATTACAGTAACCATCAACCAGTCGATCGGTGAAAAGCATTTAATCAACCAAGTCAATCCGGTGATCAACCATTCCGTAAATATACTGGCCAGTCAGGTAATAAATCATTTTCCATTTTCAGACTATACCTGATGTGGCCAAACATCCAGAGCGTCACTCGCTGCTCCCTCTGCCACACAACTTCGCCATTCCTGGCGGACGATTCCGGGAAATGTTTTACTGGTAAAACCACTTCTCTCCCTGCTTCTTTTAATCAACTTGTTTGAAAGATGGTAAAACCATTTATCTGCCTTATTCTTCTTCACAATATGAGTGAAAGTTGGTAAAACAACTTGTCTACCTTGTTCTGTTAACCAATGTAGGTTAAAGGTGGTAAAACCAATCATTCGAAGCTCATTCGGTTAACCAGCACATGTGAATACTGATAACACCACATATTTACTTTAGAATGTTAACCAAAGCATGTGAACGCATGTAAAACCACTGGTGTACCTTATTATTATTAACAATGTAACGCGTGTCAAAGCTGGTAAAACCATGTCTCTCTCTCATTCTGTTAACCAACACTTGTGAAAGTAGGTACAACCATTTGTCTACGAAAACATATTCACTAGCTACAAGCATATGTAAGACAGGTATTTATGTTTGGTTTCAGGGACTCTTACTGGGCAATCAAAGGCCTTCTCTTGTGTGAAATGAGCTCCTCTGTGAAGGGCATGTTGAGAAACTTTGTAGCCTTAATCAACAGGTGAGCGAACCAGTATGTTTACACTTATCGTATTGTGTTTATCTAAGACTTGGGCTGAGTGCCATCGTGTGAGAACCATGTTAACGTGGAAACCATTAATGACCAGATGTCCGTCTGAATGCGACAGACGGTCGACTGAGATATGAATCCCAGACTGTGATATTATTGTTACCCAAATAACTTTCTAAAGTGATCTTCAGTAATCTGATTCAATAGGCTTAAAGGTCATGATACCTTGATTAGCTAAGGACAACCTCGCATCAGTTGTTAGCTTTGGCAGGAACCTTCATGGCAAGGTTTGATGGTTTCCTCCGTCCATTAACATGACTGTACGCCATAAAAACAAAACCTAATTCTACTTGCTAAATAACCAGTCTTACCTCTAAACATGAATGAATAACATGATCCAGATGTGTATAAACTTTTAATTATGAAAAGCAAGTAACCTTCGTCATTTTTTTATTGTGGCACGGTAATCGGAGCTTTAAATATATAGTTTCACATTAAAAACAAAACTTTGTTGCAGATTTGGTTACGTTCCCAACGGTTGTCGTGTGTATTTGGCGGAACGATCGCAGCCCCCTCTCCTGGCGAGTATGGCAGAAGACTACGTCAGCGCCACGGGCGATAACCAGTTCTTGGTCGAAATTTTGCCTACCCTTGAACGGGAGTATGTGTTTTGGATCGAAACCCACGGAGTGAATGTTACGAAGGATGGTGAAACGTTTCGACTTCAGCGATACTTGGGGTCTTTGTCCACACCACGGTAGGTCGAAGGTATATTGAGAAGTTTAATGGAAAACATATGCATCCCATATTTCGTGACATGCTATGGTTTGCACTTTTCTTTACAAGCAACATGTCCAAAATTCACGTTCAGAAAAGCATAATTTTTATAAACTACTGCTATTTGAAGAAACGCCATAGCATGTTGTCTTCAGGGTAACTTCCAAGTAGGTGGGTAGTTATATGGGTATAAAGTTTTCAGTTCCTTCAAAACTGACAAAGTTTCGGAACAAATTATGAAGTGCTTAAAACTGCGCAGATATTTACAGGGTATCACCAACATGTAACGTCTCGGAGTTAGCACATGTATCATCGATTCCGTGCTCACCATCCCTCAATTCTGAAGCAAATCTTGAACTCAATGAGTAAAAACCAGTAACCTTTGGAAGACATCTCTATCATTTATCAGAATGTTCAAGTCCAAGTCATGCTGGCTTCCTCTCCGGCCGTACGTGGGAAGATCTGCCAGCAACCTGCGGATGGTTGTGGGTTTGCCCCTGGATTTGCCCGGTTTCCTCCCACGATAATGTTGACCGCCGTCGTATAAGTGAAATAGTCTCCAGTAGAGCCATCGGCAATTTGAGGCAGATTGGAACGTCTCACGTGTCGCCAGGCATTATGGTACTCATCAGTCCACCGTATACAGACAGTTTGACCGCTACCAGCAGACAAACACTGTCAATGACCGCTTCATTGTCCATTCCCATCGTCGGAATCGGTTCCTGCAAGCAGCCACTACAGCTGAAAACAACGAACCGACCAATCAGCACCAATATTGTACGTCGCCGACTCAGCGATGCGGGTTTGCGTTGCCTTTATGTTGGTGCACGTTTGACTCCACGTCACAGACGCGCTCGACTTAACTGAGCATCGGGAACTGGCGCAGTGGGCAGTGGCAGAATATCGTCTTTTCGGATGAAAGTCGATTTTGTATCGACGCAGTAGACGACCGAGTAAGGGTATGGAGGTGAAAGGTTCAGTGACCCATGTGTATTGGAGAATGACCGTTGGGCAGGGTTTCCGTCATGATATGGGGGGCTAGGGACGTTATGTTCCGCCTGAGATCTTCCAAAATAATGGACAGGGACGTGGTACAGGCGTCACGACCAGCGCAACTCGATGAAGTGTTGAGGCCTGTGGTCCTTCCATTTTTTGCTCGAAGACGCAGTCTTGTTCTACGGCAAGGTAATGACATTTCTACTGAACATCCAGACGATGGGTTGGCCAGCTTTAAGTCCAGAATTAAATCCTATCGAGCACCTCTGGGATGAAATTGAACGCCGCATTCGCCGGCGCATGCAGCCAGTTACCTTGCAACAACTGCAACAAAGCGTCGTTGACACTTACAATAACATTCCTCGGTTGTTCATCCGAAGTCTCTTCAACAGCATGGGTAGTAGATGTGCTGCTGTTGTTGACGCTAATGGGGGTCACACTCGTTATTGATGTTAAATTTTATTCCATCAGAAAATTCAATTCCCAAAGGCGTGGCTATTGAGCCAAATTAAATGAATTCTGCTATTTCCATTCATTCAGAAGAATCAGCACGATATGCTCTTTTAACTGTGTTATTCTCTTGTTGTGTAAAAGAAATATGTTTCAAAAAATTCAATCGGCTCTTACTCATTTGCAGTTTATACTATTTCTCGCATTCGCGTTTATTTTGTAATTAATATATATTGTTGCTAGTGGGGTCATATCTTTCTATAACAAGAAGGTGTCAGTTTCTCTCATGTGCTGAGATATTATAACTAGCTGAAAACAAACAAAATGTTTGGAAACTATAATATAGTTGTTGGAAATAAGGTTATAACGCTTTTTCACGGGAGTAACCTCCACAGGCAGAACGTTTACAGTTCTTTGACAGATTTTATTAGGAGCAGAACCAGTACAAAATCTATATTGCCAATGACCAGCCTAAAGTGCCTGTGTATGGGAATAATATCCAGTCCTTGTCTCAGTACTCTACTCAAACTTCAGGCATATCTTGGACCTAATGCATGAATTGCGCAAATATTATCTAGACGATGTCTTTAAATCTTTACCAGAAAGTTACTATTTACCCGAGTTTTGTAGTAAGAAATCGCACGTATTGCATATGATTTATCGGCTTTATTGCAGGTTAGTTCTGTGCCAGAAAGCCACTTTACACTTCAGTATGATGGTCTGTACAATATATATTAAGCAACCTTTGTCGAAATACTTTGCATTGTAGTTGGTAAAGGTTAAAATACACTGATCTCGCTGGTTCGGATACGGCTTTAAGTCAGGGGATTTCTTAAGTAGTTGACGGAGAGCGGTGGTTTCCCCCGGGATCGGTATCTGATTTGCTGCACCCCAAAATATGTGAAACGATCTCGTAAAACATTCATAATCAAACAGCAAATAACTAATGACTGCATCGAAATCAAACAAATATGTTGATGATCGTGTCCTCTCGATGTTTCAGTCCAGAGTCTTTTAAAGAAGACAAGGCTGTCTTCCTTAACGGTAAGGATTTCAAACTAACACCAGCTAAACGAGACAAAACATTCCAGTTGGTATAATTTCTATAAACTCACGCATATTGCGATATGTTCATGCTAACTCAGTTTCACTCTTTCCTCGAAAAATGTGTTTTAGAAAGAGCTCTTCCTCCATTGATTTATTAAAAAAGATTATTTTGGATGATACTTTACAACCACTTCTTCGTTAAAGGAGTCAAACAGAATTCATGACGATTTAGTCCGAAACATTTCGCCTAACGTAGGGGGGAGGTGGGGGGGGTGCTGAGTGCAGTACAACATGGACTGTTTGCAACCGGATGTTTGAGCTATTCCCAATTGGTTATTTATTGCGCATTTTACAGCTCATTCCAAAGCCACTCACGTGTGGTAAAAACCCAAGTATCACGGCTCTGATGAGAAGCATTAAGGATATCCGTTGGTGACATTTGCAGGAAAATTGCAAATCGGTAATGGCATACGTTTTTCCTGTCGGACCCAACCTGACTTGACCATTGTTTTCTAGAACTGCACGAGTAATATGTTATCAGTTTGCCCACAAAGCGTCATCGTAAATGCAGGAAAGAACAACAGACTTCAGAGATTTAACTCGATTTACCTTTGGCGGGAAAGGTTCCGCACTGACTCTATATGGCCCTATTTAACGACAACCAAGCCATCGACAATAACGCAGTGAATACAAAGACCATATCATGACGTAACACAATGAATTCCTTTCTGTCTCCTTTTTAATTCTTTCGAAAGACAATAATATAGACTAGCACATGCAGAACACTCTAATAACGACTCATACAGACTGAAAGACGCAGAACAAGTCCTGTGCATGTCATTAGATCACATTCGTTTAGAATTTCTAATAATAGCAGCGTAAACTCAATCATCCAGAGTTTAATGTTTATGCCAGTTGTTTGCCTTTAGCTATTCAATTATATATTTATTTATTTATTTGATTGGTTTTTACGCTGTGCTCAAAAGTATTTCACTTGTATGACGGCGGCCAGCATTATGGTGGGAGAAAGGTGGGCAGAGTCCTGAGGAAACGGCATCCGTCCACAGGTTACCGATATAAACTGTGACATTAAAAGAAAAATAGGAATAACCTCCTCTTCGGCATGATGTTCCGGTGGCGGCAGCACGTCTGTGACATGAATTCGCCCTGCCACAAGGAGACATACATATAAATCATCTAAAGACTCCTCCCAGGCATATGATTGAAAAACTGTTGAGTACGACCTAAAATCCAAGGATAGATACATAGGACAAATGGAAAGGGATCTGCACATTTTAACCCATGTCATTGCCACGTAAGAGGCCAAACTTTGTTACCGACAGTTTTGTACATGTATGTGTTGAAATAACCACATATACATTTGGGGGAGGAGGGATTTTCAAGGTAGCTTTTCTCGTATTTTATTCTTCTTTAACAACACCAAAGAATGTTTACAGTTATTGGAATTAATTCCATTATAATTCCGCGGTTAACTGTGAAGTAAATTCGTATTTTGCTTAGGACCCTAACTGAGGAGTCGATAGAATAGATTTCCCGACTGTCTCAAACAAGTGATTTATCTCAATGAAAGGTGAAAACCAAAGTGACCCGTCACTTGTAACTTTGGGAATGGGAATTTCTGAAATACTTTCGGGTCATTTTATGCATAGTGTTATATTTCTGTGAAAGGAACATGATACTTCCCGTGGGACAGATGTGCATAGGTCAAGAAACTTTTTGGACAACTACTTGTCAAACGAAAACTGGTAGAAAAGAAAATATTTCACTCCCTGTGTTAGGCCGAAGATAACCGTCAAATAAAACAAACTGGGAACAAAGTAATAGTTAACCCTCTGAATAATGTTAGCTACATCTGTTTGCAGCTGAAGAAAAGCGCTACCGTGACCTGAGAGCAGCCTGCGAGTCGGGATGGGACTTCTCCTCCCGGTGGTTCAGTCGCTCTGGTCCCCACAGGATGACTCTAACCAGTATCCGCACGTCCCAGGTGCTTCCCGTGGACCTCAACAGCATTATGTACATGATGGAGACAAGTCTGGCAAGGCTGTATGGGATAACAGGTAGGGTGTATCTTTAATCTCATGGCCATAATGTGTTATTGCCGCAAATTCTGTTTGACGTCATATCTGCTGCTCTACACGTGGTAGAGACCTGGGCAGGGAGTATGGGATAGCAGGAATATTGTCCATTGTCGCAAATCTTTTAGATGCAATATCTTCCATTGTACACCTGGTAGATTCTGGCCTGACCAATGAGCATGGGATAGGAGATATAAGGTTTCATTGCCAAAAGTGGTTTCAGTGTTACATCTTTTGTTTTATTTGTGGTTGTCCAGCCTGGACAAACTCCATGGGATATAGCAGATATAATGTGTCATTGTAAAAAGTAGCTAATTTCTTAAACTTCCGCTTCTCACACTGTGCACCATTGTGGACATGGTAGAGTGTAGTCTGACCAATCTCGAAAGCTGGTATAATGTATCGTTGCCAGTCCTGTTTAAATTCCACAGCTTCCGTGGTGCACCTAGTAGCGTCCAACCTGTCCAGCATTGTAAATACCGCCTTGTCAGTTGTTCTTAAATCATTTACAACGTCACCTGAAGGAATGGAAACTTGGTCTCAGACACGCTTATGTAGCTTAACAATATGAATTCGAAACAATTCTAACAGCATTATGTCAGCAATGGAGTCGCTGTGAGTTCGTCAACTCATACTGACTTCCTCTTCGGTCGAACCTGGGAAGGCCTGCTAGTAACCTGCGGATGGTCGTGGGTTTCGTCCCACCATAATGCTGCCGGCCGTGGTATAATTGAAATTTTCTTCAATACATCTTGAAAGACCACCCAGATAAAAAAAATGACTATAACTATGCCAGTGCTGCGTTGCCTACAGGAAACAAGGACCGCCAGGTGTATTTTGAGCAGCAAGCTGTGCTCCGAGCTAAGGCCATAGAGGCAGTATTCTGGGACGACCATTATGGCTGTTGGTTTGATTTTGACCTTGAGCATTCGGCGCCCAGACAGTACTTCTACGGCTCTTCGGCTTTTCCAATGTTTGCCGGCTGTCATGGCACTACAGTTAGCGCCAGAGCTCAGAAAGAGGTGCAGTTCTTGAAATATCTACAGGTAAGTCCAATGAAAAAAAAAAAAGGATAAAAGTAGTTTTCAGGAGATACAAAACTTTACTCATTTTTCTACTCATATACTCATTGTATATATTATAAATATGTTAATATGGACATGGAACGTGCGTATTGTTATGTATATAATATGAACATTTCTTTAAGGCAACTGATTGATGTCGTTGTTCGTACTTATGGCAATACATATTAGTATGTTTTGAGGCCACTTCGGCAATATTTCAGCCATGTAGGGGCGAACATACTTTAGAATAAATGAATGAGTAAGGCTGAATCTCCCCTGGGAAACACTGCAACTCTACAGTTTATGTGTAGTAGAGAATCTAATTTAGAATAGCAACTGAAGCAAAAGCAACCATTTTTCAACTCTCATAAAAAGCTCGTTGGTTTATATCATTTTATATCATTTATTTATTGCCATTGGATTGAACAAAGGTTTATGGATGGATTAGAGTGTAACGCCCCTTGCTAGTTACCAAACAAAACTCCTGACTTGATCCCACAGCCGGACCAACCAGAATTGCATGTCTCATTGACCAGAGGTTGATCGCGTCAAAGCAATCATTCACGTCCACTATCTGAAGTAAAGCTTTAAAATTCCCTATTCTGAGTTTAAGGACTTTAACTCTCTATATTAACCTGTGGCAATCTGACTGGATTCAGTCTTCAGGTGCCCTGGGGTTCCCTGGAGGCATTCCGACCAGCCTGGACTCTACAGGTCAACAATGGGACTTCCCGAACGCCTGGCCGCCACTAATGCACGCCATTATAATGGGACTGGCCCAAAGCAGCGACAAGGCCGTCCAAAATGCGGCGCTTGACTTGGCACAAAAGTGGCTGCGGTCTAACTACAGAACCTGGAAAGCAACCGGACATATGTTTGAAAAGGTGGATAAATAATATCTCTAACTTATTTTTACACTGTCTTCAGGTCCAGTTAAATCCGAACCTATATGTAATACATTAACCATACATTAATACATGTATTATCGAACAGTATTTCACTGCACTGTGAACTGAGAAGCCAGCAATACATGCGTTAAAGAACAGACCCAATTTAAACAATTTAAGTACGCATCATTTAAAAAGGCCATTTCGTGCTGATTCCAAATATTGTCTTCATTATTTTGGGGCATTTTTTCCAGTGTTTATAATGGAAATAAAGACTGAGGTGATAATCTGAGGACTGCTCAGCAGCCGAACAGACTCATTGACGTCACTGTGCGTCAGCCTGTTCAATATGGTCCCAAAAGCCCGCCGTAACCTGTTTCTGTATTGAATGTAGAAATATAACAGAGACAGCATATTAAGCAACAAAAAAAAATCTGTGACGTCACTGCGCCTCAGCCGGATCAGTATGGCCATTTTAATCACAGTAAAAAATGCCAAAAAATAATGAATACCATATTTGTACTCAGTACGAAGTGGCCTTTCAGATGGTGCGTACTTCGTATAGATGTGGTCTGTTCTTTTAAAGGGACCTTACATAAGTTATTGATTTGGGTTTCTTTGTATGTGTACGTCACACTGAAAAATATTCCGTCACGTTTACCCATGGATTGAGTTTATTTACGTATTTATTTGATTTGTGTTTTTCGCCCTATTCAAGAACATTTCACTTGTATGATGGCGGCCAGCATTATGGTGGGAAGAAACAGGGCAGACTGCGGGGAAAACTCAGGACCATCTGCAGGTTGCTGGCAGACCATTCCATGTTCGGAGGGAAGCCTTGGTGCGAGTCTCCTGGATCATTAGGCTGCGCGATAACCACGGAGGCCCCCGATTGAGTGATTGAACGAATGAACGAATGATTATATCCCTTAGGCATCATGTTTGAACTGAGAGATTTACGGTTGGAAGCTACTGGATGTCTGATGTAAACCCATGACTCCTCCACAACGTTTTAACCTAAATCTATACCTGTTCGAAGTTCATATGAAATCTTTCACTGAAATAAGAAACTGCGCGTTCAAAGTGCAGTGAATCTTAGTATTACATAAGATTTAAAGTATCTGCATACATTTTTCCGCGCAAAATGGCGAATCCAGTTCCATCTCAATTGAGCATAATTGTTCTCTGTCGAGTTGAGCTTTATCACCTATAAAATCTTTCTGTTTGCTTTGTTTTTCCTCTGGTCAGTACGACGTACAGCAGACGTCATCGCCAGGTGGAGGAGGGGAGTACGATGTACAGGTAAGTTGTTGTTCCATAGTTCGAGACAATCTGGCATATGCCTGAACCACGGCACCGACCAAAACCGACCCTAAATATCCATTGCACGTGCTGTAGCTCAGTAAGGTGGCGCCCATTTACTGGTAATATGCTCGTAGGCAATTTGGTGAAATTGGGCCTAAGTCTTCATCATCTAGCCAGCGTAAAGGGCAACAGGTAAAAATGGCGCTGTGACGAATCATCATAGTATAAACTCAGTGCTAATCTGAAGTCCACAGCCCTGTGTGTCTCAGGGCTATTTCGCAAGCGTCTGTCCTCATGGATTCAGAACGCCATGACTAATCCCAGGCAGTAACCTCCAAGTACTTTTCTATAATTTTATTTGTTTAATGAAATGAGTAGAGTTACAGAACAATGTCGTTTACCACGTGTTCCTTGCCGAGCGAATTAGGAAGAACACTGGCTATCGCTCAAAGGCGCTGAGGATACTCTGTCACCAAATCTTGATGTAGAATAATGGCGGAGGGGAGGCCATTCTTTCCCAGTGGCTTAGGGCATGATATCACTTATTCGCTTTTTTAGCACCTGACACACCTTCTCGGATGCTCATTAGCAGGTGCTAACCATACGACTTAGTAGCGTTCATACAGAAAACTACAGTGCCGGCATAATTTATTCTAATAAATAAACGACCAAAAACAACAAATCATTTATGTTCGTTAGCTTGAAAGCAAACAAACCTATCTTTGACAACATACATGGGCAACGTGTGTATAATCTTGCAAATATTGTTGTTCCTGGAGTATTCCGTTGATGCTTTTCGTGCTTTACGGAAGCATCTGTTTCTTACGGACAATTGTCTATCCAACAGGTTGGCTTTGCATGGACGAACGGCGTTGTGTTAGACATCATCCGACATATTGGGCACGCTCTGGATGACATGGAAGTCGGTGATGCCGAACCAAAGACGCCATAGGAGCATCATTCTACCAGATGGCAAGAACTTGTAACTAATATGACAAACTTTAACAAGACTTCCTCCCAAAAATTACCTTGTTACGATAGACTATAGCTACGGTCACACTATTCTGTCTAGTTTAATTTAAGAGATTTGGCGAAACGCGATCACCTCGAACTAGTTAAGCATAGAGAAGCGGTTACATTAGTACGACTGAACTGGTTTGGTCTAGTTTACCCTATAGTTTCTTGTGATGCCTTCCCCATTCAGTTCCGGTTAATGGAAATGTTCCAAACACATTTACACTCGGTTTTTAGGTGAATTATTGTCATAAAAGGCAAGAAATATCCCGTGACATCAAAAATAACAATAACCATTACCGTTCACCTCGTAAACAGCAGTAAATCACTGCTCGATGAAACCGTATCGATAATTTCACTCCTACTCTCAGTGTCCTCGGTTACCTCCATTTTTTGTGGGCAAAACAGGTCAAGTGATTCGCGTCACGTGACTTTCATGCATCATTCGAAAAGACCCATCAAAACCCTTTTTCGACACTGAATCTAGTTCGCGCGATCTAGTTTGGGTCAAGTGAGAATTCGTAGTTGATTGGGTCTAGCTCGGACAAGTGTAACAGCTCGTGTATTGCAAACTAGATTAAACGACTTTTAGTGTCACTGCACTTACAGTCATTTCCAAAAAGATATGTGCAAGAAGGCGTGTCCATCTCGGTGATGGAATGAAGAAACTATGATTCTGAACATGTAACTTAGCAGGGTATAGAATGTACTGCTGATAACAGATTTTAGCCAGATGGTCTGTCCGCTTTACTCAACTAAAGATCCGCACTGCAGAGTGGCGCAAACGGCATCCATCGAATTTCCGTAACTTTTCTAATCAGTTCTCTGTCATTTCATGGAAAAAGACACCAGGAGATGTGGATTAGATGAGCATTTCTGTAAGAATGAGCTCAAGAAAACTGATCTTCTCTAATAAATTAAGTGATACATTATTAGGGATTAATAAGTCTAATGGGATTCCGTTGGAGAGCGAAGGCAGCTGTGTCTCCGATCCTGTACCTAGTCTTCAACGCTATATCTTACGGAAGTTGACAGTAACTGCCATATAAACGCGTGTAAGAGACACATGTTGCCGTGCTACGTACAATTAAATTAACCCATAACAAGGGCGTAGGATCGGCTTGCATACAATGGAATGTTTTTCCATAGTGTCAGCTCTGATTACTTAGGCGCTGTTGGTACAGAGATATACATTCTAAGTTATCGATGGTTAATTATTCTTGATTAGAATGACTGAATATACCACAATACAATTCACATAAAACTATTTAAGAGATAAATATAAGAAAAATTGTGAAATTAACATACTGTATAAGCCTTGACTAAACAAAAACAAATATTTTTATAATGCTTATACCGGTGATTAATGCTTTCGCAGTTTTTAGTGATGTTATTGTTCAATATTTCTTATTCATAACAGCATTCGTACTGATATGTTTTATTCGATACGAAAGATTTTTAAAGAATAAAGTTACGCGTACAAAATGTCAATATTTGATTTATGAAAAAAACCCCATTCTTCAAGCTTACTGCATTGAGAGTCTTTCATCGTTTCTACCATAGTGAAAATGTTGTATAGTTGACAGATATTTTTGACGGTTTACGACGCACTCAAGAAAGAATCCTTGACTTGTTATAACGGTCTGTATGTTTTGCAAGGCGGAAACTGGACATAACCCAGGGGCAAACCGCCACATTTCAGAAAGGAATACCTGACAAGCCATCAGACATAAAATCGAGACGGTAAGTGCTAGAGCATTTGACCTAACTGAACAAGGGTTGGTGACCATACCAGGGCCCATTATAGGATTGGGTCAGCAAAGTAACTAGAACCCGTAGGTTTGAAAGGGATCTGGTTATAGTGAAATTACAGGATAGCACGGCATACAATGGCTAAAAATTCTGTTTTGCAAATTGCACGCCGACACGAGCATTTTGGAAGCATTGTGAAAGCAATATGTTTCCTGTTGCTTTGGGCAACCAGAATAATAACTGGGTCAATATCTACACCAGAAGAGAAGCAGATATAATTTTGTTGAAAATGGACGAAACATACCAAACGTTAGTAACAAAAAATATGATTAATCGGCCATAATTCGTCGGATATGGACGAAATCGACCGAAACTCAAACTTGCGACAGCGTTTTGAAAAAAACGTCTGCAAAAAGTGTTTATCTTGATCTGGACAAATACCCCCATGATTGTGTCTAAAATGATACGCATGTTCGAACTCGGGCATATCTGTAATTACACCAGCTCATACTTGGGTTTGAGACCACAATCATTGATAAAGTCTCTATTTACTATTCGCAATGTAAGGGGAAGCCTGACCCATTATATTGTTACCGTTCCATTTACAGTTTTGAAAGGACATCAGGAATGTCCAAAATGGAACAAAAACGGTCAAGACGTTGTGGCTAATTGACGGAACGGCCAAAAAGCGATCTGGATCTCTGTAAGTCACCATGGTACCCTACAGTTATGTACCAAGTCTCAATTCAATGAACCCTTTTTAAGAAATGTCCTCCAAACTGTTTAAGTCCAAAGTTCAAAGAAAAAACAAAAACAACAACAAAAAACAAACAAACAAAAAAAAAAACCCAACGAAAAACAGCCATAACTTCGTCTGAATTGAATGCAGCGGTTTGAAAGTCGAACTTGATCTGTAACTAGTTATGGAGAAGCCATGCACCAGGCCTAAGTTTCAATTCAGTAAGATGAAACATTTTCTGAAAATGTCCGGAAAACTTTTGTGACGGTCCGAAAAACTATATTTCTTTAGACGTCCTGCGCGAGATTGAAGAGGAGACAACCAAGTCTCAACTGTAACTACCAAAACAAAAGGGTTGTTCAGCATTTTGGGGAAATCCTATGCACCAAATGTCCTAGAGGTCTCAATTTGGGGCGCACGTATTTCAATTCACGGGCGTTTATGTTTTGAATAGCTGAAATGTCCAAATCAACTTATCCGGGACAAATTAATTACCCCAGAGCTAGTAGCCAATGAGAAACTATTATTTCGAATATCGGCATTTTGACTGGTGGGTTATGTGGGGACAAATTGACCCCCCCCCCCACCCGCGTTAGCAGAATTGTTTCTTATTCTCCTTTTTTTTCCAAGGTCCAAAAAATCAGATTTGAAAAACTTTGTCCCTTCCGCGGTTCCGTAAATAATGGATGTAGCATCTGGATATTTTACCATCAAAAAGAAGGAAAAGAAGACAAAAAAAAAACAAAAAAAAAAAAACAACGCCGCTTAAGATATGAAATTTAACAGCTATACACATATATCAATTCTACTGAGGTTTAATTTATTGACTTTGTTTGACCGAAACAAGGACTCCGATTATGAAAAGTGAGGTCAGGGAGAGGCCCTAGTTGAGCGCCGAATTTCATCGACGTCCTCATTCTTTGCCTGTACAAAATTAGAGTGTGAGACGGCAGACGAACTTTTATGAATTTACATACACGTGTGCAATGACATAATATAGTTTGAGCTAAACTCTGAATTAATTTGTACATGTAAGAGTACACCTGTTTTTGTTAATGTTTTTGTTCTTCTTGTTGTTTTGTTTTGTTTTTGTTATCTACCATTTCCATAAAGAGATTATAACACAGCACTTCCCCTCTCTGGTGGTGACGGCTCCCACAGTGTGTGCTGCATGAAAAAGGCTTTTCTTTTCGCTCCAGCGAGATTAAACCCTGCAAAGCTGAGTCTAATTTCTATAAATCGGAGCAGTGTAGTGTGGTGTGTCCCAGAATCTTTGACTTACGGGAAAGGAAATAAATCTTCGGAGTCGGACTAAATTTAGCGGGTGAGTCGGGTTACCCGCAACTAATATTCTTTTTAATATTCGCCTGACCGAGTCAATGAAAATGATGACCAAGTTGTATGGTGCAGCACAAAGGTACCAGCAGACATACCACAAATGTTTCTGTCAAAAAATGATTTGCGCCGTGTTTCATCAGTTACGTTGTGCTACACAATGACAATGTTCTAATGGAGCTAAAGTGCCTAAACAGAAGACAGTATTTCAGAAATGCTGAAATACACCGCGGCAGTACATTCTAAAATTGGAACTACTTCGGCAAATCGATGACAATTTTCACCACCTCAGGAATGCCCTCATAGGACTTGCTAGCAGATCCCCCAAAACTGTAGAATGCTCAGCGGGCTGGCCGTTCACACAGCTGGTGCGGGAGTAGTGGTGTTAGCCACGGACGGCGTCAATACAGTTGGCGAAGATAGTGTCATGCCCTCTGGGTTGACCGTGAAGGCAGCTAGGGTAGCATTCACCATGGTAATCAAAAACATCAAAAGAGTGGATATGTCATTCAGTTTTTCTGTCTTTTTGGTCCCTTTGGTGGCGGCGTCGCCTTCCAGTTTAGATTCCCTGGAGCCAATTATCATGAGTAATATTCCAACGGCGATCTGAAGGAGTAGTGAAATCGTTAGAAGCGTCACCAAGAGAATGTAGTAGGACGATCCCGGGCCGTCATCAAGCGTGGTTTTCAGCTGCGACGTATTGCTGGTGATGAGCGACACACCCATCAAACCCTGGCCAGCCGTCTTCTTGGTCGCGTAACGATTGTTTCTAAATTTCTTCTGCTTGGGTGGGTCTGCCGTCTGGAATATGAAAAATAATACAGTCACTAGGAGAACAACATTAGCACCAGGAAGCACCCCCTACCGTTCCTTCAGCAACAAACAACTTTCGAAAATAACGTTTACTATAGAACTGCAGAACCAAGAAAAATAGTCCCCCCCACCCACACACACACACACACACCTTGCTTAGGCTTAACAGCACTGCCGATCATTTTTTGGACTCGGTAGGCGTACATGGCTGCATTTTCAAAGAAGACGTTCTTTCCCCACAGGGCTCTCTGGAAAGTTTATCTTCGCACAGCGCATGCAAGGAAACATTCAAAACAAGTCACACTTTGAATAAAGAAAACAAAATCTTTCAAGCTTATTTGTAGAGAGAATCTACACCAAAGAACCCCTTATACTTTTACCCCTTCAACCACATCGCGTTTGCATATGGATACTGGCTATTAATCTGGGAGATAGCCTCAATGTATATGTAACGAAATTTAGCCTCGTTCTTTTTCACGCTAAACAACTCCGATGATGTGCTAAAAGAGGTAATAACCTACGTTTTTGGTGCTGTCCGATCCTTTAGTATTGCTGTCCATCTTGTCGTCCATCTTGTCGTCCATCATGTCAATGCGCGCTGATGAGTCACGTGACCCATATGTGTCGCCTGCTTTACCATTAATCCCATTTTCCCGCCCTTCCTTGCTTCCCGCTGATACAGAATGGCCATTGCCCTTGGGGATCATCGGGTCTCTGTCAGGCATGATCTCACAAAGTTGTCAAGGGGAACAACCAGGCTTAGGTTTTGTGATCAGATTGGGAAACGTGAACTAAACTCCCTATGCCCAACAGCCAGAAACCACACATATGGATCGTAAACACTCCAACTTATCTTCAAATCACAACGGTCATGCGTCACACATGAGATGTTTTAACGTTTACAAGCCGTGAGACCATTCATTCCCCGACAAAACCCGTTCATAAATAGGGAGGTCTTGCACTTTTTAATGAATATACTATCCACTCATCTTCTTATCTTGGACCACATCACTTTAGACAGGTAGCAGAATCCCTGTAAAATGTCCAAATACAATCAAAATAATAATGTGGCAAATTATTCTACCGCATTGTAATTAATAGAACATTCTGATTTTTTTTTAATGATTGATTATTTGTTTACATTTCCCAGAAAAGTTTGTTATTTTCACGGCCACACCAAGTGCCTTACATCCAACAATCCTATACTGGCAAAACATTGTGTGATCAGTTATCTAGGATCAGTGCACCCAATTCCCGGTATACAAGCCACAGGCAAAGCTGGAAGTGTGCTACCTTGAGGGCCACATTTTTGGTAGACGGATTTTGAAAGCCCTATCACCGAGAGGCGAATTTATTTTAATTCGAAAACTGCACATAAACAAAACAGTGCTTTTGGAGTTTACCGAGACTGTTAGAGAAGATAAGCGCAACCAGTTCTTTGTCTTGGGTATAGTTTCGCGTTTGAATTGACCAATCAAATACAAGTACGCTTCAACAGATTTGTTATTTGACTGGTGTTTTTTAAGCAGTGATTACGATTCGAATACGAAAGCCAATAAATCTTCAGCTAGTTACTTATAAAATGGACCTAAGCAAAAGTGCTGTTTGCACATTCTAACGTCTGTTAAAGACCACTTGTGCGTCACTCGTCGAGGGGTATTTTTAGCAAAAATTCCGGTTCCTCCATCCAGGAAACTGACCGAAATCAAGTGGACACTTCTTAAGTATGTAAATGAAGGGCGGGGAATGGTGTTGGCCAACGTCGCTTTCTGTCCGGGTCACAGATTATGGGAGTTTACGATTATGCAGAAACAACGGTGTGGCCAACCAGCATACCCAATCGTGCGACATTATTTGCCGTTATTTCTACGTGTTTGGGCTAGTCACACCAGTGTTTCCGCACAATCGTAACCGTCCTACGTCACCCCGTGAACTCTTGGCTTCCGTATATACTCATTACACGTCTCAGTCAAATTCGGTCCATACATTGACCCTTCAGGAAATCGGTGTATGACATTTGATTTTTTTGATGTCTTTTTTCTGGGTTCAGAAGGCCAACCATGAAGCAAAAAGTGGAATATTTTTCAATACCACGTACACATCAGCACAATAATAGACAAGTTCAAAAAAGTTTTTCATGCAATATTAAAGATCATTAATAAAAAATCTGAATTACTTTTTTGAATGACACAGGCATGTATAAGGAAGAGAAACATGTGCAAGTAGACAACGACACAACTGGTAGCAGGGAAGTTATGTTCCAAATTTCCAATCTTCCGTGTGCTCGACAGCTGAATAATAAACGGCTTCTTATTGTCAATAGGTCAGGCTGGGATAGAAACATTTAATTTTCCGGGCCATTTGGGATTTCCGGCCTATACATATCAGCGACAACCCACTGGACGTTGGGTTGTTTTTATCTAGTTTGTGATAAGCCTTTGTTTTCAAACCGTTGCCAACACTGTTCTTATTACATACACAAATACGCACAACTTTAAGAGTTTTTTCCTTCAACGGGAGATGAGATGGTCTCAAAGAAGTTTGTTGGGTTGATCTATTTTAGAACAGTTATCAGCATGTACACTCCGCCTATGTATTAATACATAAATAAGTCTGCGAGTGTGTTATGTACAGTTTTCACACATTAATTAATAACACACTTACCCTTATGTTGCGATCGTACTTATACAAAGGACGTACAATGGTCTAACGCGTAAACTGTTGAATTTCCGGTAATATAAAAAATACGATCACACATCCATACATGACGGTAGCGACGGGTCAAGGGAAAGCCAACTTAGGCTATCTCTCTTGTGTTTCCGTTGGTATACATTAGCTTGCATATATATATTGTATGGCCAGGCTAGCAGTCTAACTGTACCATTGGATAACCAAGCTTCTGGCAAAACGACGCACCAGCTGTTACAGTTGTTATCCATGAAGGCCGCCGCGCTCTTTTGTTATGCAAGTGAAATGCAACCTGCCTACACTATTCAACACTCACATGTAACATTAAAGAGCCGTTCCCTGTTACTTAGGTAAAGGCCTACACCTGCACATAAATGTTTCATACTTCCATGCAATGTGACAATATCATAACGCCCTGTATTACACACACTTGAATATCCCTGTTTTCTAATTGTTTGATTTTAAACTTGTTAATTACAAAGTCTGCATGGTACATGATAATACACAGCCTGAACTTACCAGAAGAGTGTCTATTTATATGCCTATATATATATGCAATTGGTTGTTTTTCTGACCATCATATACAAATCTTTATCATTTTCAGAGCTTATTAAGTTTAATTAACTTTTACTTTTTTAACATGTTTTTAACTTGTCCCCCTCACAATCTGGCTTTTACACAGTGAACTATAACTGAATACTCATCTCTAATTACAATGACAACTATACTGATTTTAATCAGTGACTGTTAATTACACATTTCGCAAGTATCGATAGGCCTTGATTTATGCCTTGTATTTGTTACCAACAGAAGGCTTAATAATTAATGGTCCAGCCGAAAATTCCACTTCATACAAAAACAATTCCCACATATACTTACAAATCGATTCTGATAATGCCATTATAAAGAATCCACGAAATGGCCGTCGCTGGCTCTGTTGTTCAGTAATCTTTGCTAAGCCTTACTTATCTGATTACGGGACAGAGTTAAAATCCAGGTGTGGCTGATTTGGTTGCGGCTTCCCCCGAAACGGTGTCATGCAAGTGACGAAAAGGAGGTGCATGGTGTCAGCTCTATTCACTTACAAACTCGTTCAATCTTCGCTGACGTTACACGTAAACAATTAAGCAAATATTCAGTCGATATACATAACATACAGTTTCCAATACAAATTACGCGTTGATACCCTGCCCTAGTGGAGTGTTGTCCGAATTCCTCAACTCAAAAACCAGCCCCGCAAGTTGGTGAAATATTCTGCAGTGGGACACCAAAGTCAACAAATGACTGACCTCTGAATCATTTTAGGATTAAGTGATTCCACTTCAACTTTGTATAACGACTCATGAATTCGACTTGGCATGTCCTTGTTAAAACGCTCCAATTTGTTGCATGCAACGAAAGTCGAATAAAAATACATGGTCTCTTCCCTTGGACTTGCAGTATTCTATCAAAGTGGAACGTTTGCTCACACCTCCTGTCGAGTCGTGTGCGGGGTAAATCATTTAGAGTCAACTTTATAGAGGTATGAACGAAAAAAGACAATTAATAAAGTGACCCCTCGTTTTGGGTCCATTTTGAAGAAACAAAGAGCCGTCATTCTCTTCCTTCGATGACTTAACTGCGGTGGCCAACATACCACGTTTTCCCCTTTTCTTAAGTTTTGTAACTTTTTATTCAATTTCCACTTGGGTAGAAACCTGTTCAGCCAGGTGGAAACAGACGTGATGCATGAGGCCTGGTTCGGGTCCAAGGATGGCAGGAAACATTACAACATAACATTACAAAATACTGAATACTCGATAGAACTTATTGATAAATAGTTTGCCAAGATGAGCAAAATGTGGCCAAGTGGCGCCCCATCCCGGACAAATGCGCACTCCTGGCGGACTGAAGTGAGTTTGTGTAAAACCATTCACTGAGACCAAATGAGAAGTAATTATGGCTCATACTGTATAGATCAATGCAAACCTGCTCCAGACCCATAAAATATGTTCCCCAAGCAAAGAAGACATAGCACAATATCTCTGAATGGAATGACACCTACGGAAGGCGAGGACAAAGACGCATCACGAAGGGAATGTCACGCAAAAAAGAAAAAAACACAAAAAACGAACAAAGTATAGTAGGATAGTAACAAAAAAACACTGACTATGGCATTTCTCACGTCCCAGTAAAATAATAAACAGGGCCTAATTTCACTAAAAAGTCTTAAGTCTTAAATTTTATTCTTAAGCCCAACATCATAAGTTTTATCAGTCTGTACATAGTAAGACATAGGAAGTATTGTATAGTGAAACGGCGCATGTCGTCAGTTTTAACTTAGGACCTGAGTTACGACTTACTAAATTTAGTGAAATGGAGTTCCGTGGGGAGGGGCGTTTAAAACTAGAATGTCAGTCATTGAACATGAGTCATTTCACCCCGTAGAATAGATATAAATTGTCACAACAATAAAACTGTTGTTCTACGACATTTATCCCATAGCTTTACTTTAGTGCATGTATTTAACATTCGTCATACATTTAAATAATTTATTTGGTTGGTGTTTAACGCCTTACTCAAGAGATAAATAATTTAAAACCACCCTGGCTAAAATCTCCAAATATCTAGCACCTGGTTAGCGTTATAAAGCAAGCAGTAACTTTCAACTACAACGTGTTTCCGTTATTAAGTCAACCTGTCCAGATCCTCATTACAGGAAGTGTCCTCTCTTATCAAGTCCATGACCTTTCTGTACAGGGGAACCGGTCCTGGACAGTTGTTGTGCGCATGACGGCCCATCCAGTTCCTGTACTCTATGGGCAGTCCGTTCTGACGGGCACCCCGCTGTAGGACGTCCAGGTAATGCGGGGACGGAACGCCAGTCTCATCCAAGAGGTTCTTTGGTGATAACTGGTAAGTTACACAGTTCGCCGTCAAGCCGGAGTTCAGCGTTACCAACACGGAGATTTTGTCATAGGATTTCTCTTGTCTACACACGGAAATGAAGAGAAGACAATATTGATTACACACCATGCGGATATACATACATTTTAAAAATACTCATATACGAAGAGGAATCATGCATTCCTGCGTTTTGACACGTTACACCCTTTAAATTACCGTTTAAATGTTTTTAAATGTTTCCTTCTCCAACTGATGTATTGTATTCTATATCTTTCTATAACTGACACTGAATTTGTACACAGCATCACTTTGTCAAAGAGACACGTGGGTCTAATTTTTATTTCCCTCTGTATGCATTTCACTCTGTATGCATTGTCCAAAGCATAGAACAGAACAAAATTTAACAAACGAAAATAATACATAAAGAGAACGCATCAAAGCGACAAGTTTCACGGTAAAGCCAGGCATAGGATATTTACCTATTTAATTATGTATTTAACTGATCATTCTTATTAATTTTTCACTTACGTCATCATAGTGGCTAACTTGTTAAGCAGTAGTGGAAGTGACAAATTTCACAACATAATGATCGTGCGTCATCTGCTTGCTTGGGGTTTCATGTCAAACATACAGAGAGCCTTAAAAAAGTGATGCACAGGTTGAATTGTTACCTTTAAACATGTTGTTCAAAGTATATAAATACTGTAGCCAAAATACAAAATGAGAAAGTCATAATATCTGTAATCATGAAATAAGCAGCCGAATCTCATTCAGCCAAAACACAATGCGAAGTTTATGATACACGTTGGTGACGTCTTGCACGATCAATATGTGCTAATTATGTGTTTCTTTTGAGGACAGTATATTTCAGTACTATAAGGAGGGTATCCCTGTAGCAGGTAGAGTGCTGCCTCACTGTAACACCATGCTGAAGACACTAAAGTTAACACGGTATACTTAAGCATATGGAGAAAAGCCAGGAGTAGGTTGGCACATGGTCAGTATACAGCGTTAACTTTATACTGTATACTGACCATGTGCCAACCTACACCTGGCTTTTAGGTGCTTAAATTTAGGAGAGCTAAGGCCAAAATTACCAACTCAATACTGTTAGGTATGAACCACCTCCATCTCTGTAGACAATTAAGTAGCTGCTCAATGTCTGAGGGGGTTTGGGTAGGTATACTGGTGTGTCTGTGTGTACATACTCATTCAGAGCCTCTGCCAGCTGGTCATCTAACTCCCACACCACGCCCCAGACAGCTGACCCAGGACATGCTTCAATTGTGGCCGGATGGCCCTTCCAGCTCTTTGATGTGTACCCCTTAAACCTAAGCTCAAAGTCCTGTACACAATTAAACAAAACAATGTTTTGTACACAATTAAACATGGAATACAATCGCTTAATGTTTTGTGACTAATAAAATCTGTACTGCTCTCCTGAACACAACAAAACATGTCCAGCATCGGTTCAGGGTCCTGTACACATTAAAACATGAACTGTACAGGTTGAGGGTCCTGTACACATTAAAACATGTACTGTATTGGTTTAGGGTCCTGTACACATTAAAACATATACTGTATAGGTATAGGGTCCTGTACACATTAAAACATGTACCGTACTGGTTTCGGGTCCTGTACACATTGAAATATGTACTGTTTAGGTTTGGGGTTCTGTACACATTAAAACATGTACTATACAGGTTTAGGGTCCTGTACATAATAAAACATGTACTGTTTAGGTTTAGGGTCCTGTACACAATAAAACATGTACTGTTTAGGTCCTGCACATAATAAAACATGTACTGCATTGGTTTAGGGTCCTGTACACAATAAAACATGTACTGTTTAGGGTCAGGTGCATAATAAAACATGTACTGCATTGCTTTGGGGTCCTGTAGACATTAAAAGATGTAGTACATTGGTTTAGGGTCCTGTACTCATTAAAACATGTAATGTTTACGTTTAGAGTCCTGCACATAATAAACCATGTACTGTACTGGTTTGGGGTCCTGTACTCAATAAAACATGTACATAATAAAACATGTACTGCATTGCTTTGGGGTCCTGTACTCATTAAAACATGTAATGTTTACGTTTAGGGTCCTGTACACAATGAAACATGTGCTGCATTGGTTTAAAGCCCCGTACACATTAAAAGATGCACAGGACTGCACAGGTTTAGGGTCCTGAATACAATATAACATGTACTGTACTGGTCCTGTACACAATAAAACAGGAAATAAGCTGACTCGAACTCCTTTACAAAAACAAAACATGTATAAATTGGTTTAATGTCCAGTATACAAATAACATGTGACACACATGGTGCAAATCCCGTACATAATAAAACAGGTAACACATCAGTTCAAAGTGCTGTAAAACAGCACATTGAACATATGGTCCAAAGTTCTGTCTACAATAAACATGCAATACAATGGTCCTGTACATAATAAAAACAGACATAGGACATTACCAGTACTTCCTAAACGTGATGTTATTCTATGATAACCGTCACACACTGTCACATACTTGCACAACCTTCTGGGTACCACTACCCATAAAAAATATCCATTCAAACATGAAACTTATGAACAGATATGTACTTTCATGTATATACCTTATCAGTGTTTTATACCACTTTCAATCAGAACGTACATGTAAGTATCTCACTTGAATGAGAGCTGGGTTTGTTTACTGAGGAAACCTAGCCTGGTACCTGACAACACTGTTCACTGAAATAAGCAGCTTGACCTGTGGTCAATTCAAATCCAATGAAGTATGTAAACTATCTGCATGGCAGCTTACTTTCAGGCAGCTTCATGGCAGCTTACTTTCAGGCAGCTTCATGGCAGCTTACTTTCACTCAGCTTCATGGCAGCTTACTTTCAGCCAAAAGTCTTTCTGATTCACCTTTTATACCACAGGTAGGTCAGAAACAGAATTACATGCATTTCCAGCATAAATTTTCTCACCTGTAATTTTCCTACTCCCTTAAAACGTTTCAACTTGTCAGAATAATCGCACAGAAGACGCTGTCTCAAAAGGTTGGAGCCATAGGCAAAATAGAGGAACACCATTCTTCATGCAAGGTAGACGTGTTGATCTTGCAAAAGAGGGATAAGTAAAATCAGTGTTAAAAAGTACAAAATACTTATATTCCAAGACAACCGTCCCAATGAAAGATAATTGTACAGAAAAGTACATGTGCAACGTGTCTCTTTCTTGGTGATCAATTTTGATGAACTTTCATTCAGTAATGCTAATTTCAAAATACGAAAATCTGCACTAGCAGCACTTGTGGCTTACCATGCAAAAGCATTCAAAAATATATGGTCATTACTTAATACAGACATAGTGGTCAAGTACACCATGGGCAAGTACATATGTTCTTTAAACAAGTGACAAATAATTAACTGTTACTACCATATCTTTTTTTTTTCATTTGACTGTGGGGTATGGCTGTACAAAATGTATGTATATCATTTATACAATGGCAGCCTGGTTTATATCTGGCTGACACTAAAAAGAGCTGGGAATCCACCAGAGTTCCTAACCAACTTCAACCTGTTAAAGCTGCAACTGATGCTGTGGGAGCCGGGTTCAAACATGTGACCTCACAGCTCAATTGCCAGTTGACTGCAATGAGACTGACACCATCTGAGGCCTGTGTCACATCCATTTTGGTTCCATGTACAACAATGTGTTTATTGATGAACAAAATGATTGTTGACGCTCTGCTTGAAATGTTGTTTCTAACAATCTAACAAGCATATACCACATGTCATCATGATGGAAAACATAAGACAATAGTAATTTAATTTAATATATTGAACTCATTGGTACGTGGGTTTTATAGAATTATTATCATCATACTATGATGAGCTGTGAAGATGCCTCAATTCCAGGCAGGATTCTGGTACTATCCATGATGCTGTCCTGTAGTTGTGCCAGTTTTGAGTCCACCAAACAATGTACATTCAGTGCTACTAAATTTACAATGTAAATAGGTCAGATAGATGATAGACAAATAGTATCTGACATATATTGGATTGGTACACATGCAAAGTTCAGTTTTTTTTCATATAGAAATATCAGCAGGAAAAAACAATTAGGCCTATAAAATGGCAGTGAACAACGATTTTATTTCTTTTCATTTTTGTGTTCAGAATCAATATTAAATTAGATGAAAATTAGACTGAAAAGAATGATAGCTGTCTTGTTGTCTGACATTGATAGGTTTCACCTGGCGGCTAAAACACATGACTGGGCAACAAAAAAAAGGGAACAAAAAGGCAACCTCCCCTGCCCCCCCCCCCCCAACAAAGAACAACCCCTAAAACAAAACACGGAGGTAAAATCTGTTCTTCTTGAATCTCCACGGTGTAGGCCATATATGCCTACAGTTCGAGAAATTATCCCTATATTCTGACATTATTTTACCTCTTTTAGTACTTTATCACTAAGCAACAAACAATGTCCCGCTTCGGTGACGAGAACACACTAGCCAGCACATGTAGTTACCGGAAAGTAACTGGCGGTGGCTGCTTTTTCTTAAATACAGTTGGATAGATTCAAGAATCATCTTACATATTAGGATTTCTGTACATTCAACGACGATTGTACTTCTTTTCTTCGCCATATCTGCTGTTACTGATGCACGTGTTTGGAGCTTTCTTCCCTCCTCCTTTGTTTGGACGAGAACACACCAAAGGGAAGTAACTGATACCACCATACTTCGCCAGGTAGACAATAGGCCTGATAGGCCTTCTAACTTTGACCGTGAGATTTTTAGGTTTAGAAGTGGTACTGGAAAAAATATAACTCATGTGAAAGAGTCGAGAAAGTCTGCTTTTTAAGTTCCGAATTCACACATTCTCTAGCGCCCTGCAGTAGCACGTAACAAAATCTAGCTTAGTCCCAATACATGAATACATATATATAATGTACACTTGTCCGGTTAGACCGAGTTAGATAGGCTATGTATACCAGCCAAGGCAGCGGTGTGGTACCCTAGTTTAAGGATGATATCCTTATTCCTGTACCAAAATATAGGTCAATCCGATAAAGTCGTATAAGAGTTTAGACATTGTTCATAGAAAATAATCATAGTTCAAATAAAATAGTCATTTACCAGTCTGTGCTCACCAACGGTCTGCATGTACGTGTCTATAACCCGCAATCTGCACTGAAGTTCAGTGGCATGATGTGCCCCAGTTATCACCCGGATTTCACAGCCAGTGAAATGGTAAACGAAGTGTCATGGCAACACATCCGCCATATATTCGAGCATAATGACGGTCTGCTTTTTATTTTAGGTAAGATGAAACACAACACGTGCCTTAAATAAATAGTGTGTGTATATATATATCCTACCCTACTTATATAACCTCTATCTATATGAATTCGACATACAAGGATTCTTATACAAACATATACATACACGCTTAGACTAATAAGCTTGCAGTGGCATGTGTGCAGTTTGTAGGAGACAGTATTCAAATTGTTGGACCTTAAATTTACACAAGTACACAAGCCTTGTTATCGGCTAATTCAGCCGAAAAAGGCATATAGAGGCATACTATATGAAAAAACAAAAACAAAATAATCTTGTCAATTTCTACATCGTTATATTCCATCTGCAAATTTGAATTTCGATTCTCACAAGGCATAGTGAGTGTTAGCAGTGACTTGTATCAAAACATAAGAATTAACGTAGGCCTACCGTAGTGCAGAAATCCTGGTCCCGTGGAGCGGTCCTGTCAGATTACTATCCTTTAGATCCCTACACTCTGAGTCAAGTTGTTGAGGATATTCTCTTTGTTATTTGTCACTGACCTTATACTTAATAGCAAATAAATTATCCGGCCTGGAAAACTGTATACAAATGTAGGCCGGTCGTGTTATAGTTGTGTGGGTATAGGGCCTACTCCTACCGTGCATGGTCACCCATATAAATGAAATGACAAAAGACAGCCTATATTATAGGAGTTCACATATATCGTTCATTGAGTTATAGAGTTAGATTTCATTTCCGCTTATTCATCGTCTAGCATTCCGAGAAAATGCCGAATTCAGCTCAGCTAAAGTATCTGCCCGGAGATCACGGGGTGACGGGTTCAAATCCATCTGCAGGTATACTCCTTTTTGACGCACTTTGTAAACATACCTCACTCACAGAATGAAATGAAATACAAATTAATCGATAAAGACAAGTTAGTCAGTATCCAAGTCATCGTGGTTTATATCATATAGTATTTAATAAAATATGTATTTAAATTGCGGTTTCATCGCAACTGTTCATATATCCAATATGGCAATTATATCTATAAAGGAGTTTGAAACAATTATTAATGAAACGTACAAGGAATGGGAGCTGCACTGGAAAATATAATCTGTGTATAACTCTTTTCACTTCTACTGCGAAACAAAACGGACAGTTTAAATTATGTTCTATCTGTTTGCAGTATAGGAGACAAATCCACATTCGCTACTGTATCTGTGATATGCAAATAATGAACGCAGGACACCTCTCCTGAGGTCAATTCATCTGAGGAATCATTGATGTGTTTAGCTCAGCTCTGTATCAGAAATGTATTCTGTGACCCAATGATCGAAATACTGACCTTACGATATCGATCAAGAATTGTCGGGCCCTATATTACTATCTAATTGACCAGAACATACCCATATGTTGGAACCACATTAACGAAAACACTTAATGTGTTTCAGTTGATAACAATATACTGTGTACATTTGCGCTCGGAGAACCATTATTATTCTTTCGTAAGCTCTAGAAGGTTCCAGTCCAACATTGAGCAGAGAACTCCCTGGTTCTCGCTGCTAACAGGGCCCTCGTGACACGACGTTCGTGTGGCCGCGAAGTCTAGGGTCAATTAAAGACCTTTTGTCAACTAGCAATATGGTGTACATTTACCTGTGCGTCACATGTGGGAACGTTCGTCAGTAATCTCCCACACTTCCCCACATTTACCTAGGGCAGGCACTCCAGCATCCTCCACCCATCCACTTGAGTAAGTATGGCGTTAAACAACAAATCTGTTTTGCGGAGTAAAAATTGTGTGACTGTGCAAAATGTATTCAGAATAATCCAGCCAATCTACTGTACACGTACATGTGCTTCAAGTTCCTCGTGCAGATTGTACCTCGGTGGCGGAGAGACGAGGAGCGTATCCCTCGATAGCCAAAGCGTTAGGTCGGGTTACCCACTAGACTTTCAAAGGGACAGACTTGGCTCTTTGTCATTTTGGCGACCACTATGATAGGAGTGAGTGGTCAGTGGTCGGTCCAATGCCAGTATACTGTGACTGGTGTAAGATCCAGAGAGACAGTACTGTGACTATGTTAACAACGATGGCGACATCGATACTACATAGATACACAGTGATGACCGAAATAGAGGATGTAGACGAAGACAAACACCAAGCAAACCGACAAACCACTCAAATACTTACAGTTTTTCTGTTTGCCTGTTCTAGGTACCATCCTTGTGTTCACTGGTGTTTTCTGGCTGGCCGCAGGGCTGTTCCTGATTGTCGATCTAACAGGGCATCCGGCATGGGCCCGCCTCTACAAAGTACAACCTAACAAAAACACGCCAGTAAGTCTGTATATATATATATATATATATATATATATATATATATATATATATATATATATATATGTATGTGTGTGTGTGTGTGTGGAAATTCAAGTAAATCTTCTGGCAAAAATGCTACATTATTATTTTCTTTTTGGAACAAAAAAGCTAAATGCTGAATTTTTGCATGATTTTGGGGTTCGTCTGGATGATATTTTAGCAAAAATATTTGCATAACTTTAAAAAAGCTTTTATTTATAGCTTTTAGATTTATCGCAACTGAAATTATAAATTGCCTTGTTTTACTTGAATTTATCAAATATTCTGCGACTTTAACACACACAGGGTAAACTATACTGCACTTGTGAAGAGGAACTAGCTAAGACGATGCCACAACGTCAGGTGTAGACCTACAACAGCCGACAGGTTATTCCCAGTTTGTACCGAAGCCCCTCTATCCATGTGGGGATAACTCCTATATGACAAGATAACTTGATTTCTTTCTTCTATTAGGCCTACCTTATTCACTGTATTAGGTGTTTTCGGGCTTCTATACAGGTAAGCTTGGAGCAGGTGAGAAAGGTTCTCCTGTCTGTGGTATTTAACCAGTTTGTCGTGGGCCTGCCGTGCGTCTGCCTGTTGTACAATGCGCAGGTGTGGATGGGGATGCGGGTATCCGCCGACATACCGTCTATACCACAGATACTCAGTCAACTCGCGGTATTTGCTCTACTGGAAGAGATAGGATTTTACTATTCCCACAGGTATAACCAATCTTTTTTTTTCTTCAGCTGGTAGCGTATTGTGACTTTTACTCAGGAATATTTCACTCATGCAAATGTCGTTCGATTAATTGACGAAGGAAGAACCTAAATTGTGCATTAATTTAGCGGTCAGTTAAGTTTAGCTAATCTTTTGCGACATGCTTTGGACAGATAAACTATTATAACAAGAAAGAAGAAGATATCGTACTGTAAAGTTCAGTACCACTTGTTAATTGTGCAACCTGTAAAATAATAAATGTCAACGGTGTTTCCAGTTCTTGTGCGGGGTCGGGAGATTCGGGTTCAATCCTGATTGGGGTCATACCAAAGACATAAAAGAATGGTACTTGTTGCTGGCGCTCAGTTGTGAGTGGTTAAAGCAAGGAAACGGAACCGGTCGGCCCGGTGTCAGTATGACTGGATAGGGTATCATGTTTGTTGTCTTCGGGATAATGCTCCAGTGGCAGCAGCACTTTGGCAGCATGGACCCGCCCTACAACAAGAAGCACACAGTATATATGTATCTATTCTAATGACTCCTCGTCGTCATGTATTGAAAAATTGTTGAACAGAAACACACGCGCACGTACACGCACATCCACACACCCACACGCCTTTTTTTTCTGTCTGGTTCCCTAACAAAGCTTCCAATACCATAATGTCATATCACGACGGTACTGTGTATCTCTTTGTAGAGGGATCGATGGTCTCAATGTCAGATATTTATTGTGATGCTTCAATGGAATACTGGGGGCCTCCGTGACCGAGTGGTTAGCGGCCAGCGCAAGGTGTCTCCCACCAATGCGGTCGCTGTGAGTTCAAGCTCATTCTGGCTTCCTCTCCAGTCGTAAATGGGAAGGTACGCCGGCAACACGCGGATGGCCGTTGGTTTCCCCAGGTCTCTATCCGGTTTCCTCCCACCATAATGCCAATCGCTGTCGAATAAGTGAAATATTCTTGAGTACGATGTAAAATACTAATCAATTAAATAAATTAAATCATGGAATACCATGCAGAACTCACCAAACATGACGTCCGATTCAGTCACAGAATATACCGCGCCAACCAGCATTCGACCTATTCCTTTATATACTGAGCACTAACCTAAAAACTACTAAGACTGATGATATCCCTAAACTGAGACCAAAATACACAGTCCTAGTAAACACATAAAAAAAATGGCTGCCCGTAGAAAACTATACAGAATAATGTCTTAATCAGATTTATTTGAGTGGTAACTTCAACTGATTTCAGGTTATTGCACCAACCGGTATTTTACAAGACTATACATAAGCAGCACCACGAGTGGACGGCTCCTATCGCACTGGTCGCAGTGTACGCTCACCCCGTGGAATTCTTGTTGTCGAACCTGCTCCCCCTGGTGGCCGGACCGTTACTCTGCGGAGCGCATCCCGTTACCACGTGGCTGTGGTACGCCATAGCCCTGCTCTTCACGGTGATTCACCACAGCGGTTACCATCTTCCCGGACTCCCATCCCCGGAATTTCACGATTATCATCATTTGAAGTTAGTGAAAAATTATGTAATGTATATTCAGTTGTTTATATTGTAATTATGCTTTATTGACGTTTGTTCAAGAGTTTTTGACTTATACGGCGACGGTTAAATTTATGGTTGGAGCAAAATGGCTTTAGACAGGTGGAAAGCTCGTATCGTCCTTGACCAAGTATCTGGTAAACTCTGGGTAACTCCCTGACTATAAAAACTGTAGGAGACCTACTGGAACCTGAATTTGAACTCGTGACCTTCTTGGCTAAGGATCTGTCATTATCTAAAATGTTGCCTTATAGCAGGCTAAGTCATCTATGTATAAGTTAATTGTAATTAGTGCAGACCTTTGGTTTGGAACAGAGCGACTTTTTCAGCAATGAGAATCATTTGTCCCACAGACCTACTTATAAATTGTTTGTATATGTATACATGCATTAATCACTTGAAATTGATGTTTCCTATTCAGATTTAACCAGAATTACGGAGTGCTCGGAATACTGGACTGGCTCCATGGTACAGACACGAATTTTAGACAGTCAAAGCAGTTTGAGAGACATAAAGTGATTTTTTCCTCTCCGGCGATGAAAATGAACTGATACCATATGTATGGTCACTTATTATGTTGAAGTCTGAAATAATAAAGCTAGCATATTTTAGATGGATATATATGTGTTAAACTTTATTTTCTAAGATATCTTAAAACCAGCATTTTAACTAATTGACTTTGAAATAATACACCCCACCACAAAGTCGTTTGAAATAAAAAATCATGTTTTACCTGCTTTGTAAAGGTATTCTTTTATAGGCCAGCCTTGATTAAACATATATCTGTAGCGAAACAGTGGATAACAACAGCGGGCTTTGAAAGTATTTAGCTTGCTCATATGCTCAAAGTGTCGGGGCTAGGTTGAAACTTTCTACAGGGTTACTGATACCAGTTCGCAATGCATGGGTTTGCACCTGTACATTTTTTTTTTTTACTTTATAGTGATTTTTTTTCCACCGTCCTGCTGTTTTCCAGGGGACAGACTTTCAATCACAGATCCTATCTCCGAACACTAGCCATACCGTAAACCCGATAAAATGGGACACTTTGACGGGCTACACAACGGGCTGCAAATCGCAGAAAAACACATTGTTTTCTGCTGTGACGCTGCAGCGTTTGTGCACCACTTATGTGCTTTCTGAGCACACATGCACCTAGAAGTGTGACGTTATTCAAGATATCACAAAGGAGCCCTCGGCTTTCGACTCCTTTGTTAAAGGCGGGAAAGAGTTTTTCGAGTTTCCCATTACAAACTAAGATCGGAGTTAAAATGCCTGTTAGAGTTATCCCCCTTACTCCGTATGTTTCTGACGTGGGTCCGATACATAAAGCTCGTCTTTTACATTTTGTATTCGCGTAAAAACTAGGATTCTGGCGGATGGCTTGGCCTAATTCAGGGAGGGTTCCCAACCTGACAGTGGAAAATGTTGGTTCGAATTATATATTATAGAGAACCCTACATTTACATGTACGTACCACGATAGGATCCTAAAATGATATGAGCTTAAGGGTCTTACTCTGATGAAGTAAAATTCGAATGTACCAATAAATTAATCATATCTGTTTGAATTTTCTCGAACCTCTACTAGGAATGATTTATCTATCTATCGCTGTCTATCTATGGCTATTGTAAACCTTAAACAACCATGCTTAATGAAATACACAAAAGCATTTCGCTAATTTAAAATTAGAAATACTCGGTACGTGGGAAGGTTCTCCAACAACTTGCGGATGGTCGTGTGTTTCCCATTGGCCCTGTCCGGTTTCCTCCCACCATAATGCTGGCCGCCGTCGTATAAGTGAAATATTGGCGTAAAACACCAATGCAATAAATAAATAAACAAACAGAATGACTCACTTACAAAATTTAAAAAAATTCTCAAGTGTCACCATGACACCATCATGACATTATCACACAGAAGATCAAAAATAATTTCCTTCATAGCAAATGGAATTAAACTACACAATTAATGAAAATTTTGTTTACAATTTTTAGCTTTCAGGAGATTAGATATATCGGTAGCATGAAAATTACGAAGGGTCATAGACGAGTCTCCCTGACTTTATTCAAGTAAAGTTTTACCTTGGGTGGGTTTACTCATCCATCAACACGACGCACTCCATAGAAAAACAAGCCTCATCCCAGCCTTGGCTTAATCTTCGTGTTAAAATGGCGCCCCGGTGTTTAGCCAGAAGCCATTCTCTCACCGCCATCACACTTTTTAGATTGCAGGTGGGGGTATTGAAGAAACACACTTCCTTTTTTCTCTTTCGTCTGTTGTTCTGTATATGGTGCCGATTTTATCTTTTTCGTTCAACTCCACTAGTAAAGAATAACAAGTAATCATTAAATTACGCTTATCATTTAACGCGATGCCAAGCTTTCATAGCCAAGTGACATTTTAGGCAACAAATTATATTATATTGGATTTGCAAACTTTGCACAGTTTTGTAATAAACATACTTCAAAATATTGCACGAATACATAAAATTTGGTATTTACAAAGCAACCGTTTAATTCTTGTGAAGAAAATTAGCAATGAACTCACTGTGTTGCCTTCATCTTCCTGTGAATCTACGTCAAAGATTAAAATGTTGCTCGACTTGAGCAATGCTGTTGCTCAATCTGCTGCCTGATATTTCGAGATGTAAGGAACTAAGAATGTTTTCTGTGTCTGGGTGCAAATCATTGTGACAAAAAGTCCACTGAGGCGGAAGGGAAGCACCCTGGATGGTGTGTTTAGATGTGATGCAGACAGAGGGATTTCGACGCGGAGTATGAAATATCACATAGCTCTACCGACACACTTTTTCCACTCTTCCTTGGCGAATGGATCATAAGCCCCGGGCGGGTTATCTCCCTTAGTCTTCCGCGTGCAGACCGCTCCCCGTGAGTGGTATAAAAAACACTAATAAAAATGCCTTACTGTTTATATAGTAATTTCACAAAGAACATCCACCTAAAACTGTATTCCCTAATTTCTGTCTGCCAAAATGACACATACTGGCCTACAACATATCCAAATATCAATAGGGGTTGACCGTCATTTTCTCAAAATAAATCAGCTGGAATGCAGATACTAGCATTCTATTGCCATAGAAAAGGGTGTAGGGGGCGCTTGCTCATTGGATTTGCTCAGTATTTTTCTCTGTTTATTTGTAGCCACAAGTAATGGACTTTTTTTCAATTATTATTTGTCACAGTTTATACCTGCAAAATTACCTGGCAGTACTTCAACACACTTCACAGATACAGCCAATCCTTACCCGTCCCTACCGTTTTCTGTGCGCCTGAATCTTGGTACAAAATCCAATTAGTGTTTTTATACTTGTAGATGTGTACAACTGTGCATACCTGTGGTTCGAATTAAACATGGAAAAACTAATCGCCAACAACACTTATCATTAACTAGAGACCTCTGGCGTAGGCCTATATCTGATATGTCTGACCTTCCTGCATTGTCGACAGAAGTTGGAGAAGTTAGTGAGAGAGTGATTGATCAAGTATAAATGATAAAGTCACTTAAAATTAGTCAAACAGCCTGATTAATACTTCTACTGACACAGCAGCTACTAAACATAGGGACTGTTGGTTGTTTAGGTGACTTGAGACCAGTTAAAACAGTAATATGACTGACGCTGATGAACTAATCACTTACCTGACTCAACCATCGAATAACTTGCGGACTGACTAACCGGCTGGATAGTTTTCTGCTTGAACTATTGAAAACCTACTTAACTTACTGACTGAACAACTGCAATACATACAAGACTTAACTGTTGAACAACTGACTGAATGACTGGCATCTATTCATGACAAACTGTACCCAAGGGATATAACGTCTGAGCACCTACATGAAACAATTAACTGACTAAACACATACCTGATTTACCTATCGAAACAACTCTCTGATCGAGCTAATGATTACCTGACCTACCTGACTGACTTATCGGCTATCAACGTCTGAACACCTATACCTTATTTACCTGTGAAAAAAGTGACTGAGCGACTGACACGGGCTATTAAACAATTAACAAACAGGCCTACATAATTTACCTATAACGCCAATTATTTGACTGAGAAAATGGCTTAACACCTGGCTAACCTGGTAATCAACTTGCCGGGTGGTTAGCGCGCTAGCGCAGGGCTGTGACTCCGGGGCCTTTCACCAATGAGATCACTGTGAAGTCATGTCCAGTTCATGCTTTCTTCCTCTCCGGCCATACGTGGGGAGGTGTGCTAACAACCTGGGGATAGTCATGGGTGTCCCACGGGCTCTGTCTGGTTTCCTCCCGCCATCGTGCTGGCCGCCGTCGTGAAAGTGAACTATTCTTGAGTATGGCGTAAAACACCAATCAAATAAATAAATAAAATTTAAACAACTAACTGATCGACTGAAAACTTATACATTTCATGCCTGTCGAGAATTTAACAGCTGACTGATGGACTGAACGATTATAGCTGACATGCATTAAAGAACACCAACTTGGCAGAACCGCCAAACAACTGACTCATTGACTGAACTTCACATCTATCTGCAACTAATTAAGCGAAAAGCGGAAAACTGATGACAATGGGAACAACTGACTGACGGAACAACGGATGGCAAGGGTACAACTGACTGCAATACAAACCAGAATTAACTTATACCTATATGCAAATAATTAAGTGAAAAACGGAAAACTGATGACAATATGAACAACTCATTGACGGAACAACGGATGGCAAATTGTACAACTGACTGACTGACGGAACAACTGTGATACTGGGCTACTCACGGATGAAAAATTTGACCCATGTAACAACTGATTAAAAGACCAACCATACGACTACCTGGCAACTAACTGTGCACGTCTGAGTTTCTGCTTGTATTCAGTCATTCGCATTGGCATCGTTTTTATTTTTACAGCTGTCAGATGTATCGGTTGTGATAAAAGAACAGATATCATTGCTGTAGCTAACCGTGGCACTAAATATTTCACATCTGACATCAGGTTTGGGTGATTGGCCCGTTGGCATAATCTTGTCTGTTTGACAAACATGTAGCCTATCCAATATTCTGGAATGAAAGCCAGCTGCGGAATTACACCACAGTATATAACAGATATAGATAATTTAGATACAAACATGAAGTAAGATTAAAACAACAATCAAATGCATGAATAAAGAAAGTAAGTATCGATGAAACCAGTATTGACAAAACCTTTGATCAAGAATATTTTACTTTGTCGCGAATAATTTTGCATTTCCATGGAGTAAAGATGAACCAGACGTGGGACTTGAGTGAGTTCACCGTCTTGCTGGTAACAATGATAAGGGTAAGGGTTGAAGAAAGGGGAGGGTGAATGGATACGCAGCAGGCTCGGGTCGGGAATGAAGGTGAGTAGGGCAGAGGCGTGTTGATTTGACCGTAATGTACTTGGTTTATAGGCTCAGACGGTCGGTCATATTGTGGTGATCAGACCTGATAGGGACTGGCGAGTCGCTTCAGATCCTCAACTGCCTGCTGGAAGTCTGGACAAAGCCCTGCCGTAAGGTGGATTTCTAAGCCATCAGGTGGACTGAGCCGGACACGAATCAAAGCTATTCCTACTTATTACAGACTGTCCCAAATCGATTGCTGATCTCCGGTATAACTAAGGCAGTGGAATAGAAATTGACCGATTACCATTTATTTACGTCCCCGCCGCTCTGCTCTCTCTGGGTATTGTTTCGGAGAGAGTAGACAAGAGACTGTGGTTGCCTCTACGATTCGCTGGTATTGCTTTGTCTTCAGTTCAACAGGATTTGAGGCATTGCGGGATGTCGGTACATGTACCATATTGGATTGTTCTTTTTGCTTGGGCGTTATATACAGAAATATCTATTTCACAAACAACTCTTTCCGAGTTGTTTGATGTCGTTGGAAAATCCTGTATGTAGATCCCAAATAAGCAACGATTTAAAAAAATAAATATTACCAGCCTGTAGTTTTACGAGCGTACATGTATACTGCTTCTTGTAAGTATAGTGCCTTAACGGATTGTATATATATGGCACATATACAGCAAAGCAGGCGGATAGATAATATACGAACCGACTCACAGCTTATGGCAAATGAAAATATGCGAATCTAATCAAAACCGTTTAACCAAAAAATTTTTAGCACTTAATAGCTGTTTGATCACAGTCGCTAATTACATAGAATAAAAGTGATATCATAAACCTCTGAAGAACCTGTAGAAAGTCATACAGAATATACTCCATGTGTTTCTCTCACATAAGCGGAACAAGGTGCATGTCTAACTTATAGTTTGCGTGGTTATTGCTTTGTTTCCTCAATCTACAGTTATATACATCGAAACTGGTGTACAGTAAAAATGTCTCCTTTTTTCTGTTTAAAATTCCACTAAAATATGATTTACACACACGTCAAATAGTGGTTGATTTCACATTGACAAATCAACCCACTGTATAGGTCGATACGATACTGCCTGTATTAATCTATTTAGAAGACCAACCAGCATAGTGTCACAAACGTTAAGTTGCATCCTACATATACGGAGAAGTGAATTAAGTGAAACCGTGTTAAATTAGAATCTGCATCTAGACACTTTGCGGCAACAGTTCGTGATGTGCTATAGTTGTGTACAACTATCATTAGGCAAATCTGCATGAGCGATCTCCAGACATTTGATCGTCAATTGAAATGGTCTGTATCCACGCCAGAACCTGACGGCACACTGTCTCCAGTGTTGATCCCAGATGCTGATCCCTGGCCTCCTTTTATTCCCTCACCCCTACCTCACCACCATTCCCTTCGCCCCCTCTCTCATTACCCATCATTCATACCCAATCTCTAACACGGACGCGCAACCACTTCCAAGAAGGTAACTATTAATTCAGACGATATTACGTCACCGCGCGGCCTGTCTTTGATGTTTGTTCATCCAGACTCTCCACACGGAGAAGAATTCCACTTGTAGCCCACACTCCCAGACGGTGATTCTGGTACTGGTACCTGCAGCTGAACCTGTGACACAAAATGTCCGTGTAACTGATGGGCTTATTGTTCATGCATTGGGCAGTACCGAGGATATGTATAGGATGGGTGTTCTCGGATCGATCACGCAGTGGTTACACGCACAGTTTTATGTTTTTGTATTGGATTGAGTGTTCATTATTCTAGGACTACGCGAGGATGGATTAGGCAAGTGTTACATACACCGTTTGATGTTTCAACACGAGACGGGTTGTTCTCTGTTGACAGGCTGGTCAACGGTTACACATAAAGCATGCCAATCAATCGCCCTTAAAACCCACGTCATAATCATCACATTTAACTTTATGTGCCTGTAAAAGATAAGAAAATATAAACTTATGGACCTATGTATATATGCCCAAAAAAGGTACAAACCATGTCCTTAAATCTTGACTAGGAATATTCTTTTTTCAGATGTCAACTGCTCGTCAATGAATATTAGAAGGTGAGTTTCTACATGCCAGCAACCAACGCAATACTGTTTTACATCTGCATGGTGATTTGTAGGCTACTGTTTTGGCGAAATAATTTTGGCGATAAATTTAGATCACTTAGAGTTTAGCTAACTGATTTATCTTGCATCAACCACACAACCTGCTCTCTCCAGGTGTTTAAGCTTGGAATGGAGCACGAGCTCTATCAATACACATCAAAGAAATGTTGGATTTATTCACCTGAACAGGTGTACAAGTATTACAGCATGCTATTATTAATTGGCTGGAGCTCATGATTTAAGGTGGCCACTGTCTTAAGCACCTGTCGGTCTAGTTTACCTGCTCTAGAAAACACATTGATATTTCATCAACCAATGGTCGGCCAGCACCAGCCGGTACTTTGAACTTTCTTCTGGTCGATCATTGACATGCCTTTGTTTCCGTACAACTAATTGGCGAGTTTAACATGTGCAACAGCTGAAAAAGACATTTTTGGATCTACGCACTTATAATGAACTTATCCCTTACGAATTTATTAATTTCGTTATTATCATGGAACACTAATTAATATTCGCGACAATAGTTTTTAGGATACGATATTAACTTATTTTACATGAAGTAATCTGTGGCTGATGCATTATCTTAAAATGATATTCAACAACCATTTTTATACCACAGTTATACAGAGTTCTCTTGTATATTACGCCTAAGTTTATTTTGCTCCACACTGGTTCATTTCTCGCGTGTGTGTTATACTTTTTGTCCTAATGGAAATGCTACATATCACACTCTTAGTACATACACGTATTTGTACCTACAGCATGGATTTTGCAAAAAAAAAAAATGTACGTAAAATTCGATTACACAGTAAAGCATTGCCCCGTGCGAAGGTAGAGCACCGATGAAGAAAATTCGCTTTCACAAGGCTCTATGTGCATTCGGATTTTCTGTAAACCATGGGTATATAATTTATTCCTAGAGACACTGACGCCTGTCTTCAGTGAAGTTTCCTTAGCAAACTCATTGTGTGGACAACGCATGGACAAATTGTTACTTAAGTCAGGTGGCTAATGACTTACCTGTCGACGCTGTTTGCTTTTTCACCTGCCGAGAGAATGGCCGTAGGACTGTAGAGGTAAATGAGGGAACAGTCTCCCATCACAAATGATCTTAACACTAATTAACAAGGGAAATTACTCGCTCGAGTTGGTCGCTGAAGGCCCGCGGCGCCAACCTGGCCTCTCTGCTCCACAAGATAAATTACAATGTAGTAATTAAGGCTTTGTGTAAGATAGACTGTGACAGCGTGCAGACATAGCTAATGAGGATATACAATGAACAGGTAAGTGGGAAATTGCCGACAGACAATAACACTTGCAGGTAGGCAGGTGAATTTCTAACTAAGCATCAATAAAAAAGGCGACATTTAATTTAACCGATCACTTAAGGTAATCCGTTAAGTCACTAAGGATTAGCTTCGACCACTTGATCTGTCGGGCAATACCGGGCACGTTTAAATCACACGTGCAGAGGCGACATAAACACCGTTGACATAGTAACGGCAAAGACGCATCCTACAGCTGTTTGTACAATTAGATAGCAAACCTAACAGACCGAAATGCCATTGAAACTGATCCATTGAGAAGAAAGTTAGAGCTGCAGGCCTATTGTATGTAGACAAATTAAACATGTTGTCAAGGAGACTAGGACGACACCTTATAGGAGGGTTCTGTTTGTAAATGGCACTTTAGCCCAGAAACATCGTCTGCATGCTTTACCCCTATTGGCCTATATCGCAGCGCTATTCGAAGGTTTCTGCATCACAAACACACAAACTCGCATGGAACACGTAAAATCAGGGCACAAAACAACACATGAAAACAGCCAAGCTATCCCCGACAGGAACAATAAAATGCGACCATATTTCTCCCCCATTCCAGACAAGTCTACATGAAATTCTTTATGCTGAACACACGACAATAGCAATGTCACTTTCAAAACCGAAATGATGACTGCTACAGCATTGTGAAGGCCATGTAGACTTTTAATAAACATATAGTGCTTATATAGGACGATATAATCTACCGTAGCCCTATATAATATACCTAACTCGGTCCAAACAGGGTGCATATCGACTACTTGTCACAGATCTATACCAACGCACAACTCATGCGGGTATTTAGAAACATGTTCAACCCCGGAACACTTTGCAATTTTTGAATAGTCAAGAGTGGAACACGATGATTTGTCAGCTGTTCTGATTATGAACATTGCAGGAAGGCTCTGTGCCAGATTCAGCATCCTGATTGGCTGAAAGCGGTAGCGTGATACTACATGTATACATGTATATATAACAGTCTGACCTAGAAGTCATGTGGAGGTATTTTCCACAATTGTCCCATCCAGCAAGCTTATGATGACGTCATCTTCCGCAGCCATATGAAAGCGGCAGACACCAAAGACATCTGGGGGTAAATTTGATTTCAGTATGAGTAAGAGTACGTGAGAGAAGATAATCGATGTATGATCAATACAACTGTCTTACAACTCTGAGGTGTTGTAAATCATAATTAACTGCACTGTTAAGAAACCTACATGCTGCGTCCCAGTTTGATCACATGGATAGATCCCGTCCAATAACACTTTCCTTTTCCTGTGCATTGATGGAAGGCATCAGTCAACGCATGGGAAAAGAAAAGTTTTATTGGTTTTTATTTAATGGCATCCAAACAGTGGTTAGACTCTATCTTAAAGATTTGTCTCTTGTTGAAAGTAACTAGTGAAAATAAACTCGCAAATGAAGTAGCCTTGAAAACGTGTTCAGGTGATGCACATATAAGTCAAGTTATATTACCGATGTATCTCCTTCAGTATTTCTCTTCGAGTTTAGCATGATGACTCTTGTCCGAGTATCTGCTGAAGGGTCAAGTCGCTCCCCACGGGGTGCTGTATCTTAGCTACGGGAACAGGTGGGGTCACAATGCTAATCATAGATCCATCCTATAAGAGCATTCTTAATGATGCATGGCATCAAAAAGCACCGGTCAAAAAGGGCCCGTCCCGTGGATGAACTTAGGGATGATTATCATGCACAGCTTCAGGACGGCTTCGGTTTAATCATCAGCGCTTTACCTTCACCAGAATAATAGCGTGCATGGGTCGACCATTGTCTGAGAGGAACCGAGTTCTGTGGATACTGCATCTCAGATGTGAACAGATGGGAGCCACCAGAATCCGCATCCTCTAAGCATCTACACAGCTGATACTGATGCTGTCCACCATTGTTTTCTGATCATCACACCTGGCCTGTTTCTCTCATAAGTGAACAGCCACCTGACTCTGCAGCACATGCAGCTCAGGGTCAAACCAACATCTTTTCCATTCATCGGGAACAATGCAAAGGTCTGCTGTTTAAAATCGAGTGGCCATCATCGCGTCTATGCTGTGGGTGGATGCATCTCTGGAACCGAGCTTACTACCGCCCGAAATACATCTGAAATTCGAGGACGAAAAGAAAATGAACTTATCGATGTTCTAGAGTCAGAACTTATCCCGACAAAAAGGTATACATGTACAAGGGTAGGAGACAACAACTTCAGAAGTAGTGTAAAATTGAAACAGTAAATAAACGAATACATGAGTTACTTTTAATTTAATATATTATATTAAACAGTTTGCCGTACAAAGTATACTATGCCTAGAGCCGATTCTATTGAAGTCGACGATCATGCAAAAATAGTCCGTTACAGAGAGTTTAAATATTTTGTAGATCTGACAAAAGAAAAATAACGCTTGATGAAAAGACTGCTGTCATCTTTTGTTAGACCTATATTAAGAAAGGATTATAATGATCAATATATGTATACGTGAAGTGCTTAAAACGAGTAACATATTAATATACAACACAGGTAAGTTCCTTAAACTTCCATTTCTTCCTTTTCTATGGTATTTACCTGTAAATATCTCGTCACAATGATAGAAGAATGTTTAAAGCAGATAGATTTTTTGCTTAAATGAATGACAAAGGTTAAAAGTCAGGATCAAACTTCTTCTATCTTTAATATAGGATGCCCAAGGCTGTGTTAAAGTGTGTTTGACGATATAGTGAGATTTCCGTAACGATATAACACCAGTCATTTCTCCACTGAAGTTAGCCTGCAAAAAGTCCTTATTAAAGGACACGTTGCCAAGGTAATTACGTAGGATCTAATAACAGCATAGTGACTGTATTTTTCTAACGAGGAAGAATAGGCTCCAAGATACCATCAAAGTGCACAGTGGCGCTGGTGTCTGGTACAGACCGATAGGTCTGCTGCGGAGGGTGTGGACGGGGGCTTGGGGCACACGAGTTACCCATCGGTAGCCTAAGAGTAAGCGGATCGATTTGTCCGCATCGCGTCTAAGGCCGCAGGTGAATGGCAGGTGAAAAGTTGGGATTGCAACAGATGATAAAAGGCCACAAAGGAAATTTCGAATCTCGAACTGAGAAAACAGGCAAAACTGCAAGGGTCAAAAAGTTAAACAAAACTCGACAGAAGGCCTCATGGGCTGAGCACGCGTTCTTCCCTGCGGGCTAACACTCATCCCGTACAATACAACACGGCCCACCTTTTGAAGGCGCCTGAGGACAAAAGACAGCCGTATGACCGGGGGTGCTCTCCACACACCGATCGGAATCAGTCAGGGTGAGGTGCATGCGCCTAGGACTGGGTGTTATTGAGCTGCAGAAGCTGTCCTGTTCCGGTCAGTGTATTTCTCCCTGAGTCTGTATACCTCAGGACACGATACCTGACGTGACGACAAGCTTACACGCCTCAGGTCATATCAACAAATTAAATAATCCAGAAACATCCACTGAAGTATATTACATCACCCAACATCCAAACAGGAATGATATCAATACAATACTGTCACTCGCATTAACTTGAAGTCAAAATATTTATTTATTTGTTTGGCGTTTTAATGCCATCTGTATGAGTTTTCTATTTATACCACCGTGGTCTAGACTTAAGGGATCGAGGTAGTTAGCGCGTTGGCAGAAGCCTATGCAGAAGCCTCTCACCAATCCGATCGCTGTGAGTTCAAGCCCAGCTCGTCTTGGCCTTCTCAATGGCCACACATGCATGTAATCATCTGCTAGCAACCCGTGGATGGTTGTGGGTTTCAGGTCGGTTCCCTCTCACCACAATGCTGGCAACCGTTGTATAAGTGAAATATTCTTGAGTAGAACGTAAAACACCAATCAAATAAATAAATAAACAGGCTCATTGTTGAAAACAAAACCCTCCTGGCCTCAAGTTGCTACAGACAGACCAGGAATCGATCCCGTACCCGCATTAGCTGACAAAACAATGCCTTTTACAGCCAATGGGTCATGAGTGGGAAAGGTAATGGAGAGGGCTCAAATTAAAAAAAGGAGCGTATAAGTACTTTATTTTTTTGTATTGAATTTATTTCTTTATTCATTTATCTGTTTGCTTAAAATCATTGCCAATGTGTCAGTAATGTTTAACTGGAGTTCCATGAATATATATTTAAATATCTCTTCACTGTTTTTACCTAATGCTGTTAAGACTCTGATGCTAGGGGGCGTGTAAGGTCTTATAGATGTACTATTTACACATTTACATGAACAGTAAGAATTAAACCTTACTCGAAACACAAGTTGACAAGAGTCTCATCTTGTCACCAGTGAGACCATCGAGACCGCGTGGTTTCGAGTCATTTTAACGTTTGACTCACATTACCATTGAGCCATATTAATTTCGTGACTTAAAAAAAAATCACTTTGATTCGGAGACTGACCTAAAATGGTACAGACATGACATTACAACACAGTGAGCGTCTTACTCCAGTTTGATAACGTCTGAGTTTTTACCCTACAGGCGCAGACAGATCTTACAAAACAACGCGTGTCTCACTCTAGTTTGACAGCGTCTGTGTCTGTACCCTCCCGGCCCACCTAAATAATAACAGATATTGCAAAACAGTGCGTGTCTCACTACAGTTTGATAGCGTCTGTGTCTTTACCCTACAGGCCCACATAGGCACAGACAGATATAACAACACATCACACGTTTCTCTCTAGTTTCATAGCGTCTGTGTCTGTACCCTACTGGCCCACACAGGCACAAGCAGATTTTACAATTACAACACAGGACATGTCTCGCTCTAGTTTGATAGAATCTGTGTCTGTACCATACTGGCACATAGACACAGACAGATATAGCAACACATCATGTGTCTCTGTCTAGTCTGATAGAATCTGTGTCTGTACCCTACTGGCCCACATAGGCACAGACAGATATAACAACACAGCACGTGCCTCAGTCTACAATGGTAGCGTCTGTGCCTTTACCCTACTGGGCCACATGCGCACAGACTGATATGACAACAAATCATACGTCTTTCTCTAGTTTCATAGCGTCTGTGTCTGTACCCTACTGGCCCACACAGGCACAAGTAGATTTTACAATTACAACACAGCATATGTCTCATTCTAGATTGGTAGCATCTGTGTCTTTACCATACTGGCATATAAATACAGACTAATATTACAACACAGCCCTCTGATGGCGTCTGCGTCTGTACCCTACTGGCCCACATAGGCAGTAACAAATTTTACAATTACAAAATGCACCGGTTGGATCCAGTTAGATAGCGTTTGTGTCTTTACCATACCGGCCCACATAGGTACAGACAGATATAGCAAACTAAATGGATATACGCACAAATATTTTCACAAAAAACGCCTCCCTTTAATTTAGTGACGCATGAATCGTTACTCTACTGACATAACTCCGTACAGACACTGCAAGATAAGTTCTCGTCTTTACCGTTGTGGTAAAAATGGACATGAATGGATATTACTCTACAACACGAGTCTCTTTCTAATTTGGTAGTGTCTGTGTCTAAACCATGTTGTGCAGACAGATATGACATTACAGCATGCATTATTACTGACACCAAAAAGTAGAGAGAGTACAAGGCAAAGCGTGTTTTACCAGGTTTGATGGTATCTGTATTTTAAGCCTATTGGCATAACTCAGTAGAGACAATGGTCCCTAGTGGCCCAGATTTCTACAAAGAGATATTACACAGCACGTGTCTCGCTCTAGTTGTGTCTCGCTCTAGTTGGGGGATGCCTGGTACTTTTCCCTTTACCCTATAGTGGCTCAAATTTAAACTGATAGGCATTACAACACAACACATGTCTTTCTCTATCTGGGTAATGTACCTATCTTTTCCATACTGGCCCAGATAGGTACAAACAGACATTACAACGCAGTAGGTGTGTCTCTCTTTGTGTCTCATTCCTGGTGGACGCAGATAGTGATAGATGGATATAACACAATGTAACAGGTCTCTCATTCGATTTTCAAAGTATACCTTCGTTTTTACCATACTGACGTAGATTATTACGCAGCAATAAAGCATCACATTCTAAATTGGTGATGCCTCTGCCCTTGTGGAGAATGCCGATATGTCTCATCATACAAAATGAGAAACAAGCACGGGCATTTTCTTTGGAATTCTTTGAGGCTATCTGAGCGTCAACCGCCTGTGTGGGGTACACTAGATACAGCAACTTTGACACCTATTTCCTATCCCAAAGCGAAATTTTAATTTGACTCCCTTTGCTCAGCAATCATGTCAAGAAGGCCGTTGGCTGCACCGTGCATGAGGGGGTGGGAGCATTAGGAAGGGCAGGGACTTCGTCAGTGCCGTGTCAGCATACAGGATTAAGCCCCGCGAGTAAAGAGCCGGTATCTCACAAAACGAGAAGACCTGTTTTATCGCCGCCTGGATTTGATAGGGCGTAATTGTCGGAGAAATCTGACTATGTAACGTCGGGGACCTGTGAAGATCCCGCTTCTGTATACGGGATGCCGGGATATGCGAACACTGTATCGGGTAAACAATGACTTGGCCATCGACGGAATGCATTGTTACCGTGTTGGTATTTCTGCATGCACCTGAGTTTCCACCTGACTCTTTTGTTATCTCATGTATTAAACGTGCTTGAGGGAGAAATGCGAGGTCAGCGGGGGAAGTATAAGAGTCAAGAGACCGTCCGTCCGACCATCCAAGCCTGAAGCCTCCATGAGACTCCATGGCCTTCCTAGACAGGGCAGTGAATACCAGACAAGAATTTCTGTCTACACACAGTCCCCATCATACCTGACAGACCAAGCCGGTCCTTCAAAGCCCTATCTCCAGACCCGGCTATTTGTCACCTTTCAATAGGATCAGTCACAGCTCACCAGGGGGGCGTTGGAATAGATTTTGTATCAATAGAAGCGTATTTACTGCCAATAAACCTGGGTTTAAAGAGAGAATGAGACGAGCTGTTTAGTATTTAGCTAGATTAGAGACAAGTTGTCTGGATGTTTCTCGTCTGACATGACGTTAGGTTTACCACCTTACAGGACGTCAAGGTTTGGGGCTAGCGTTCTAATCCTGTCCAACAAAACCAGCCATTGTGAATTGTCATTGGCGTTAAATGTGGTGTCACCGTGACAAATGGACGACTGGTCGGAAAAAAAGAGCCGAGGGATGACCACTGGCCAGTCGAGTGATATGTTATAGGCCAAGTCAATTTACAAGTCAACCCTTGTGTTATCATGTACCGGAAATAGATAAGCTTGTTTCCAGGTTGTTATACCTCATCATGCGCAGTTTGTATATCGATAGGTGGATACTCGACGTGGGCAAAACACGAGTTACATACAAAAGAATTCATGAAGATGTCTTATTTCAAAGTTGTAAAGCATATTGTACACCGCAAAGGACGAATTGCTGCATTGGGTGCAAAAATCCATCACACTATATCGTGTACTCACAGTATCGATATTGCATAAATGAAACAAAATGCAACAGTTTTAACTGTGCCATATATACGCAGAAAAGCGTTAGACAAATGAAGAGGAATGTAAGTTATAAAATTGCATTTATAGGTACACAGTCGTCTAATGTATGATGCAGATTATCTGTATATAAATTTTCACCGAAATAAATATTGACAGTTCTTAAAAAGTGTAAGATGGTTTTTAATAATATATTGATTGTTAACTCTTATCTTGCGATGTCGTTTTTTTTCCTTGTTCTGTCAAATTCATATATAAACAGAATTATGCGCATTTAATAAGATGCCGGTAATGAATTTGCACATTTTTATATGTGGTTAATTCCTTTTATATGGTTTTATCATTTATAAACATCACCTTAAATACATAATGTACACAGGTCAAAGCATCTATATGCTATTCTTGGTATAAGAGGCGAACAAGGAATGGCACCTGTTTCATTACTTATTATAAAACAGTTAACTTCATGTTATATTTAGTTGAATCATTTTCCATGCTATATGAAGTGATCACACTCTGAAAAAAGTTACCTCTCATCAGTTATCTGAAATTACCCAGTGGTATCGGGAATGTTGCTTAATCTCCTTGTCATTGGTTGTTGAACAGACGCATGCCCTGGCTACGGCGTTACCCACATATAGCTGGATGCTCTTCACTTGCCAGCCTCCACATCCGATATGTCCGACACGCCAAACCTTCCGATGGCTAATCCCGTCGACAATTCACAGCCTTGCCACTGAATACAATAACAATGGCGATTTAAAACCTGCCCAACATTTGCTTGTTTTTCATGGCCATCTGAAGCCGGGATATATGCCCCTGCATTACGCCGACTTTTTCCTGGATTTCGGGGGCTGAAAGTCAGTGCCTCACACCTACCACCGGCTTCCAGAAAAACGTCAACACCTGTGGAATAGCAGGAGAAACGAGCAGCCCAGTCGAAGTTAAACACAATCGCCTTTTTTGTGTCCAGCGTTTTACCGGAAATTTGCAACGCTAAGCAAGTTCAAGAGACGAAGTTTATAAATATTAGCGGAATCAATCTCTTTCTTTTTTTCCAAAGCAGCAGGCCTGCATCAAGTGTTTCATGCAGGGTATAGCTTATAGATCAAAATCTTTTGGCTATATACAACACCATACCGATGTATATAGGCACATAAGACTGTAAATAAGACTTGACGTATATGGAATATATAGTTATGACTGAAAATCACCTATTCAAATATAAAAAGAATTCGAATGCTGCCTCAATAATAACGTAGACGTATAGTTGTTCTAGAATTAACGAGGCAAATGGTTAATTCATTTCCAGGGGTAAAATATGTGTATATCTTATTCGACATCAATAGCTGTATAGCTTAACTGTCATTTCTGGCATTTTTGGTTTGAATGTTTAAAAATCATCGGATTCCGAAAAATAAACGGAATCTGTATTTATCATATTCTTTTTTCACGAAAATCCCAATTACAGGGCTTCAAAGGAAAGACAAAGTTTTGAAGTTAGACGAATGCATATAATACACATAATGACAAAATGTGAACGCCGGATAACAATACTGTTATCAAAAGAGAACTCTTTTCGTTGACATAGGCAAACTTTTTTCAGGCAATGTATTAAGCAAACACAAACTTTTCAATTTCACTTTATTTGAATATCACAAAAAGAACAAACATAATATGATGATCTAAGGAGACATTAAAATAAATTTCGAGAAGATGCAGTGTTCTGATTTTCGCTCCAAATCGGATCTGAACATTGTTGACCCCCAGCTTGTAACCATTGAGCCGTTGACCAGTTGACAATTGTCAGAAGTCTCTAACATCACTTCCTCCACCAGGACCTCCATCCTCTGTATAGCCTTTTAATGTCGTTGAGGTGCGGTCTAGAGGAATCCGGCCGGCTGGAAGCGAGCACCTGTCGACTCGGGGAGAGCGGCGCGCGACCGGCACCTGCACCCCTGAAGGGTCACAAGCCACAAAGGAGAGCTGACAGAAAGTATTATGAATATTGAAAACCTCTTTTCGACGGGTCGTTTCACACACAATTTCATTTTAATTCGGCACGCGGACTCTCCGTAGACCTTTATCATATCGCTATAGCGTCAACAATAGCCTGGTCTGTTCCTACCAGTTTAGAGACACGCGCCCTCTCGTGCATTCACGCACATAAAAAATATGAAACGGGAGTTTTTCTAGAGCTGATAAAGAAAGGCGTCCCGGCTGGGTTGTGTTTATGGCTTCAGACCCTGCGTTAGTAGAGAGAGCTCTGCATCAGGGGGCCCTGGCAAATTAAGGGGTATACTGACAAGTGACTGCAGATAGGTGAATGGATGAGCAGGAATACGCCTTTATCGGTGATATTTAGATCTTATCTGGGTATTATTTAAATCTTCTTTTGATGATTTTTCAATTTAAGTTGATTTCACCTGGTAGTCACGTGACTTGTCGCACGTGCACATGCGCGGTATTTTCCAGCTGCCTCTCGTCCCTTGCTTATTCCCGGAGAGTTTTGTTTTAATTGTTGTGGACCTTGTCAGGTGAATCGTTAATCACTTCTATTTAATAATGACAAGATGCAAATATGTTTTGATGATAATGTATGCCCTGTCCATCAATAATAAACTAAATTTAATCCTAATTTAATATAGAACGATACGCTAAGGCTTCTTATGAAATTAGCATAAGTTAAAAACATACAGTCAAAAAACAACTCAAAAATAAAACTCATCGCTTTAAAAAAACGTCATTATTTAAATGAAGGAAAGATACGCTCGGTCTTCAGCTTTACATAAAGTGAGTGATCTGACCAATTGTCCACATTTTGTACGAAGGTATAGCAAATCAAAACTCTCATCTTGCACACAATCTGTTGCTGATGTGCATTAGATAAAAATAAATAAATAAATAAATAAATAAATAAATACCAAATAATAAAATATAAAATAAAGACTGACAAAATCAAAGCAATGTTATAAAAACCTATGCAAATAGGATTTAAAAAGAGGAAGAGTTGCTCTGACAAGAGCTGTATGCGGTGGCAAGATGCATGTAGTATACACACCCACTAGAAATCAGAATAATATACAATCACAGCGCCCGAAAGAAGATTCGTTTACATCTGTCACTAAAACGTTTAAAAAAACTATAAAAGTAAAGAAAAAAAGAAGGCAACCTGAAATGGACAAACCTTTACATGAAAGTCTGACAGCGTTTTTAATACGTTTCTTTCAGGACTTGAAACTATATATATACTTCTTTCAAATGACGCGCGAGACATTCTTCTTTGGATAGTTATTTACAAACTGAAAAGCCGCTATATACATTAATTTCCACTTTCTATATTTTTAACACTTAAAACACGGCTTGACAGATCAGAGCTGTGCATGGCGTTTTAAAATTTTGTAAGCAGCACTGATTTGTATTCAAATGGTTGACTATTCACATCAAAGTCATCCATATGGAATCAGTGGACATAATTAAAGGTTATAACCTCTATATATAATAGAGCCACGTCATTTTATTTTTTACACAATATATATCATCACGAATATTGTATCGAATTATAAAACGAAATTATATGGCGATCTATGCCTATTGAGGAAACAGGCCATACATATACAGAGCCGGGAGGAACACGGAATGTCATCGCGCATACAGTGCATGTCTGACAAACCTCCTGGCTAAAGACCGCATTGAAACAAGCGGTGGTCGGATTTGAACACCCGACATCTCTGGTCGAGCATGTGCTAATCGTCTTACCTTTGGCCATCTTGATCACTCGGCCATTGATGGTACATTAACAGAGAATCTAGGTGTCGAAATAAAGACATACCAGGCAAGAAGCATGTGTAAGAGTACCATTATCGGAGAGGAAAATGATAAACAAAAGGCTTGTTCTATTCTCAGACAGCGAGAAGCCTTAAACAAGATCAAACAAAGAAACATGAAGACGCTTGAATTAATACAATACATATATTTCAACTAAATAGACAAATGGTACAACTGACAATAAAATAATATACACAACAATACAGATAATTACAAAATATATAGTTTATTACTGATGACAGCGTCTAAATCCGGATGGAATATTCCGGCTTCTAAACGCAAGTCAGTCGACGTTAATGTAGAATCCACAGTTTTTGGGAATTCACTAATCGAAGGGTGACAGTCCTGTAAGTGACGAACAGAAGAGGGAACGGTACGCCAAGTATGGTATATATTCAACTCTCCGGCAATATGCAACTTTCCTGGGAAGACTGGTTGACAATAGCAATAGCACAAAGTCACTTTCAGGGTAAACTGGGATGAAATGTATTTAAATGTGTATGAACATTGAGCGATAGAGACAAGAGACAATGAGCGATACAAGCTCCAAAATAACGTCTCCAACAAAATAGCAAGTGGCGAAACACAAGCTCACAAAGTGCTACACACCTAAATTGGAGAACAAAATGACAAAATTGTCAAATGGCATGAAAACCGATATCTCCAAATCCCACAAAATCCTTCTAAATGAACGAGAGTAAATATGACTGCTCTCACATCAACTTGAGTGAAAGACTGCTGTCGAAGGGACATAGCTAAAGTGATTGCACTCAGAGTGTACGTAAGTAAATGACTGCTCTCAAAGTGGACGTAAGTAAATGATTGCTCACAAGTGGACATACCAAAATGATTGCGAGCTTAGCTGTCATAAAGAAAACTCTGGATGGTTTGTTCGTCAACATGTTTACATTACGGGTACATCTTTCCAGAATGTACGCCCTATGTACAATGACACGAAACTCATAAACACAGAAGCCTCGAGAACACGGGACTGATTTCCAATGCAGGCTACGAAGTACACAAGGGAAAAAATGTAGGTCAGCCCCTGGTCCAGTTAGCGCAAATCCAAAATAAAAAAAATACAAAACAATATTTTAAAGACGGGTTCGTAACACATGCACCCATAGTGCACGTTCCATTATTTAAATATAAAAATTGAAATTATTCTACTTTTCGTAAATACTCCGAAAAATCTCTTGGCTCACCTCTTGAGTTCTTGTGACTGTCCGGATGGTATTTCTGACTTAGCTGTCTACATTCGTACCAAGAACGGTCAACGTTCCCTGTTACACCGCCATTATACAAGAAGGGAGATACTTTTGCCGGAAATTATTGATTATCCTTACTTTCTTTACTTGGAAAGTAATTCATGCATGCATTGTGTTATACACAGTGACGTATTTTGGCTATATTAAGTGACGAAAAGGGAACAGTTTGATCTTCTCGTGAAAATAATGCATGTCAAGTTTTCCAGTGTCTATTAGACTGTTAATTCCCTTCAGCCTGCGGTGAGCTTATACCATTCAGGAACACCTGTATCATCAAGGACTGCACACTGCCAGAATAGTAATCCTCATGGTAACTAAATACGCCGCCACGTTGCCATATTGTTGCCATACATCTCGCCTTGTAGCATTTGTCAGATCCTGGGATGTCAGCCGATACGTACAGGTCATAAGTTGTTGCTTCAAAAACTATATTGTGCGTCTAGTTCAAGGTCCTTCACCGTACGTTTCCTAAATTGCACATTTAGTATATAAACACTCTTCCTGGTAAATACCGGCTGAGCGTCGGGAAATCGGGCGAGATCGTGCCAGAGTTCTGTCTAGAATTCAGCTTAACATGTATAATCATCATTGTTTTATATCACTTTGGTGTGGTTATGAATAGATGCAAAGCCCGACTATATATGATACCTACATTAGCATTCAACCTAGAAAATTAATCACAGATGATACGAGATAGCAATTTGCCTTCCACATGATACTTAGGTTATCGACCGTCTTTCCTCCGTGATTGAAAACGGATGACCGATTCTCTTCTACATGTTACCAACTTTATTTACCATTTGCATAATTCTTTCAAACATACTCTCTTCGGAACCCGGTTTTTTCGGCTGTTTTTTGGACAGGTGTCTTACGCTTATCAGCTTGGAACACTCCTTCGTGGCCTATAGACGTGTGGCATCTCAGAGCTGACGCTTAAGGCAAATGGCCTCCGCTAAAAACGTTGGCGCCACCGTCGGTCGGCATATCGCCATTTAGGTTATAGGCTCGAGTCTCTCTTTGGCTGGATGGGGTGCAACCTCCAGTCAGGAGGTTCGTCAAGCACATGTACTACGAAGTGCAGAAATAAATAAATCAATCAATAAAAAAAAAAAAAATAAATAAATATTTACATGGCAGCGTGGAAAGGGGCTAACCAAGTAGTAAATTACTTTGGCCTTACAAGTAGTAAAATTCATTAATGGAAATTGATTAAACATTAATGGAGATCGTTGTACAAAAAAGACAGTAACCCAAAGTGATCAGATTTATCGCTCTGTGTCAAAGTTCATTCAAACCATGCATGTTGCTAACATTCACAATATGAGGCAATTCTTTTACAACATCTTCTCCACGTCATCTCTATTCTGTAATCAGATCTTTATTCTTAAACAATGTGGACAAAAGCTATTTGATGCCTACATATAATGTTAGGGTATCACTAATTTGAGAAGAAAAACAATAAACAATTAAATGGCTTATTTAACTTCCACAAAGCGTTACACAAGACCAAAGAATGAAACGCGAAGACACTGTGACAAGTTTAGTATGTATAATTGAATAATATAATCTAAGTAGTACAACTTATTACACAAGTAAACAAGAACAAGGTCTGCCACCAAACTGCGCATGGTCGTGGGTTTCCCCGGGCTCTGCTCGGTTTCCTCCCACCATAATGCTGGCCGCCGTCATATAAGTGAAATATTCTTGAGTATGGCGTAAAGCGCAAATCAAATAACTAACTAACTGTCTAAATAAATAAATAAGTAAATAAATAAATAAACAAGAACAATACAAACAATAACAAAATTATACATTTAGTTTTTTTACTGAGATTACAGCAGATCACAAATCTTGTTGAAACACCAGGTTTCTACAAGGCCAGTTTCAGTCCACAGAAATAGGAATTACCGCAATACTGATGAATTTCTGAAGTGAAGGATATCACTGGACTCCACGTGACACTAGGTCAATGTCATTTCCAGTGGAAATTGGGATAAAAAGTATTCCGCAATACATTGGACACCAGCACCAAAGTCTCAAAATGACAAGTGACGAGACACTATAGCTCGAAATGTAAAGCTACAGCAAAATGGAGTCCAAATTGAAAACTAAAACTTCAGTAACTAAACCCCCAGAAATAATCTTCACCGATGGACGGATGAGTAACGATTGTGATGGCTATTCTGTAGTCTAGACTATATAAGAAACTGTATAAAGAAATGTTTTGGGGTATTTGGGTATGGGTATTTCTTTCCAGAAAGGACCACCTATGTACAATTACGTTAAGGTCTAGGTCAAAGGCTGACCCTTTTTGCATAACAATGGACAGTTACAATGTTTCAAACACGGGGTCACAACAGGAACACAAGGTCTCCATAATTCTGTCGAAATAACAGCATTATAACCTACACATTACGCTGAATACATAACATAAACGACATGCAGGATATAAGAAGAGCTGCAGAGTTTCAGGGTAACTGAGATACACAGGTTTAATTGACGACAACTCAAAAACTAGCATAGAATACGATTTGAATCTTGTTTTAATTTATAACATTCCTTGCGTTATTCCGGCATCATTAAAACTGCTGACTGCTTCCCTTTGCCTGACTTCTCCCTAGTTTCTTACAGTAACTTTAAATACCTTTTTATTTTTTCATGGTTTATGTTAAAGGTTTTCTGGAAATTGGCTTTTCTATTACTGATGTGAAACATCTAATATGGCTGACGATTTGCATACAAACATCTAATATGACGCCCATGCGCATAAAGAGTAAATGGGGTAGGCCCTTTAAGTCATTACGAATTCAGTATAACCTCGGCAGGCCTACTCCTCGAAGAGACAAGGGTAGTTCTTTAGATGTGTCTTAGTATGGGAAACAACATGTGCGCACGTATAACTGCCTTTGTACATGTACACATGCTGTTAATGATGAGACTTGGGTCACATGTTCTGAATCCGGAAAAGTGAGACATTATATGCTAACTGATGCAAGGAGACCGTCCTTTGCCAATGCGGATTTATTAATGCAGGGTGTGTAAAAAAAAAACAAAGTTTTTACAAGCTTTGTTACTTTAATATAATCTCTGTCCTTTCAAGGTAGAAGAGGGTTAATTTAAAATAAATCAAAGACTTTACGTGGATCTGCCGTCATTCGTGTTTTCCAGCCATTCCAATATATATATTATATATATATACACAGTTACAGAACAGATCAAATCGCGCGGGGCATCTACAGAGCGACTTGGAGCACGCAGCCAGGTATAAGTGACAGGAAAACAAGGCGTTAAGTTGCGAACTGTGACAGGAATGTGTCAACATGAAATGTGGATAGGGAAGCAGAAATCTGTTGAGTAATTCTCACTGTCAGTCGTGATCACGTAAGACCAGATAAAATACAGTTAATTCGAGCTATTTCCCTACATTCTTCACCAATGTCAAGAGTCGATACCGACCTCAATACCGAGGCATGGGACCAGGGAGAACCGGCATAGGTCTTCACTTACGCAAACCTTAAATCAGCCAAGGCGGTGATCTGAAGAATTAGACATATGATTTGTCCAGATAAACCTACACAGAGACTGTCTCCGGAGTTGTAACACCGATAATCTCATTAAATTTACCTGCCCCGATCTGTGTGGGGTTGGGAATGGCTAACAGTGCTGCTCCTGGGTGTCCCGTCTCCGCGCTGGCCTGCACATGCTGGCAAGGGAACGAATGAGGAGGGTTAATACCTGTCTAGGCCACGGGTGTCAAGTGTAAGGTAGCCCGGGTAAATAAGACAAGGGCAGGTGGCTGTAAGCCGGGATCTCACCCCACACACCGTAGATGAACATGAACTACAGAGCAGAGGCTAAGGCGCTAACCTCTTGCGTCAGAGGAATTGATCGAAAAGGATTTTAAGCAAATTTTAAGCCAAGTTCAGGTTTTGTCCTATTAAAATACATGGTCAGAATTTTACAACATCAGTGTATATATAAGATTAGTAAACGCCCAAGGTTATATTCTAACAACTTCCTTCGTCTGTTTGCAGCTTGTTTAGTTATTTATTTATCTAATTACAAATGGATTATAATTAAGTTCCGGTACTTGCAAAAAAAAAAGACATGTCTGCTAATTTATCCTCGCTTATTGTCTGCACACACAGTTGAAAATAAATGCAATATATACCATAACATTGTTTTCTGGAAACTCTGTTAAATAGTTTTATGAAAGTTTATGCAGACCACAGTCCCTTGAAATAATGATATCTTTTCATCCAAATAAACAGCGCCAATTCTTCTGACTGTTATCAACGCAGAGAAAATGATACGAAATTGGAAAAATTTCCATACCTGAAGACTTTCATGTATAAGCTTATCTTCGGTCAACGGATAAACAGTTTTGCCGCATTTATACTAAGCATTTAAGACATTATGACTGATCGTGTGTAAATACAACCGAGTGCTTGTTACTTCTACTTAATTCCCAACAATTGCTTACAAATAAGCCCAAGTTTCCACGAATGTTACTGGCGACTAAAATTCCATTCCTTTGCGACATTTCCATAACACATATAGAGCCCAGTCTCATGCAGATGGATTTCTGCTGCAGTGTGAACTAAAATATTTGGTCTTATGACATGGTTATAATGCATCAACCAGTGACTTCCTAAGCGGAAAATTCGATGATCGCATATGTCTCTCACCCAGAGAAGAGGTATCGACAAAGGCAAAACACGCACAACCATCAACATCATCTGGCCACCGACTTCTGAGGACGTGTTGCACCTATCACACGGACCACTGGGTGGCCGCAATGGCTATTATCCTGGACACTCTAACTTATGCAGCTCCACCCCGAGGGCTTACTGGTGGCCTGACTGAGTCGCCTTCTGTCCACCTTACACAGTGTTACGGAATGTTAACGGTTCGTACGCCTGAACAGAGGTACAACAACGTTAGCCGCCATTATGTCATCAGCCAACAGATGGCTCGTTAGGGTTAATCCGCCAGAAATGAGGCCGGATCAATGACGTCGTTTACAGCGCCCCCCGATGTAAACATGTGGAAGTTCTGCGGTTGGTGGATGCGGATTTTAGCCCACAAACAGCCCCGTGATAGATGGCAAATGCATCAACAGCGAGTCGATTCATGTAATGAAGAATTGATACTTGGACGTTATGCCGGTATGGCAATCACAGGTCTGATTCCACCAACATCAAATTACCATACCTAATGAAAGCCTTCTAGATTGTGTAATCTTGATTTCGCGTAGAGAAGACTTAAAGCAACACATTCATTTTTTACATCACAGGATAATAGCACTGGACCTGGCCAGTGAAACAGTCACAAATTTGTAAGGGCTGCGACATTTAGCAAAAGGCCGACCTTGTCAGTTCCATGTTAACTAAATGGCCTAGGATAATAGATGTAAAATCTGTAGACCTGTGTCGAAACCGACATTCGTACACCAGCCGTCACCAAAATGGGTGTTTCGGGTCAACAATTGCAAGATGAGCAGCCAGGACACAAATCACTGAAAGAACTAAAGAAGTACATGCATATATCAAATAAAACAAAAAATAGGCCGGATTCATGCAAAGAGAAGCAGTCAACACGTCTTAAGGTTGGCGAAAGACGCAAGGAATGTCATGGGCGGATGGATTAAATCCAGCCTGCCCAACTCGTGTATCATGCTAGTTTATACGATGTCAGTATTTACGTCATTTATACATCTGATTTCTTTTTTTTCTTTTTTTTCTTTTTACTTTTACGCCGTACTGAAGACTATTTCACCTATACGGCAGCGGCTGGCATTATGATGGGGGGAAACCGGGTAGGGCACGCGGGAAACCCACCACCATCTGCAGGTTGTTGACCGACTTTCCCACGTATGGCGGGAGAGGAAGTCATCATGAGCTGGACATAAACTCACCCAACCACTTAGAAATAGACGATGGACTTACATAAATCTGCTTCTAGCAGGCGAGAACTAAAAATAGCCAGGTACTCACCCGTCCCAACTCTTTAACCCTTAAAGTTTGGCCAATTGTGTGGTTTTACTGGAAGTGTTGTACATAGCTGACTGTCTTCCCAACAGAAACACATATACGCATGCGTTGTTGAACATGCGTAAATCGGTGCGACGTAAGTTTGAAGGTCCATAATTATTTGACACCCAACTAGGTTGCTGGGTGGTTAGAGTTCCCGCCTCGTTGTCGGGAAATTAAAACCCAGGTCGTGCGTGAATACAATGATTGGCGAAGATTGACTTTAAAGAACGAAAGATTTCCTATATAATATTTTGTAGCGGCTGTATTTGGAACTAGCCAGAAATGTACGTACCATATACACAAGCAGCTTTGGATACCTAAAGGAGAAGGTGCAGCAAATAGCACCTTTTGCAAAGTGAAAAGGGAAAAGATTCAGACTTAAGTATCCAGTAAGAACTATTTTTATCTTTACCATAAACTCTATACAAGTGGAGAGAAAATGGCGCTCATAGAGCCTGGCACTGCAGCGTATCCTTCCAAACATGATGTTTTCACTTCTGATGCTCCAACATTTTACTGCTACGCGTTATCAGATAAACTATAAAGCTCGTGAAGTTGAACATTAACAATGCTGTTAAGTAAAATTGTACTTTTTCTATGTATTTACTATCCATGAAACTTTTAGACCGTTTTACATCTCCTCGCACGTAAACAACAAGTATGCAACAAGTAAGCAGCCATAATTTGGTTGGTCAAAATGCAGTAAAGCCTCTTGGCAGACTAAAATGTCGGCCTCAGTCACGCTTCATGACTTAAATTTCTAATTACTATAGGGTTTGATACTCAAGAACTTAGTGTAACCTAATAATAGCAAAATAATGCTTATTTGGTAATTTTCAATTTCTAAGTCTGTAGTTCTCTGACTTTCCTTGAACTCTACATATATATAAGATGAAGTCATCTCCCCTGTCGGTGGCGGTATCTACGTCACAATAGTTTTGTATCCTTTCGTTATCTGCTAACATGAGCTTTTCAGACTCTTTGATTCTGTAAGTTTCTTCGCATTTTAAATCGGTCGGCACAACAATCTTGCTGGTAGATGTGGACAGCACGTCAAGCTCACCGACAGTTCGCTCAGTCCGGTGCTACAGTTCATAACATCAGTATGGCTCTTTAATGAACTTTTGTGATCAAATCGCGACTGGGTTAGGTAAATTTTTATATACAAGAACACATCTTGTCTCCAATCAATATGGTGTGCATATCCTCACATGGGAGAACTTGCCAATGACTTGCCAAAGGAAGGTGGTTTGCCTGGGACACTTCTTTGTGGTCCCCCATAAAAACTGACTTCTATGCATGGTGTAAATGAAATGTTCTTGATTGTGGGGTTAAGTATTAACAATCAAATATATAGATAAATAAATTGAAAATCTCACAGAAACCTTCTGAAAGACTGCTCTCTTTAACAAAACTATTCCGACTCCTGTATGAATTTTTTTTTGTACATTTGTTAAGGAAATATAGCAAAACGTGCATTTACTTAATGTATTCAGAAGATTAAAGTTTTATGACAAAATAATTTACTTTCACACACATAGATGTTACAGCGGTTAGGCGCCCACTGGCGGTGAGGAACATGATAGGGTATCACTGGGCAGATAGCAGCAAAGGGGCGTCGCAGCTCTACTCGATTATGTGCCCCTGATGGTGAGATGGCGTTGGGTCTAAATAGACATTTCTGTATCCTGTCAAACGTCGAATCGTCGATTCCTGGCACAAATTTGAAGATAAACAATATGTATCCCGGTCCTGATGAAAAAACGTCATGAAAATATTTATTTATTGATTGGTGAATTGGTATTCTAGAATATTTCACTTATACGACGGCGGCCAGCTTTATGGTGGGAGGAAACCAGGCAGAACCCGGGGGAAACGCACGGCCATCCGTATAATTGCTGACAAACCTTCCCAGGTACGACTGGAGAGGAAGCCTTATTAAATAAGAACCACGTGAATTGCAAACTGAAAAAGTCAAAATCACACATTGAGGTTGTATAGAAAATGATTTTATTTATTTTTTAATCATGTCAATAACTGAGTCTTTCTGATAGCACATCATAACAAAGATATCTTGCTTACAATCCACACACGCCCAATAAAGGAAGACATATAAACTGGAGCATTTTCATTGGCTTTACAAAACAAATAAATAAATAAGTTAATACGTTTTTAGTTATCTTTGGCACTCATGGGTTACACTGGTCCCAGTGGGCCGTGAGGCAGAAGTTTGGGGTGGAAAGGGAGAGGGCGGGGTGTTAGAGAAGGCAGGCGAAAAGCGTGTCCCCATCGGGGCACGGCACGGCGGACACACCAGTCTTTTGTTCCCCGGTAATTGAGAAAACACACAAAAGTGGAGAGAAGCGTTGTTAAGGCCGCCAGGTAAAGGCTGAGCGAGAAGAACTATGGAGAGTTCACCTGCTAGCATGACTCGCGCCAAAAACCCCAGGCAGGGCCAAATGAAGCGGTGTGGTTTGGGACTTGAATAGGCACGAGGCAGGTGCTCGGCCGTCATCTTACACTTCAGTCACCTTAACACAATCCCTCTGACATTAAAGAATACTTAATTTGTGTAAGACACGACTTAAAATGCCGTTCATAATATTCTTTGGTTCCAAAACGGGAACAATACCATAACAAAAATTGCCCTGGGGAACTGTAATAAAAATATATAAAAAAAGAACTGACATCGAGAAAAAAAGATTTTTTTCAAACTCTTGTAACAAAAAGTCATGAATAGCTTCTGAAATAAAAAAAAAATCCCTTGATTATTGTGGAGTGAAGAAAGATATCATGAGACATAATGAAACTTTAATGCATTTATGAGAGATCGGGTCAGGTAGAGAGAACAGAAGCTACAGGTTGTCACGGCCGGCGCGCGCCCCTCGCACGCGCTAAACATCTCTAGTGATATTCATCCACGTGACCAGTAATTTTCCCTTTTGATAGTTTTATTTCTAAACAAGGTCGAACATTAATCATTACCAGCATTTCCCTAGCAAACCAGAACAAAGCACGTGAGTTTTCGGAAAGTTTCCAAATTGAAAAACTTCAAATTTCGATTTAAAATGTTTGATGATGTGAGGATGAGTGGGACAAAACCATGTCGCCACTGGATTTCGTAAGTTCCCAGGGTCATAAAGTGACCACTTCAAATGTATGTAAAGTTTGAGTAAGAGTTTTGTAATTCGAAGCTAAACGACCACTTCAGGGATATTGCTGTTACATTCTTTTAGTTTGAGAGTTATTTTTTCACGCGAACTGATTTAGTTGATGACGATTTTAAATTGGATTGTGACTAGTGTCGCGGGAATGGCCGACTCACTCGATAGTTCTTACGGGGTGTGACATTACCATAAATGCTTTTCTCAGGCTTGTATAGACAACTGTCGGAGACTGGAGAACGAATTCAAACCGTTGAATATTACATATGTCTGGAGATCGCTTAACTGTGTAATTTCTACAGTTCATTTGACAGTTGCAAGGCATGCAAGGAATATAACACTAAGTGTCAAAACCAGACCATTGAAAAAATGACTCATCGCATCAGCATAAGTTGACAAAATTGTAACAGGCGAGAACTGCTGAACACTTAAAATTTCTCCTAAGACCATTAGACCAAAAACGTATTACTCAAAATCTATGCGTTGTGAAAAAAAAAAACAAAAACAAAAAAACCCTTCTCAACGCTATACACGTTTTAACTAGATTTACATCAGCTTCCTTGTGTGGTCAGTGGTAGATCGTTTAGCAGTGTCGAATACCAGGGGGTGGGGGGGATGGGTGGGGTGGGTAAGAACCAGGCTCTGAGCATGGGCAGCCAAAACCGATGTACCCACGGGCCACTGAAATGTAACCGCTGTATAGCTAGGACGGGCACCTGTCTCTCGCACTCACCAGTCTTTCTTATTATAGAAGCTCTGCATGCCTCACTCCACTCTTTCCCATTCATATGTCTCCCCTGCCTCTGTCACTTACTTACACGCCAGACAAGGCACTGTACGGGTGAGACAAATTTCACTTTAAGACACAACACACAACTCTCATGCACGGACAAATGCTTCCTCTGAACAGTGACAGCAATTTCTCAATTGTCATAAGTTCAGAGAGACAAGCATACCCCAGTCATAACATTCAATCTTACATCCTTCATGACACAAAACTGGAGTTAAAGTTCTATATCGCACTCCAAAAAACTTTTGACATACCAGTAACATAACCATAATGATATCTACTGCAGAGGGAATAGGTCTGGAAAGACAATAGGAGTTGCTATTACCCAGACACTGCAAGATGGCGACCAAACCAACAAAGAGATCTCGTCCGATTTGAAAATGTACATGAGAAAAGAAACTTAACAATTGTCTAATGGCTATCCGGTGTGGCGTATAATTTGTCCGTGCGAACTGTGTAATCTGTAGGGAACTCACTGTCCCGTAATACCACCACAACCACCATCCTCGTGTTTCAACAACAACGACATTCGGGAAAACGTTTTGCTGCAGGTTTTGCAGCTGTATTTCTTCACGTCTGAGTGAGTCTGGAGATGTGCTCTAAGGTTGGAGCGGTCAGCAAACGCCCGGCCACAGTGGGTACATTTAAAGGGTTTTTCGCCCGTGTGGGTACGAATATGGCCCTGTAACAACCACGGCCGGGAAAAGGCCTTCCCGCAAAGTTTACACTTACACGGTAGAGTATGAGTACGGATGTGCATCTTCAGCGCGCCAAGGGATACGTAGGTTTTGTCACAGTACTTGCAGTTGAATTGTTTTTTCACCTGTGTCACACAGTGGAATTGTTTGTGCTTTGAGAGTCCGCTAAGTGTTGAGTAGCTCTTGCTGCACGCCTCGCACTGATACCTGGGCGGCTCGCCTTCCCTCTTGCGTCGTTTTTCACTTAACTTCAGTTCCAAGTCCAGTGGGAGTTTGTCCTCGATGGACCAGGGAAACCTCGAGAGAGACAGGGCGAAGGCAGATTTATGTGCCGCTACAGAAGTGTCCAGAGGAGACCGATCTAGTCTCAGGCTTGTGTGCACCTTCGTCGGGCTGTGGTGAGTAGGGCTGGGTGAGCAAGGGAACGGGATGAGAGGCGGTGGAGGGGACAAGTGGTACGGGGAGCCGGGGAACCTCCTCTCGGTGGAATGAGGGCTGGCGTACGGGCGGAAACTGGTCAGTGTGTCTTGGAGAGACGGCAAAGAGGACCCGAGACCGGCGGCTCCCAGACGGTAGAAATGGTTGAGGGTGGGCGGAAGGAATCCGTGATGCGTGAAACTGTGAGGGTGATGCCAGAATGTAAAAGGGTCGGGAAGTCTGGGGGGTTCCGAGGGGCTACCAGTCGGGCTCCGGTTCGTGGGTTTTAAAGGGTCGTCTTCTCCTCCGGTTCGGATGAACGGTGATGACTTCTCCACCCTTGCGACTGGGGCCACAGCCGGTGGGAGAATTACTGGCTCGGCCGGTCGGGGTGGCACAATCACTGGAATGACAAAGAAAACTTGATTAGAGCCGGCTGAGGAGAAGTTCGGGGACTACAAATATACCACTTTAGTGCAGGCTAGTGTTGATGCTTACACAAGTCCGCACCAAGGGATGCTACAGCATCCATAGTTACATGGGAATATGCCTAAGAAATAAAAATTTAAGTGTGCGTCTGGTAAAGGAATTCAAAATGATTATTAAGCCAACCTTATACCCAGTATTTAAACAAATGGTTTTTTTTACACAACCTTCATGTATGGCTGCACACGAGAAGATTTGCCAAGAAACCCACGGATGGTCGTGGGGTTCCCCCACGCTCTGCCGAATTTGCTCCACCAGTACTTCAGGTGAAATATTCTTGATTATGGTGTAAAACGGGAATCAAGTAAAAACATGCTGGTAAACAATCTTTGATAGCATTCGTCCTTGCATGTGAATGAAGATAGGTTTTATGGCAATCGACAGTTCTATGTACCAATTAGAACCAAATCTAAAAAAACAAAGTCATACATTTCACAGTCTAAGGTACAGAGTTTGAGGGGCCAGTGAAGGGTGTCTAATGTGACACGACATTGAAGACATCACCTACTGTCATTCAGATAAAATCAGGCACGAGCATTCTTCTATTAAAAACACAGCGTGTGCACAAAGTCAAACGCTTCATTAAAAAAACATTACGGCAAACCTTCCGCTTTTGTTTAATTCTTAAATCTTATTTGGTTTTAGTAAACAACCTGGCGTTTACGTGAGGATCAGCCAACCGTCTGAACACTGATTCTTGTCTCCTATTCTTTCTCGATTTAAGTTTGCGAGCGAGACAAACATATATGAGTACACGTATCTTTTAATCGTACAAAAATAAGCGTGACGCCTCCAGGTAAACGACTTTAATTTGCTTCTGACAAGTTTTCATGCATATATAATAGAGTAGAATGAACTTACCTGGTTTGCCTTCGCGGTGAACTGGGCTGATGACGGGTGATCTCGCGATACCTGGCGATGCCGACCGTCTTTGACCAAAGGTTGGGGGAGATTGACTTGTGGACTTTGGTGGAGGGGATGGACCTGTCACTGGTGAAGAGGTTCGTCTGAATGGGGGAGACGGCCATCGTCGTGTCAAAGGAGATTCTGACCGCCTTGTGACAGAAGGTTGTGACTGCTTGGTGACGGGAGATAGCGACCGCCTCGTGACAGGAGACTGAGACCGCCTCGTGACAGGAGACTGAGATCGTCTTGCGACGGGAGACTGAGATCGTCTTGAGACATATGACTCTGCAATGCTTGCGACAGGAGATGGCGATCTTCTTGCGATAGGAGACCGGGACCGTGATCGGGACCGAGACCGAGGTACAGACTGTAACAATCTGCTTGAACTGTGAGAAGATTGTCCAGAAGCTGGAGGTGATGTGTTCCCGTACATAGGAGACGGCGATCTCTTTGTAACGATGGCTGTCGGTGAGAGCCGGTGAGGTAAGAGTGACTGGGCCATAGTCACGCTACTTGGTCTGGCTGAGACACAGGCCTTACTGAGTTCAGTGACTTCGGGTTTACCCTGGCCGGGGACTTCATGCTTCCTTACGAGGAACGCTCTGGGCATTGTGACAGTTGTATAGTCTGCTGTGCACACTGCAGCGCTCCGCTCCGGGCGAAAGATGGCTAGCTGAATACAACTGACAGAGAGTTTACACGTCCACGTGCTCAATCCTATGCACTGTGATCGAGGGCTAGGCCTGACAACTAAAGAGTAGCTCCATGCCTGCAGGAGATGAGAGAAAGTGTCAAGTGCGCTACTCGTGCAAGATGTTAGTTGTCTCCTGTAGCAATGAGTCTAGAATTTACAATAACTGACTTGATATTTTCCTGTTGGTATAAATGAAACGATCAGTCAGGTGCGGACAGGCCAGCACGCGACGCTCGGCCAATCAGATTCCTCTTGGCGATAATCCTCAGCGATGAATGGGTAAGACTTTTGAAGAATCGCCTTAAGCTTCCTCTTGCTCCGCCCACTGCCGCATCAGCGTCAGCCAATGAGCGTGGATTGTGAAGAACAGGTGTCAGTGGGTTTTTGGCCTCGTCTGCGCGTCTCTCGGCAGCGAAAGTCAGCTGCCTGTGCTGATGAAAACAAATTATTCACTGTCCAGAGAAATTCCGAGTGAAGATTTCTGGTCATTTATCTATGCCTGCATTTTACTTATCCTTAACGAGTGTAATGGAACCAGGTAGCCATGTGCAGTTGCTTGCATTAATACAACACGGCCTGTTTCCCCCTTCACATAAACAAACTACCTCTGATATGTGTGAGAAGACGGTGAAAATCCTTTAATGGCTCCAGTCTTCTGCCGTCCGCAATTAGGACTTAACTGTCAAGGTACAACTTCTGGGGGAGAGGTTTGGTCTTTAGATGTAACAGACATAAACATGCCAACACGACACTACAGCGCCGCCTGTGGTCTTGTGATTTTTAGTGTAACAATCACGATACTCTCTGAAAGCATAGGGAAAATAAAAAAACACAGTTGGGTGGCTATGTGAACGACACAGCCGCGGGCATGTTTCGGCGGAGGCACTGACGCAGTGACAAACAAAAGGCGTGGAGAGGGAGATTGTGAAACAGGTCTGACAGTCAACAAGTGCTTATGATTGGGCTACAATGGGTAATAAGTAGAAGTATTGATCTGTATGAAGACTAATCATCGATCACCTCACGGATCAATCACACTGATCAGTAATACTGCCTGTTGATCATGGCACAGGTAAATGGTTTACCTGTCTCATTCGGACCTGTTCCGTGCTCTAGCGACAGGTAGCGTTGCTCTGTTGGCTGTAGATTTCCATAAGCCCAAATTAGCCGACCAAAACAAACAACTACTACAAAAACTACTGGTCACAATCCTATCCATATATAATAAAGCATTCACCGGTACACACTTTGGTTCCTGTTTGAAAGGCTGTGACTGTCGCAAGAGTAATATTTCAAAATATTTCACCCAGAAGTATATGCAATATTGCATGAACTCTTGATTTTGCTGATAACGTGAAATTACCTGCATGAAAACATTAAAACCAAGATTATGGGTTTGGAACACATTTTCATAGTTTACAAGTAATGTGCGAATGCCGGACTCGACAATATTTTATTAATATATCTGACTAAACACTGAAAACTGCGTCAAACTATCTTCATTTCATGCCTTCAGTCACTAATATTCAAGATACATGTCATATAACCTTGTTTCAGATATAGTTTTTCTGGTGATGTTTTCTCCATTTTCTACATTTGTTTGACGTCAAGAATTAAATGAAAGTCTTTACCATGTTGTTTTTTCCAAAATTTGATACAGCTTATATAAACGTATCTATAGTTTACAATGTTATATATTTAACAATTGTTGCAGTATATGATTTAAATAAGACAAGCTGTTAGTAAATATATAGTTATTGTACTCTCGCTGTCAAAAAAGAATATATAAATGTGAAAAATTTTATAAATTTTTTTTAATGTGTCGTTGGCGCATTTCTAGCCTTTGTTTCACACATGTCAAACATTTTCAGTTTTAAATTGCTCCCATTTTCTATAAAAAATTATAGGTGATGTTTGTTCAAACAAACAACAAGGTATATAACGATTTTAATGCCTTAAGGCAATATTGTTATTCCAAACGTTACTAATTGCAGATTAACAAACTAGCAAAACAAAATTCAGTGTAGTGAAGGAATTTCTTTTCAATATATTCCAGATATTTTCAATTTAGGCATTTGTGTGGAAACCTGAATACAGAAATACAAGCAACCCCACTATTTAATTCTATAGTTTTAAAGAAACTTAAACTTAAGCCCATATTAATGACTACTGGCATTAATTAAGATGGGTATTAATTACCAGTTATCGTTTAGCAAGCATGCGGTGCGTGTTTTATTTATCCGTGTTTGTCTCACCGTTGATCCTTTGTGCAGAGATGTACCAACCGGTGGTGACAGACCCAGGAGTCTGAAATTTTATCCTCTAACAGAAAACCCTACGCGGTGGGTTCTAGGATTAAACAAGGGTAGGGTGTAGGAAGGGTTGAAACGCGATCGGCCATTCTACATGAGTGCACATGTCGGCTTAAGGAAGGCTTATATATAAGTAGTTGTATTACAGTGTGGAGCATGTGGCGTAAACCCACTTGTATTTGTCTCTTCACTAAATATGCTAAACATAGGATCTGCGTATGTATCGGGAATCCAACTGAGACACGCTCTAGTTACCAACTTCTCGTTGCTGTCGTTGATGTTGATGCTTGTGCTTTGGGTTAGATTGAAGGTGGGGCCCGAATTAGTGCTCATCCATGTGGGCTACTTGCACAAGCGTTAACAGCTTAATAATGTTACCCGTTATGTCTCAGCGGCACCTCGCAAATTACGTTTTCTTCTGAGCAGACTCGCCGCATATACAGGAGAAAAGATTTGTCGTTCGCCCCGCCTCAGCTGATGGAACAATGTTTACTGTCGCTTTTTTCCAAGTGTGACCGATGTATTTGAAGTTAACAAAGAACGTGAGACACTGTTTCACTTGCCAGCTTTCTCACTTATCCCTATCAGACGTTAGAGTCTGCACAAATGAGGCGAGGAATTTGTTCCACACCACATAATGTTGTGTTGTTTCATTGTATCTGGAGCACCAAAGTAAATTCGGCGTTCAGTTCAAAGTGGAAATCAGCTGTGGGTCAAGACCTCCACCCCCACCCCTCCTCCACAACCATCACCCCCGATTCCCACCCCTACCCCTCCCGCCCCCAATAAGGTACTGGTAAGCAGATGAGTAACTAACAAGCTGTTTCCAAAGCTGTTTAGTTTATACACAGAACAAAGAGTATGTACAGAGATCAAATTAATTCGGTTGCTTTGGTTAGTTTCTTTGGTGTTTTTTTTATACTCCTGCTTGAGGCATCACTAACAGTTTTAAATATAGCAATCTTGGTGTTTATACATGTACATAAAACACTTGAATGAATATTGTCTGTTAACCACATTTGTTTAATGTAGAAACATATATTCTTATAATAATTTAATCTTTACCGGTAATTATCTGACCCGTGCGGTTATTCCTCACAGTTCAATGTCGAATAAATGAAATTAAGTGCCATTTTTGGGAGGATGCTATGTTGTATTCGGGTTATTAATTCTATTTCAAGTTGTTAAATAAGCCTTGAATGAAACATTTACCATTAATGGAAACTCCAAACATCACAAAAGAACACCCAGGCAGATTTGTTTGCCAGCCAAATATATAAATTCTCTTGTCCTGTAAAACTGGTGATACATATATTTGTACTATGTGTTAAATCTTCAAACCCTGGGCTCTGTCCCTCATTACCGCCTTTGTGGCGAGAGACTTTCTTTTACCAGTTACATCATTCATGAACATAAATATGCAAGCATATGGTGTATTACTAAATACGCTCTCGTATGTTGCCATGAATGTGAATGTCTGAGATGTATACACACACTCAGAGTATATACTGTCACAAAACGTAATTAATATAACACTTATTATCTACGTATTAGACACTGTCGTGTTGTTTATTTCAGTTATCCACTGATCGTCAGGTGTCACTGTTGTGATCACCTGTATAGAATACCTGTAATCAACATAAATCTACCTGCCAGCTCTCAGAGGTGTAACATACACAACGTGACATGCCATTAAGGCTTTGTGTACAGCAGTTACTTCATGCGACAATTATACACATTATTATTGGCATTCTAACGAACAGTAGTGGACATTACACTTATGTAAACATACAGAACACAAGATGTGCTTTGTCTCTCATTATAACAATGGCATATATGGAGGCATATAGACCTGTAACTTTCATGTAATATATGTATATTTGTATGCCATATTTAAATCTCCTCATTCTTTCAAACGTAAATTTTTGCTATAAATTTCGGACATATGATTTTCAGGTGAGTCGAATTGAAATATGTTAATTTTAGTAACCTAAATAAATTAAACAAAGTAACCATCATACAATTCATGTACACGGCTAAACGACAGTTCAGAAAAGTCTGTTATCATGCAAGTGTTATATGTGCAAAGTCTTACAACACATAAAGTTATAAAAATGCATCGTCCATTTCAAAAGCTATAAAGTCTATATATTGAATTATATATACACACATAACCTTTCTACATTTATAAATGTACAGTTTTTCTTATAGACAAGAAACGTATAGATCATACGTTTTAAGTTATAAAGTTGCCATTAGAAAAAAACGCGTTCTAACAGGTTAATTGGGTTGTAATATTTAATGTCGTTGTGCATCATAAATCAATAATCTCAGTTCGGTCATCGGTCAATTTTGGGTTATAACATTGTAAGAAATTTTGGTTTATGACTTTGCAAGCATACATAGTGAGCAACAAAAAAAAATCACCATCAGTTCATGATTTCTGTATGACCAGGTTTTCTTTTTTTTTAATAAAGATGCAAATAAATACACCTCAGGTTAATTGTTATATCTTTTTGGATCAAATTTAATTGAGTGATTTTGTGCATTATCTATGACTGTTTCCAGTGGTTACATCTCCATACTTTGAGGCGGAATGTGTTTTGTCATTATCAACATAATCCATGTCATAATAATGTCTACAGGTAAACTCGGCTCGCTTTGATGTCAGGTCCCTACACGAGAGGCATGACCTCCAGGGAGAGTTGGAGGCCGTTCGGGTGGAAAATGTGTGTATTCATCGACGCCGGGCAGGTGGAAGGAGCCGGCTCAAGCGACGACAGATAAACTCGGATATATGACTCTTATCTCTTTGTGTAGGCGCGCGACCACGTGAGAAAGGCGCGCGGATTGCTCTGGTAACACACTAATGATCACAAAGCGTGAGGCTAAGATCTCCAAAAGATTACTTCTTTTTTTCTTTATAGACTTTTACTGCATCAATTATGATCATTTTAAAACGAATGAATATGTTCTTTTCCCCCAGCTGTTTGCGCATTTGAAATGTTAAGGAACACTTCTTGTCAGTAATGCTCGTGCTCAGTTAGTCGTGCATGACTACATCGATGTGTGATTAGCGAATTTTTCGTTGATTCCGTGATACATTAACCAAAAATCACAACCCCTGTTTCGCAAATCACTGATTCACGTGTCTGTGATACCCTGGTGAAACTAAGATAGCTTAAACCACCAGCATCAATCACTGGCGTCGAGAGTTCGGATCCCGTTCACATGAGCTCCCTACAAAGACGCTAGCCATATGCCTGCCGAAGTTTCCTAGAGCGAAGCTAGGTAGTTCTCATCGATTCGCCTGACCGTCCCCATGTAAGAGCAATGTTTTGGACATATGCTTCCAGTACAGAGGGAGTGAAATGAATTAAATGAGAAAATAAATAGCGTGAATCTGCACACTCTAGTTGTTTGGTGGAAATTATATAATACACTGGGCATCACTGCAACCGTCATAACCTCACCACGTGGGATATACAATGTATGATGAAACTGTTCATGGGATTCTCCCTAGCAACAGACAGATATTTGTTTATTTGTTTATTTGGGGTGATCACCGGACTGACACGATGGTGGTCAGATTTATGGGCATTTTGGAACAAAACTAGTAGCAGTAAACAGCTGAACAAAGCCAAAGACGAACTAGACCTGTATACGAACCCGCGACCTCATAGTCCAAACTCGGATTTTCGATGAACAATCCGACATGAGTGACAACAGTTATTTTATTTGATATCGACTCAAATATACTTTCCATATAATATATAGACTTTTACGCAATATTATTTCCATTTGTCTTCACCAAATGAGTCGAGTAATTTTAGATCAGTGACATCTAATAAATTGCAGTGAGCCTCACAGCATTCTTTTCGCTTGAATCTGTATAAGTCATGGTGCTAGAGGATGTATAAGGATTTACATCTGAATAGTTGGAATGAAACCCTAACTGAGGTAACCCGACAACACGTTGTATTTCACTGGTTATATATAGGAACAACAACATATAATATTTTATTACATGATCAACAGACAATAATTTAAAATGGTAAAATTTTAAAAACTTTATTTTAAAAGTATATAAAGCTGCCTTTACCTAACTGAAGGAAGGATATGACTTATGGTTGTGACTTCTGTGATAATTGATATAGCTGTGTAAATCGCGGCACATTGTTTTCCTGACAAATCTATACAATGAGTGATGGGAACTACAAATGATCTGTGACCACCAGTGCTTAATGGACAGCTAACTGAGGGTAATGATAATCGATTGGGTTTTCACTGACCCATGCAAACATGGTCGTTCCTTTGATGACCACTTGTACCATAACACTGTTAATTACACTGGACAATTTAGTTAAGGAATAGACCGTTTCTTTAAACCTGTCGGCCCTGTTAAGAGCTTCAGAATCCATCTGGTTATCACCCAGGTCAGCATTCGCTCTGCTACGCCGTGGACGATTGTGTCCAGACACGATCCATGTTGATCCAACGTCTGCAGTTGGCCTTATGATAATTTGCCGTATCATGCACATGTGGAGTGTGTACGAGGCACCCAGGGGCTCACAGCGCCCTACCTCTGGTTGGAGATCAGTATGTCTACACCCAGTTCCCGATAGAAGCGGCCCCACCCAAGGGACGTTTAAGAAAGTGTTGGGTTAAGCCAGGATCAATCTCTCATCAAAGACGCCGCGCAGTGTGATCGCCTCTAATGACCCTGCTGAACAGGGGCCTTGTTTGTTAGCATATTTAAGATGCAGACTATAGCCGCCGGATGATGTAAGATGACGTAAGGGGATGCTGGGATGCTCCCCCGGCTGTTATCGGAATGCATAAACAATTAGCAAGTGATTAGTGGGTTTGAACGAGACAAGGTTACATTCATGTTCGGTATAACAGTTGCAACTTTCACTTATATCAGCAAGGATGCGTTGGTCACAGAAATCGGCATCGCTGCCCGAATTTGCCTTCACTTTTAGGGGGTTTTAAAGGCTATATCTTTTTTTATTCTTTCGTGGAAAAGACTCTCATGAGACTTTATTAAGGACCTTCCACTGCCCTATCATTGTTGGCAAATGCGGGCACGCGCACAGGAAAGCCGCGGGGCATCCACGTGTGTACCAGCAGCTGCTGTTGTACGCCACGAACAGAAGCTCGTGAGAGAAGCTGCAGTTCGTCAGTCGCAGCACTACGGAGCAGCGGATCCTGTACCTCATAAAATATCGGGGAGAGTTAGTCAGAAAACCACGTGACAACTGTTCTCGGTAAATTACACGCCAAATTGAAAAAAACACAACCTGCTTGTGTTGTATATGCATGCTCTATAGTCTTGCGTTTCTGCCTTTTATTAATTTCATTTAAATCAACCACTGCCTTTTGTGTGTTTGTTGCCAGCCACAGGTAAATTTTGCACTTATTGCTTAAAGTAGATTTAGGCAGGTATACAGCTATCTGCCTATCTGCTATACAATAGCCGTATACAGGATAAACTTAATAAATTCCGAGGACGTTCATGTGACATGTCCAGGTGCGCGCTATCTTTATGATGACCCCAACAACTATAATACATGTACATTCCTGTGCCAAAGACCACAGCTTTATTGTTCCGGAACATCTGGTGGCCTACATATCTAGTCCTGACCATTCTGGGAAATCTTACGTGAGCTCTCAACACCATGGGCGAAAAAAACATATCTCGTATAAAGATTACAACAAGGGCAGTATAAAACCACAGAAGCGGGGAAATCGGGTATCTTAATCGTCAGTTTGCCTCAGTCAGGGTTTTATCTAACTGTTCATGTTAATGCTTAAATGTTAGCCACTTACATTGAGAATGTAAGGAAAAATGGTGACGTTTTTAGTAAAAATGGATACAATTTCTCTTTATTGCAGAGAATAGCTTTCTTTGTGTTGCAGTCATTATGAATATGTTAGTAATTAATGGGTGTCTTCCTCAAATATTCGCATTACAAGAGTAAATTATTTGGAACTTGTGGAACGGTATGTATGAAGAGCACAAAATACCGCGCATGCCTCATTTTTTTCTTATCTTTATGTCCATAATGTTAAACTATCCTCTGTTTTTAAACTTTATTAGGTTTTCACTTTTACGCAAGGACGGCAAAATTTATCCAAAATTACATTAAAGTAATATTAATTTAACATCCACCTTAGGCAGTTTGACTCGTCGCTGAATTCAATCGGTCAGTGACAGGGTGTTATCGATGACCTATGACCCCCACATCATTCCAGTGGTCAGCCGAGCTGTTGACCAGTCTATTAACACATACCTCATACCCAGCGCTCGCCTAAGCATCCGAGGGTCACTGATATTAAAGATGAAGCACATGATATCGGCCTTAAGCGACCGGTGTGAAATTTCCCGCACTATTTGTCTTCTTTTCAAAATCCCCACCTTTAATGTTGAGTTCAAAACTTATGAACAAACATGGCATCCTGATATTTCTATATGAACAAAGGGAATTTTTTCACACCTCCATGATATTGTCCACAAAAAACACCGCTCTCTATTCCGTCCATCCGCCAATGTTCTATATTAGCATTACACAATAACACGCACGTGTTAATCTTAGGGGCCTGAGGGAATCAACAGGGTTTCTGACCGAGCTTTGGGTCAGTGTATGGCTGGTGAGTATGGATACAGCCTTGGTCACTGGTCCGCCCAACACCCAGCTCTAACCGTCCCCGATAGAGGTCGGAGAGAAAGCCTTACAAAAACACGACAACAATTTTCACACATTGCTGATGAGACACAGATCTGACGGTCTCGCATCAGACAAATACATTTTACCTGACCCCACGTGCTCGTGACGTTTGACCACCGGGCCGTGTAAGGGATAGATTCTCAATTCTCACGATGCCGCAAACAGACATGTGCTTAATTTTATACTGCCTTCCATATTTTCAGCCAAGCTTTTAACTCTTGAATTTGAGTGTGTTGTTTTAGTTGTAAACAATTGAATATGTGATAGTACACTGTTTCTTCCCAAGGGCAAACTTAATACAAAGAGAATAAAATTATTCCAAGTCACTCAACCCTTGAAAAGAAGAACGAAAGAAAAGAAGCATGCCTTTTGAGTTAAGAGTACTCTTCGTTATTCACTCTCCGTCGTACGATAACCAGTGTTCAGCGATAATTCTACAGAAGTAACAAATTCAAATCGCGTAAAAGTCATAAATCTTTATTGCTGTACTATTCAGCACTTCAGAAAAAACAAACTCTTCATGCAGATCCCTCTTACAGTTTTATGGCATCGAACATCGAGATTTGTTTCCAAATAAAATACAGTCTAAGACTGAGTTGAAACATATAGTGTTACACCCACTTTCACAAAACTATATAAAAATGTATAGTTAATAACTTCATCAATATATCACTTTGGCATATGACACTACAACCTATGATGTAACATCATTATTAACATACGAGTACCAGTAAAGAATTTAACTAACCATTTTCAGACGCTCTCTGCCCGAGTGTACACGTTATAGAAGGCCCAATAGCCGTCATGGCACACAAAACAAAACCACAGAATCAAGTCTATCCTTATTTGCACAGTTCGGCTGCGGCTTCAAGTCATGCAGTTTCCTCGGTCAGATATACATGCACGTACGTGGCATGCAATATGCAGCGGCTAGCCAACTCTCCCAAATTTTTAGTAGCGCAAGACTGATAGCTGTAATATAAGAAAAGTCTCCGAGTACCCCATAAAAGTATAATCAAATAAATGGATAAAATAAATGAACTGATCCTCTTCCATGCGTATGAATAAAGCACAATATTAATGAGGCATACCGACATGGATGTAGATAAAAGTGCTATACTAGCTGAGGTAAATACTAGTCTTCCAACCAACTATTTTATACTTGAAATACTTAATCTTACGTGTATTAGTTGATAATGTATAGACAAACCGATGCAGTGTGACGTCACAATATGGCTGAAATGCCACCATGTGATAATTTGTATAAAGCAAAGCATTTCACTCATGGAGACGTCTCAACAGCAAATGCACATTACACCACTGGACTATATGCAGACAAAACTTAATCTTGAAGACTTATGAGATTATATATTTTATAAATACGCCAATAGGCATATGGCCGTAGTGTTTCGTATTATGCAGCGTGAGTGCATGTTCATAGACAACGATATTAAAGTTGTAACCACGGCGCCGCTTCAAGTTAGCATACGCATGTTATCCTTCAGGGCTTTTGTCTTAATTAAGACACAACCAATGTCGTCATCATTTTAGCCCCCTCCCCCAAAGAAAACAAACAAAAAAAAACAACAAATCTGCTACTTTCAAATATAGACGGTGACAATCATCGAAAGAGAAATGCAGGTTTTCTCACATATTTGGATACGCGAACCTGTCAATCTCCATGCCAGTGTAACATGTCAGTCATTAACCTTGATCGTATTGACAGTCGTGAAGACATCAGTCGTCAATGAGCAAACCCATCAGAGTATAACTAAGGCAGGTTTACTTCTGATCAGTGTCACCACGACGTGTTAGATAAGTCTAAGTAACTAGAAATTGGTGGTGGAGCAAACAGTCCGCAAGTGAACTCTGACCTATGGTAACCCCACCCGAGTTGACCCGTCTGTGTCTGAAGTCTCTAAGGATTCTGCCATGTTGGTTGTCATAGTTACGACATCGACTAGTCTGACACAACTGGCTAATGATGTATGTCCACAGTTTCCGGTTTTGTTTACGAATGCATGTGATATAGAATATAACTCGAGGTCATGTGGGTGCTCTGAAGACATATAAATTGACTTGTGATGGAAATAAAGAAGTTCAAATGTTGCAGCGCATTCAAGTGAAGTGAATTTTAGAAATTTCCGCTGAGAATTGGAAATTGCTTATCCCCGTCAAGTATTCGATGTCCGACAACAGGAGATAGGAGGAAGGAACACAAACGTATACCATATTGATATATAATCAAGAATATACTTTACGTTGACGATTTTTTAAATTTCTGGAATTCTCACCGGCAACATAAGGCTATCTCGTCTTTGGAATGAAACAAAAAAAAAAAAAAAATTAGGATATACGTGAAACCATCAGCTTAGATATAATAGACACAAATGTGTACAGGAATCATACTACCACTCGATCACTGCCTTGCATATGGCATAATCTGTCCACTTCACCAGATTATACCCACAGGAGTAATAACAAATTAATTAACCTTTGACATTAATTTAGGCTAGTCCCGGGATGCCTCCTGTCAGCTACCTAACGTAACCTGAGAACGAAAACCGTACCGAAGTCTTGTTGAGCATGATGCGGACGGCTGGAGCAGGCGGGGATGGAGTTCCACATGGATGACTGAGTTTACAGGATGGTTATCCAGGGTGGGGAGACGTCAGCAGTAATCCCATGGATACTCCTCCCATTTATCAAACAATTCCAAAGTAAAATCATATTTAGACCGCATTACACCAAGTTTTTGAACTTTAGCACAATAGGTCAAGTCGGCAGTTTCCTGTGTTGTTTGCGTGGGTTGAATCCACAGGGATACCTTCTGGTGCAGTATAGTATCGTCACATAGGAGAATACCCACGGAAAAACAATAGCTGTTCCCATAAACTGCAAAGAATTAGATTTTGACTGCGTTTATTCGTGTCTTTGGTTTTATGAAGAGCATGATTGTTTTGTTGTTTATTTTTTTAACAAAAAATTTCAGTACAATGATTTACTTGATTAATGCAGTCTTGCCTTTTAAGCAGTTATATAATTCTTTTGACTGTGGACTGATAAAATCTGACGATGGTGGGATTCGAACTGAGTTCGAATCCATGTGTATTTGTTCTGCCTTCTGTCAGGCGTTAAGCCGTAAGGAACAAATGCTGAAATAGTCCAATTTAGGTTGCCAGAGGCTCAGCGAAACTGACCAGGGATCAAGGTGATTCTCAGGAATCAGCCGTCGGGGGATTGAATGGGGGCCGCCACACGCGTCAAACCATTACAGCTTATTGCTCCGTCAAGCCGAACAACTCGGGACTAGTTGCGCGACAGGTCCGCGAGTACCACTCAATGATGCGCCATTAATGCATTTCAATGAGAAAGCCTGTCGTCAATTTATAGAAAGCCGTTTCATTCCAGGCCGGTGTATGAATTTCTATATACCTGTTGACCAAATTTATGGTAAACGGACAATTTGTATGCCGGCTAGGCTAATGAGTATCGGGATATGACTGATCCCTCCCACCCTAACAAACCTCAGTTTTACCTAGACGGTAATTAAGCCAGCCTTTTGCCGGGGATCACATGTAAATCCTGCTCCGACTCAGATCACAGATGTATTCATGGGTTTCCCCGTTCTCTCGCTTGTCTCTAACAACTCTGTCCCTCAAGAATGAACTAGCTATACAAGTCTCTATTAACATTGGATATATTCTGGGTATTTGGAGTAACGCTTTGGCAGTAATGACTGTTAGCATGCGCAACTTCCCAAACATTAGAATTATCAGAGGCTAGCAAAGAAAATCGCCAAAATGTACACATGCTGAAATTATAAAGTAGCCGGACGAGAAAACTACTCTGACATTGTCTTGTTACTGTCGAGCAACGCGTACATGTTGGTGCAGACCTCCTTTGCATCTTGTGCGAACGATTTGATCACAACCACTTAAGTGAACACATTCCTTTCCTGTAAGCTTGTCCTCTTGCTTTTATTTACTAAACACTATCCGTTTACAATATTTTATTTTATCTATATATTTATTTGATTGGTCTTTTACGCCGCACCCAAGAATATTTCCCTTATACGACGGTGGCCAGCATTATGCTGAAAGGGAACTGGGGAAAAACTTACAGCCATTCGCAGCTAGTGAGAGGCACCTGAGTCGTTATTCTCCCTCTCGGTCAAAGAGGACGCCGCCCCAACTTTCAATAATTCAGGTGGATTTGATCATTGCAGCGGGTATGTGTATATTAAAAAAAATAAATAAACAGAACACGCGACGTTAACAGTAAATATATTGTTATGTGAATATAAATATATAAATCTGTCCCGGCCTCCGTGGCCCTGTCGGATAGATCGCTATCGCAGCGCAATGATCCAGGAGTCTACCACCAATGAAGTCGTTGTGAGTTCAAATTCAACTCATGTGGGGGGCATTCTCTCCGGTCGTATGTAGGAAGGTCTGCCAGCAACCTGCGGATGGCCGTGGGTTTCCACCGGGCTCTGTCTGGTTTACTCCCACCATAATGCTGGCAGCCGACGTATAAGTGAAATATTCTTGAGTACGGCGTAAAACACAAATCAAAAAAATAAACCAATATAAATCTGTCTAAGTAGATCCCCGCAATGTCTCTCACCAGACTTCCATGACCCGAATAGTTTCAGACATTCTATATGCTAAGTGGTTTGCCACAAGGCTGTTCTCGTGACACCAATTTTGTTCGTCCACATGCAGTCACTTGACCCACCCCATCCCACGAAAGGATACCAGTTAAAATTCATTTCAACGCGGAGAAAAATATGCACATATCACCTGGCTGTTTACGGACAAAGCAAATCAGAAAAAAGCGGCATGTATGTTTTAATTGGTGTCTCGGAAGACATCGTCAGTATTCGTGGCGCCAAATTTTTACACTTAACTCGAAGTTCAAAATATCTGTTCCTGATACATATAATGTCAGCAATGTTCCCGTTTGATTAAAAATTAGCAGTGTACATGGATGCTAAGTTTAATTTAAAGCAATGTAGAGCTGATCTATCGAGAGTTGGATTCGAACACTTGTCCTCATCGGTATAGAGGACCGACTGGTTGCAGACATACAGCATGCGCGCATCTGAGCCAGCGGCGGCCCTGAAAACCCGTGCATAGGCCGGAAGCACGACAAGGCGTTGTTGATAACTGACATGTAGGGATATTAGATACTTGGAACATATATTCATTCATGCTAAGCAAATTGGGACTTGGGTTTTATATTCAAAGTTTAAATTTCAGAGAGTTAACTATATGTATACGGCTTCAGATCTCATGGCACCAAATTGTAAGCTCTATATGGTAAGCTACAGTGGATGCTTTATTTATTTCTGTACTGCATATATTATTGTTACATTCTTAAGTCACGGTAGTTCTGTAGGACATTTTGGACAAAGGTACATACAATGCCTCCAAACCACCACGGAGATGACAACAGGACAGGCATAAGAAGGGTCGAATGAGATGAACGCAACAACCACAGATAACGATAAAGGGTGTTAAGTTTTTAAACTTGAGCATGTGCAGTTAAACATGAGCAGTTAGAATAAATCCCCAATTGAAGTATATGAAAAGAGACAGGATTGGTAACGTGTATGTGGTGTATGTGGCTGTTTTGATTTGAGATTAAGATGCGTTTTACATGCAGTTGGCGATTTACAGATAGGCCACAACAATAATTAATTCGATGCACCCTTTAAAGAACTGCTATACATGCATATATAATCCTTCGGTGGCCTGACGAACGCTTGTTTTATCAACTGATCACGACGCAGTTGTTGCAACAGAGCTGCAATATCCATTTCGTGGGCTGACAAATGTTTGGTTTATTCATTGATTATATGATCGCGACACAATTATAAATTATATCACATAAGGCTTATGCGCACTGTGTGGTGAATACATCGTATCTATCTCGTGTCCGGCAAACTTTCTCTGTGTTTATCTTGTCATCAAGAGCTGCTACAGATTCTCATTTTTTATCTTAAACTGTTTCTCTAGCGTCAACAGGTAGAGAATGTAGAGCGTTTTCCCAGTGTTAGTTCACCTGCTGCCGACCTAAGCCACTATACCCCCCAAAAGCCTCTGACATACTCGTAACCACGAACAATGGCCAGACGACAAGACAATCTGGTCCGCGTCCATGCAATCGGTTTATAGACCGTAGATCGTCCAAACAAGACGATTTTATGTAAATCTTCGCCAGCGTGTTTAGAATCCGAGCTGTCACCTGTTGCCGATCTGCGTGCAGCTCCTATCGACCGCTTACCTGTGCACTTGTCCTCAACTGTAAGCTGTCCCTCTTTAATCCGGGCCCTACTTTCCGCACCCTGAACCTTACTTACACGCAACAATACACCAAACGCCTGCAGAAAGTCAATTAAATCCGTATAAATCACAGGAAGAGAAAAGGTCTTCAATCTGAGCACCTACCCCCCCAAAGAATTCCATGTCGTCAGTGAGTAAATCTTATGGATTATTTTCATCTTGTTGTGTTGACAGAGGTTAGTGAATACCTTTGGCCGGCCGACAGCTGACAGGCCTTTGTCCTACTTCTATGGAACATCAATTGTTCGTTTCCAGTTCCTTTGGGTTGAGGTAGTGCTTGAATATGTATGCCAGCTACATATTGTGCAGGTATGTACATCTCAAGCAGCCTTAATCACCTATATCAATTTCACGGTTGTTGTTCCGAACAAGAACACGTCCTGGAAAAACGGCTACTTTCGGTGACACGTGGTGGCCTCTTGTTAAACACCCAACACTACCAGGGTAAACAGTTCACAACAGAAAGTTTACTTTTACGACTTTTTTATGGCTTAGTGGACAAAGAGGATTAAAATGAAAATCTGTATAAATCTATTTCGCCAAGCACTGGTGGATATATAGGGGATAATAGCAACCAAAAACAGTGGGAATGCAAATTCGAAAATTTTACTTAAGTCACATATAAGAGACGACTTTCAATCGATTTCAGTTCAACTACTAAAATCATTTACTTGTTGTTTTAATAGGAACTGTGTTTACATACAGGATAAAATGTTCAAAAATGCTCATGTGGACATCGTTGTTTTGGAGTCAGTATAAATAAAACCTATAAGACACGAGTAATCATCAGGACGTGGGAAGACCCCGCAGGCATCATGTCTAACACCAGGCCTAAATTATACCTGTGACTGCTCTCAAAATGAGAAATGGGAATTCCGAGAATGTTCAATGGTATATTGCACTCTGACTTATCAATGAATGCAAGTCCAGCTCATGCTGGCTCCCTCCCCCGTCGTATGAGGGAAGGTTTACCAGCAACCTGTGGGTGGTCGTGGGTGGCCCTCGGGCTCTGCCCGGTTTCCTCCCGCCATAATGTTGGCCGCCGTCTCATAAGTGAAATATTCGTGAGTATTATGTAGTCATATCATCAAAGCAATAAATTATCAATGAATGAACAGTAAACCTTAAACGGTGTTTGTATACAATATTGCTAGAAGCATCATTATGTTACTATACACTTTCGTCGAATGATATAACAACACAAAAATATATACACAAAACTCAATAAGACTGACAATACGTGTATTAAAAATAAAAACACCGTTATTACATTCTAATGTTTTATGTCTGGAGTTTTATCATGCTAGGTATACATCTGGCGAAAGGTCTAGTTTAATCTGGACACCGCGATTTCTTCTACGCATTACCCATTATCCTAAACACGGGTCAAGCTCATAAAGTCATTCTATGTCCATGAAAAAATAATTGTAAGGGTAATATACTACCACCTCATACAGATAATCATGCCTGGTGTACTGAATAAAAACTCCATTTTAACCAGATTAGCAAGCGTTGAAATCATTTGTGCCGAAATGTCGGTCACTCATGGACTTTGGGCGGAGTTTTCGCGAACCGAAATGTCGAGGGAAAAAGTTAGGTCTATAAATGTCGTGTGCCAAAATATCACTGTGCTTGCCGTGGTAAAGCGTGATGAATTGTCTATTTGTCGTGAGGCTCGTGGCTCAATGAGATGTGGTAAACTTGGCTTTAGTGCCCTGATATAAACTAAAATAAACAATTCCGACCAGTTGATAGGGGAACACATTAGTGTGTCCAGGGGACAGGATAGTATGGTCTGTGACATAACGGGAGCGCCATCTGTTGGGCAAAGATACTATACACACGTTTTTGACAGACACTCCATTTCTTCTCTCCCAACCCGACGAGTGTTGAGCATACAACCGTTTAGCATTCTTCTTACTCTCTGACCTGGCAAGAAAATAAACTTTTCATTCTCCACCCACTTCATCCGTTGATTAAATAAACTTCTAGTGCCACTTGCTGCACGGCTGGTATATCATATTCGCCCGTGTATCAGCTATCGGTATGAGGGTTAGAACAACGAAGCGTGTCTACATCGAGGAGCTGCTTTACGCACTTTACCGGTTGTTCTTTATTTTCAGTGGAAATTGACGTTTTATTTACATACATGGTAAACTTGCTGGAGAGGTCATGGATGGCATAATGCGACCACATGCCTACTTATCTGAACATGAATCTGATTTTAGAATGCACCGGCAAGACAATTATATAAACATGTTTTTTGCTTGGTTTCAGTTTTTTTCTTTCAATGAAAAACAACGATGCTCTCCTTGTTGTATGGAGGTCCGTGGATTCCTACCAGAACATAATTTAACCTCGACGGTCAAATTGGTAATGCTGACAGGTGGTACAGTAGGCATAGTGGCATGTATAGGCTAAGCGCTGATCCGTTTGGCAATGTATATATGACTAAAATAGTGTTAACAACCAAGAAGAGCACATTAAAACGGTTTCAGTCTGGATGATTTCAAACAAAAACAAAAAAACAAAAACAAAAAAAACAACAAAAAAACAAAACAAAAACAAAAAAAATCCCCCAAAATCATATTCTAAAACCCGGATTATAGAATATGGAAGGTAATTCAATTAATTCCATATAATATCTTAATTCACTGAGATATAGTATGGTAATTTGGCAACATCAACATCTGTGATGAGAACAGCAGCGACTTTAACGATTTTTGATGATTGAAGAGCTGTCTAAATTTAGTTGTGCGAAACAGGTGGTACTTGAGTGAGGGTGGCTGCACAGCTAGTAGCCATTGTTGTGTTCAGAAGGCCGTGAGAGGAAAGGCATCTCAGAGTATTTTACCTCAGCAATGACCACTCCACTGTTTTGTGCAAACACACTTGCCGTCAATCAACAAATAATAGCCATTGTCCACCTAAGTTTTTTGATCGCTGATCGTTGGTCTTTTAGTGTAAAGCATTAGCATTGGCAAACGCCCCAAAACAAAAAGATGGAAAATAGGAGTTGGCATCTTCGCGGATGATCTTGACACTTCGCATAGCCGAGTGAACCCGTTCTGGGCGTTGCACGTGGCGCCTTCCCGAACCCCGCAGTTTTATTTTGTCTTCTGGGACACGTCGCTTAACTTTCTCTGTCACAGACGGTGTTCAGTAGGGGCTGGTGAATAATGTTTAGTTCCAAAATACTGCATGGGAATAAAAAAATCCACGACTTTATTTATAGTTAAAACCTTTGTTACTTTATCTCTCAAAGTTGATCCCACTAACGTTCATCCAGGACCCATGCTTCGCGCACAAATTCCAAGTTATACCCTAGTTGTAGACCAATGAAGAAAATGATCTTCCATACACCTGCACAAACTGAATCATACTACAAATCTTCATGTAAATCTGCAAGAATCTTTCCTCCAGGTATGCATGCATGTGGAAGTTGACTTTACTCGGTTATTTAAAGTATTTATAACTATGGTAGTCATGGTACATCCGTGACACCGGCATGTGTAACACCGGCATGTGTGACACCGGCATGTGTCATTGAGGAAAATAATAGTACTTTGTGTTTGATTCAACTGTGAATTAATGAGCATTCATTGATTTTACATTGTCAGTTTTAAGTTATATACGAGACAAGGCTGCTGCGATTCCGAAAATTATAGGAACGTATAAATTTGTAACAGCTTTGACACCCCACAAAGAGTCAGTGCCGTGTTATATTCGTGTACTCTATTAATTGAGTAAAGTGTATAGGATCTCATAAAATGACCCATATCATCGATCAACCGACTGACGGACAGACCGATGGACATTCAGCCTGACAGAGACTTATATTAAGCTGATTATCACGCTAAAAACCACCGAAAAGTTTTAGAATATATATATATATATATATATATATATATATATATATATATATATATACATATATATATAGCATACAGAAACATGCACGAAAGAAACCATGAGAAATGAAGACAAACAAATGTACATCCTGGACCATAGAATGCCCCGTATTTGACAGTGAACTCAATTTTCTCTCCGGAATCTCCCGTTATCACTAATTTGTTTTAGATTTTTATGTTTTAGATTTTCAAGATTTTCATGCCGTTAATATCATCTACACTGTGATTACTGATGACATTAGTAATAATTGAAATCGGTTTTATTGTGAAGAGGATGTGATCAGAGGAAATCACCGCACCTCAGGATACAGTTATCCTCACGTAAAACTGCAGCCAACGCAGAGAGAGAAAGGTGGGGTTTATAATATACGAGCAGTTAAGCTGGTGACCACGCGGCAAACCGTTCTAACCACATATAAACTTCTTTGAATTCCTTTACTGCGGCAAACAAATTGTGACAATTTAGGAATTTTTAAAACAAAACAAAAAAACAAAAAAAAAAAACAAAACAAAAAAACAAAAAACGTGCATACGAAGTCATTTGAGGTTTTAGGAAGCAGTCATAACATAAGGCGCGAACCCCACACAGTTGTTCGCTGAATGATGTAGCCGGTAAAGATCTGCACATGCATGTACTTCGTTCACTTCAGCGATGTTTCTGTATTTGTCCACTCAAATTCAATGTTCGAGGCGCAGCTCGCATGAGTCATGGCCTATAACTCTGTCGTAAAAGATAAATGCACTCAAGGTTTGTCACTTCCGTCAAATATTTAGCGGTAAATTGGACATAGCCGCTAGAATCAGATGATTTAAAAGTGTCAACACTTTTAAAACTTATCCAACAAAAAAACAAAACAAAACAACTTGGTCATAATATATCTGAGAAGGGCAAGTCTGGCGACTGTTGAAGAGGATATCGCCTATAGCTTAGCCACGCACCTGTCTCAACCCTCCCAAATTCCCACTATTTGCGCGAACCCTCCAAATTACCCGTTAAACACCCAGTTGTATTTTCAATTACGCATTTCTCGGCTAATAACACAAGCGCGGACTTACACATATTGAGTCACGTAAACTGTAATTTAGGGGGGACTGTTTTTAAGTCATTAATTTTCCATGGCGGCTAGTATATACGATGTGCAAGACGGGGTTTCCAGCCTGTTCTCTGGTCCTGTCAAACGGTTGATGGGTCGACAGCAGAAGCGCTGTAGCCGCGTTGTCAAGTGTTATAACTGGTCCCTGGTGCCAAGCGCTAGCAGCCGTCCTACACCTGTTATCTCCAATCTGAGCCGGTGATGAATACGAACAGTAACATCTCACACACTCTGTTAACAACTACTCCATGCCCTTTAAAAATCTAACTCCCTTTTTCTGGGGGACTTTGAGTATCCCGAGAAAACAAACCGGCTATTTAGTCCGGAGGGCAGGTTGGCGCGGAAGAGGCCGTGTTGATGATTACAACAGACTCCTACATACGTTCTTCTGTTTCAATCCTTCACTTGCATTAGTCGACTCATCTTCAAAAACCTTATGATACAGGAAGTGGGCCTCTGGTGGCATCCGGAATTTTTTGGGCGAGTTGAAGATAATTAATTAACTGTTTTCAAAGCTTTCAAAGGCGTTTTTACATTCCGGTAAACGGTACAAGTGCAGTTGGTTATAACGTACTTCAGCTGTCAACTTAACAACCTTACAAAAAGCCCCCTGTTCACTACAGCTGTTTGAATGTAGAGCTACTATAAGAGTGTTCTTGTGTTGAGCTGTGTATATATATATATATATATATATATATATATATACATACATATCCATGACGTCTTTCGGAAGAATCCGAAACACGCGTGCTAGAGGCGAAAATTTACATGGAATCTTGTGCAGGAGTTGATGTGATATAACGGTACTATTAGGCATCGCGAAAGGTGTAAACTAAATTCCTTTTATGAAAGAGACAAGCTGATTCTACCTGGCCCTAAAGTTTGAAATCTTACCTGCATTTGACCATTTTCAACAAATCCAGTTTTGACCCAAGCCAAAATTTTAAATGTACATGTATATATTAGCAAATATCTCTTTTTCTGTAATTCCACTGAGGTATGTATACGCTGTGTTGATTTAGTCCAACAGCTGAGGTGACTGCACAGAACATGGAGATAAATGACGGCTCATTGCAACTATGAGTGGGTTCTGTAACAAATGTGTAAAACACCACTCTTGGTTCAACGTATCATCTCAACAGTTCTTCCTCGGTTATTCCTGGCATTCATTGGAATGCTAAACATGGAGGAAATGAATAACCTGTTAAAAGCATCACCTGAAGTGCACTATACAGCCGAAGGGTGTAATGAGTTTTGTAGGATAACATGGCATCGTGTCATGATACAGGTACAACAGAAGACAAAAACCTACTTCACTGCATGCAAGCCTTATATACGTTTCGCGGGGGAACTAAGTTATTCCCATGCACTTAACTGACATGGAATAATTATTGTGTGATTTCAATAATATGAAAATGAAAACAAAATTGGAGGATTTGAACAAAAATGCTGTCGCCGCTTAACACTTATGGCACTATATATAGCAAGTTCTAAATTGAAACAATGCTACCTTAATTAACAAGTAAACAACAAATGGTTAAGGCTTTTCATATTTTTCAGTATTGAATGAGGTTGCTGCACAACCCGCTGGTTGATCATTCCAGTTGGCCCCCTATGTTTTCTCTCTTGTCATGCTGTCGCGATTTGAGCCAATACTTTCAAATCCCGTTCGGAATTGTATGTGATCTAAATGACAGACTGCGATAACATCGAACAGTCATAACGTCATCGGTTTAGCTATCTCCAACGCTCCCACTTAACTCATACACTAGGAAGATACATCTTACTGTCATCATTCTTGGAAAAAATATACAAACAGCACCATGCCTGAAGTTACCATGTCAGAAGTTACCATTTCCGAAGCTACTATGTCTGAAGTTACCATGCACAGAAGCTAAGTTTTAATCATGCCAGAATATTTTTCTCTCCTGCAGTTTCTCGTTTTAAGGTATATTAACTTTCTCGTTTTAAAGTGTATTAACCTGTTGAGCAACTCAGGAGAACGGCAATCTTTTAAATACAGGAAATAATTTAGCCTCTGTGGCTTATCTGCTACCATATCTATAACGAAACCCTGAGTCATATGTCAGACTATAAGAGAATAAAAAAAGGATTGTTCTCTGGGAAAGTAAAGAGTACAGCTCAATCGTTGTCTGAGGTCAGAGTGTGCGAGGGTGACTTGAGAGGCCTCCTGAAGGGGAAGCGGATTGCCACCTCGTGGACGAACAGTGTGGCTGTCGGGGTGGAGGAATACAATTCGAGGCAGTGTACTACACCAGCCATATCCCCCTCCTCGCCACTTGAACACTTTCTTTGCGAGGGGAGCGACCGCTGAATAAGGGCCAGTGCAATGGCCCGCCCACTTCAGCTAGGCAATTGGGAAAAGCCATCACTCTGCGGTGTGAAGAGGGTCTTGTAAGTTGTTAAACTCCCCGTCACTTAACTCTAAGTGTGAGCTCTAAAAGCTTCCCGAGTTGTCTGTTTATTTTTGTGCACATCCCCCTCCCTCGCTCATGATCAGCCTGTCGTTTTTCAAGGCCGTGGTACCATTCTTAATTCCATGCCGAAGAGCGGGTGGAAGTATGGTCGTCCTTCTGAGATGATGAATAGCTAACAGACCATGTCCCCGTATTTAGATACGACCCTCTTTCCTCTTTACAGGGTCATTAAGCTACCATCAAAGCCACCATCAGAACTTAGTAGACCATTAACTCGGCTACTCTGTAGATTATAGGGATATTATTCATAAACAAGCACGACCAAAGCTTTATACGAACCATCTTGTTTTTTATTTCTCTTCTAACCATCTTAAATAAAACCAATAAATAATGAAAACTCCATACTTCACAGGAATTTAATAAAACGAGTGAGTAATATGGACAAAGCAAAAATCAAAATGACATTCATGTTTTCATGCAGAACTTTTTTCTTCACAAACTTTAGCTGCTGTAATTGTCATGTTATTGAATAACTTACCCCAGGTGACCGTGGTTTGCCCGCAATGAAGAGTTGCTTTTTCATTTCATATATTGGTTTACAAGATACCAGCTTATATAAGTTTGCAAATCGATGGATATATGTTTCACCAGTGTTCACATGGTTATTTCAATATTGGAAATCAAATCTATCAGGGCTGGGTTCTTTCAATGATCTACAAACCTTGGTATATTTGCTTCAGAAGGAGTAGAAAAAAAGATATTGCATTCTGTTACATATAAGTGTAATCAGTGCTACTTCAAGGAGCTGCTTTTTACAAAAATTATGAAAAGAAGACAAATTTCTTTTGTCTGCTGTACAGTAGACTTATATGCGTCAGGTATAAACCTGGCCTCATGTAGGCCGACATTTAAAGACACAATAAGTTGTAAACAGTACATCACAAGACGAGCAGTTTTATAGGGCAATATAACAAATACGAGAAAGTCTTGTATAGGTATATGCAGCTGTTTGCATTGCATGTATACATGCGAAATTGTAATTTTCATCGCATTTGCCGCTTTGCAGGCTGTTGTATACATGGCCCACAGCAGCGTCCTAATTTAGTCTGTTAACCTCTTATAGAGTCTAATTACGAGCCTTTTACAGTTTACTGTCACGTCATCTGATACTTTCCTATAGATAAAAAATTAGACAATTAAAATGATAGATCTTTAGAACCACATGGCCCATTACATAGTGTTATTACATCTGAGACAGTTGCACAGCGATTGATTTGTTTGCTCAATTGTTATTTAATATGTCACAACGTGTTGAAGAATTTTCCATTTGTGTGATGACGGTCAGTTTTATGGGCGGAGGAAATCTGAGTGCACGAGCATCCACGGATCAGAGTGGGGGGTGGGGGGTAAACTGACGGACTGCACGTGTGAAAGATTTGCACGCTTGGCACAAGAAATTGACTGAAAGAGAATTGACTGCAGACAATTTCTGGAAACACGACAATATAACTGTTGAAGAGTTGTGTATAGATATTATAACCTGTTATCAATCTCTTCATGGCATTGCTTGCATTAAATGCAACATTCAGCCGACTATTTATAGCATCATTGATTAACTGAACAAAATAAAGAAAAAGTAAAAAAGAAAAAGAGATATAGTAGGCCTATTTCATTGTCAAAGAAATTTCACGTAGGAAATGAATGTGTAGAAGTATCATATTCGAGAAGCCAGGCGTATAGCCTTTGGTAACTTGTGATCGGAAACGAGGTCATTCAGGTGAAAAGGACAAACACACAGACAACGATCGGATCAATCTGATTTTGATTCTTTACGTTTTCCCAAAACAGTACAGTTTATTGAAACAAGAAAGATTTATCATCTAAAGATTGCACCGAGGACGAAGTATAATGTGATTATATTTGGCCGGCTGTAGGATGCGCGAACGGGGTGCCTTGTTTTACCTGTTTCTTGGGAAGATTCTCTCGGGTCTGTGTGAAAGAAGGAAATTCCTGAAGAGTTTTGACATAGAATGAAGGTGACAAGCCGGGAGGGCCTTGCCGGGTCGTCCAAGAATTGTAGGGGGAAAACAGGGCTGGATTAGCGAGGTACTGTCAGGCTAAGCGCCGGGTTTCCTGCGAGGGCCACGCTACCCCGGGCTTACTTCGCCCTCACCGGGGGGATCACAAGAAACGTAGTTCCTCCCTCAGTTCAGATGGACACTAAAACACGCCAACAAACAAAGAAGATGATGCTGTCAATTTACGTACATACAAAGCGAGAAGCCGACATTTTCACCTGTGTAAAGGTGTAGTATTTACCTATCACTGACAAAGCTACTCCGTTTACCGTTATACACAGGTATCGAGAAGCCCACAGAACGGTGACTTCTCTGGACAGACTTTATAGTCTGGCTATAGTCTCAACTTTACACCACATGTTTCAATGAAAGCATAGCTTCTAAGGGAACCTTTACGTGTACATGTAACTAGCGCATGGATGCATGTTTGCTTCACATTTAGAAGAAACTGAAAGCAAAGTTATCGATATATATCATGGCACTGGAAAATAAAAGGAACACAGACGTTGTACCGATTAGTTCTAAACTATTTAATTCCGCGTTTCATAACCAATTTATTGTTCGACTTTCTGTTAAAATAGGAGAGTATCGAGTTCAAACTCTTTTGTCGCTAAAGGTAAAAAGAATCCAGCTGTGTCATGTGACTTATCAAGAGTGTCAGGCAATTTTGTTGACTTTAATTTACCGATCGCCTGTCTCGCCGTGTTAGGGAGGTACAAACGACCTCTCCTTCAATCAGCAGTTTCTTAAGTTTAAACACTTTCATCTCCTCAACTTTGCCTACCGTACGTCTAGCCTAAATTAACTTCTTGTGACACTTTTCTTTGTTATAGGAAATGTAATCAGAAATAACTACCTAACATTTTTGACAGATCACATGGTACAGTAGGGCTTTTCCTACCTTTAGCGATAAAAGAGTGCGAACTCGAAACTCCCCTATGTATTTTGTGTAACATTCCACAGGCCTTCATGAATCGATGCCTAGCATCTGTATCACCGTTGTAAAGGATCACTATGTGTATACACCTCTTACGTAAACCATATACATGGACATGAAAAAGAGACATTCACACCAAGGAATATTTATAAGACTTGCTGTTTTCAAATGCATTTTCCTACATGGAGAGTTCTGTGCGAGCTGTATTTGGACTATGCCTAGTGAAAAACTGAACATGCAAAAGAACTATGTTTATATACAATTTGGTTCTATCGGCCATTGTCTTTGTTGGAACACCTTGTGACCTATTTACAAAAAAGCACCTGACTTCCACATTCTCTGATCTGACTTCTCCATACACGGTCTGTGTGTCCACACTTTGGTTTCAATTTTCCCCGGATCTCCTCGCAGATTCTCTCGGTCCCTGGCGAAGTTTCGCGCGCATACAGTAATTCTCAAAGCCGCCTTTTCTTGTCTGTGGAAGATTTCGTCAACAGCCCGCGTTATGTCTGTTTCTGGGTTTCCGCATTTTGTCTGACACTGGTAGTATTATTGGCGGGAATTCCACTGTCTGGGCAGACAGGAACCGAGTGATTTACACCTTACTGCAGAACATGAATTTATCCCAACCCCTAAGACACGCCATTGTCTACATGCAAGAAAACACAAGAACAACAGCGATGGCGGAACTTCCCCAATAGCACTCATTACTTTTATCAAACTTTGTGCCACACTGGTAAAAACTTTGGATAAAGCAGAAATCTTTGCCTTTGATCTCAAAATTTGAACTTCGGACTGAATAGAAATTGTAAAAATAGTAAAACTTGTCTAACCTGAAGGAGCCTTATCATATAACGATGTTGTTGAACCACTTTCGGAGGATGAATGTAATCGGCGTACACCGTAAGGCTAAAAGTGCATAATAATAGGTTAGGCCACTGACTATATTCCCTTGCCTCTCCGGCAACGTCCAAGGGTCATGCATCTATCGTTTTCATTATAATATTTGATTTATTTATTTATCTGATTGGAGTTTTATTATAGTATGAAATTGATGTGTACAAATATATTTTAGTACCTTCTAGGTCTATACGGAAAGCATTCCACATAGAAATAAGATGCGAATTATTTAGACACTTTGTTAAGTTTATACAGGTCTGACCATCTTTTTGATTAGAGCTTGTTAAACAATACGCAGAGCGACTACAAAACATCTATATTCATGGTATATGTATATATATATATATGCTCCTTGTGATATCTACATCACTTATACCGGTATTTTCTGTTTTTGTACTCTTACTAAAGGTCATACACATGGCTGACATGTCAGAATTCAGAGTCTATAACTTTGTTAACAACACCCTTAGGTATACTAACAGTGACAAATTACCAGAGTAAGCCAAGACACATATACAAAGAGATGGATAAACAAGGATGAACCCAGCCAATGCTAACTGTAATCACTTGAACAGCTGAGTTACGGGCTATTTATTTACGTATAACGGATTCATGAGCCATGGTAACGGTATAGCCACATTGCCATACCAGGTGGGGGAGAGTCTGCATACCTATGTGTATAATCAATCCTAGCAGATACCCCAGGTAGCTGAGCAGTTTACCGTTACACATTTCATCCTTGTGGCATCATCCAATCTCCGACCCCACCACCCCCAGGGCCAGCGAACACATGTTTACATTCAGTCGCTTACACACAACGTTAATATATCTGTATAACGACGCTAACGGCTGGTTAATGACGTAACAGAGATGGCCGTGACACACGACATGGACAGTCTAGAAGATAAACGACTGCCCGGTGTTTCTGGGATTGTGTACATCCTGACCCCCCCCCCCATCCCCCAAACCCATATCTCTATAAATCATACACCCTATAAGTGTCTTCAGTAATTCTGGAATGGACGATTCCTTTGGTCGCCATCACTGCTAGAGTGCGTTAAGTTAACATGAATGAGAGGGCACTATCTCAGTATAGTGCCATAATATGTTTTTAGAAAATTATCAGCTGAGTATAAAGTTTGCTTACTTTGTTGAGGCGTTAATCTCTTGCTTGATACTGGCTTGATGATTCTCTGATGTTCGTGATTTCAGATAAATTTATCATCTGAGTATAAAGTTTGCTTACTTTCTCTAGGCGTTAATCTCTTGCTTGATACTGGCTTGATGATTCTCTGATGTTCGTGATTTCAGAAAAATTTATCAGCTGAGTATAAAGTTTGCTTACTTTCTCTAGGCGTTAATCTCTTGCTTGATACTGGCTTGATGATTCTCTGATGTTCGTGACTTCAGATAAATGCACGCTGTGTAACCAGACAGACATGTTATCATTTGTACATTTCATTATTTTAGGCGGCAATGTCGGCTCATCTCCTGGAGTTCATGGTATTCACGACTCTAACTTCCATATTTTCAAGATATATGGTCTTGTATGCCGTTATATGTGATGCTAATAAAGACATTAAACAGCTTTACTTACCAGATCAGAATTGGGATCTCTTATTAACTGTTGTAACCACAGCATTACTGAGACAATGAGAAATTTGAACTGAATATCATGCATATTATATAAACTCCATTCCCTGCATTATTGAAAACTCCTGACTGCTTCTGTCTTATATCGTAACAGCTTTATTTATTGTTTATGAATATTATTTCTTGGGGATTTGATGTTACAGGTTGTTTTGGAAATGAATATTGCGAATACCTACTTGGAAGACGACGTCATGGATCTTGGGTGATGTACGAATATCAGACGTGATCCTCAGATTCGTTACGGACACTCATATACAAGTTGGATTCGATTGGTGTCTTACGTTGTACTCAACAATATTTGACTACTACGAGGGCGGTTGGCTTTATGATGAGAGAAATAATATATATATACAAATACCCCTTTCTGGGGTTAAGCGGAATTAGACACAATTGTGAAGCAAAGCGCTCCGTCCATATTTACCCAGAGCGTAAAAACTGTAGCGCTCTGTGTCTAAATCTTGCAATTCACAGTTTTATCGTCAAGGTCAATGTAAACCTGTAATCTTTTACATTGTATTCCTATATAAACCAGAATTCTATTGGCTGACCAGGAGTCCTCGGGGTCTGGTCCGTTAAAACTGTTTTCTTGTTTATTAAATGAGTATGATGAAACCATAGTACTTAAGCAATTCTAAGCACACTATATGTCGTCGCTGCTATGGTCTTTCATATTGTATACCGATACTCAGTGTAAATTGGGACTAATATAACAGATATCTGTTACATTAGTCCCAGGTGCACTTTCACCAAAGGTAGAATTATTTTATTGGGGTTCTAAGTTCCTGCTTTTAAAGCATTTTCATGAACACCTGGAATAAAAGCCACAGCTGAGGTAAATAGATTAGAGGACGAATTTTACCGGTTACATGTGTGACTCTGTCAGCTATATCATGCAGTCGTCATGTTTGGTTGTACTCTCTATGCTATAATCTTTTATATTATTATGGAATGCTTGCTTATGTTTTATATCCAGGAATGTTATATATGTGTGTAAATTCAGTCATTGTCCAAACTGTGTTTATATAATCTGCCATTATCAGTTGTTCTTTGATTGCAAATTTTATTGCGACGTAGCAATTTCATTCAGTACGATCCATCCCATTGCCCTCTCACTGGTTATGCACACGAATTAGACACGATTATATGAGACACAACTCCAGACATTCATTTACTAATTGCAAGAGAAATATATTCCTCGCATGCAGATTTTAAGAAACTGGAAATGCATTCCATACTGTACATATGTCGTATATATCTATGACGTCAGTTAATTCACACAGACTAAGAATTAGGCACTAACGTCGTAAACAAAACATCGAGACAAATATCACACTGTCGTGGCTGCTCTGGTTTTTATTCTCTGTGCTGCCATGTCTATTCAACTCGTCGATGCCTTTTGCCCGTTTTCGTGGATAGAGACACAGCTTCAAAGTCCCCCTATACAGGAAGGGTGGAGCATGAAAGATGTCCACGTCATTCTCTGGGTTTCGGGCATATCCCGGATAAAATCTCCACCACCTGACGTCAACCTGTAAAACATATTCATGTTTCTATGTCCTTGAGGTTATATTGAACTCTTTGCACCTATTCACTTAATGGTAATACTTGCCCTAGTGCCACTTAAAATCGCATTAGACTGGTGACATGTGATCGACTTGTGAAAGAGTTAAGACCAGATTAGTGCTCAGGTAATCAGAAATACTGTTAGTTCTGCGAGCCAGGTGTCGTAGAGGCATCGATACCAGGTGAAAGACATCGTCTTACCTGTTGTTCTCCCTGGCCACAGATCACATCTACACAGGCACTGGTGCTTTCATCTTTCAGTAACAGTCGAAGGGGATTTAATTTCATTTAATAAAACTCGGTTTTCGTGCACACAGTTCCACGACTTAAGGACGTGTTGATTGACACAGATTTGCCGCCATACGAGCCAGTTTCAATGCAGGAGAAGAGCTAATCGCATTCTCTTGAGGATGTTCACTCTATAACAGTGTTTATATGCAGTAATAGTATTAAGTGATGGCAAGTTATTTACTTGATCAGCAGAGTGCGTAATTCGGCCTCAGCGATCAAAAGATTCTTACTGCGAATGCATTAAACTAATGATGCTATGCAACAAATTAACAAGAATACATGATATATCCATCTTGGACCATTTTAACTGGAATTATATAAAATACCTATGTTTCAGGCTCATTGAACTTTTACAGGAATAGGAAAGCTTTATTTTATTTAGGCGAGTACATTTTTACGCATGCACTCAACTTAAGATCGAGAACATGCATGTGTCTTCAAGGAGGTAAATGGGGAAATGTTGTTTAGTTTTGCTTTAACAGGACATGCAAGTTCATATAAGAAACAGCTCGCCCCAAAAGTTTTACACCATGCAGTATTTAACTTATGTTCACGACAAGTGAGACTAAGAATCCCCGAGGAGTGATACTGTTGTACAACCTGCGGAGGGTCGTGGGTTTCCCCCGGGCTCTGCCCGGTTTCCTCCCACAATAATGCTGGCCCCCGTCGTATAAGTGAAATATTCTTGAGTACAGCGTAAAACATCAATCAAATAAATAAATCAAATACTGTTGTATGTATGTCTGTATGCTTGGGGTTTTACGTCGTACTTAACAATTTTTCAGTCATATGGCGACAGAGGAATCCATAGAATGTATATATATTGTGTGTTCTTGTGGCAGGACGAGTCCATGCCGCCAAAGTGCTGCCGCTTCGGGAGCATCATGCCGAAGACACAAGACATGACACCCCACCCAGTCACATTATACCTTTCGCAGTTATTGTGTGTATGTAGTAAATGTGATGACAACACAGTATTTTGAGTAATTCAAGATCAGGGACGTCTAGTATATTGCATTTAGCATGACTGCAATTTTTCATTTTAACTTAATTTTGCGAAAGCCATGGGTCTAGGGGGCGTCTAAGTTGTCAGTTACGCATTTAACACTTACGTGAACAGTTAGAATAAAGCCATAACAGTGGTAAATTGACAAGAGGCCAGATTTCACAGGTAACGCGTGACCATTTGCCAACTGCATCTCACTGCCGTCGCTGCTCTGGCTTTACTCTCCACATGCTGTATAGCCATTTATACTATGCATGTCCAACCTGCACCAAAAATGTAGCGAATCAGGGCTCGATAACTTTGTCCACACTCGGGCAAGGTTTTACTGCAGGACCAAACCGTGGTTCGATTATGACTAATTTAGAACGAAGATGGTAGGGCTTTTCTGGAAAACAGTACTTCTTTTGAGTATAATATTTAAATGCCACAAACCAACTATTTTAACTATTATATATAATTATTTTATTTAACCTTTCTTTGCGTTTTTGCTTTTGGCTTAACTTCACTTTCAACAATAATTAATTGTCGATGGTACCTTTGTTTTTTTTTTAAATAAATCCCTCATGGCAATCATTTATAACGATTAAAGAAAAAAAAGAGCGATTGGCAGACGTTTCCATGTACGTCCGAAGAGGAAGCCAGAATGGCTGCTTGGGTCACTGTGTTCACAAATCATTTCAATTTCATGAATACTGAAAAATATATAGGTTGAAAAACATATAGAGATTCTCGTCCATCCATGTATATAATGGATTAATCGGAGGCAAATGTTGATGATGGCGCATGCGTCATGGCATGCATGTGTCGCTCGATCACATGGTTCAGCGAGCCTCTGGGATGCCATGTGACGTCATGTGATTTGGTTGAAACCGCACAAGGTTAAAATGCGACATGGCTTCCCCGGGGAATTATGTGGCATGTAACGGAAATTGTGTAATTACTCCTGTTCTCAATTCTTTATTCACGACATGGATTGGCGTTTAGGCACGTTGAACCTGATGGAAGAGGACACAACACAAAAAACGGGGAAATGAACACCTCGAGATCACACCAGATTTGTATCAAACTTGGCAATTCTTAATACACACATGGTACAAGCCATGTCTAGTAAAGCAATTACTAAAAGAGCATGACGGGTTTTTTTTGTGCTCCAGTGTTTTCTCTAGATATACAGCAGCCAGCCCATTTCCAATGAATGAAAACGTCACGGTTACTATGTTTAACAGCTCGTTCCTAATTGGCGATCATTTATGGAGTCTTGGTGACAATAAGTGGTGACCATTTGCTCGGTATATAACGTTCGTTGACAACGACTTGTCTTTCACCAGTATGGTGTGCATATCTGTACTTCAGTTGTGAGTTCGTCAGTAGCTTGCTAAAGGTCGGCGGTTTATACCAGGCACCCCAGTTTCCCCCACCGAAAGAACTTCCCGCCATTGTATGAGTAAAAATTCTAGAGTAAACATGGAGGTAAACAATAGTCAGTTAGATAAATACAAGTTGACGAAGAGAGTACGTGGTGGGCCTATTTTACAAGTTCAAGCAGTGTGGTAGCTCATCCTGTACATTTTCTGCATTTACTTGCAAAGTTAGCAAACAACTTCATATAAAGAGTCTGTTAATATCCGAGCTCTTGTAGGAAGGGTCAAATCCACCGGGGTTGGTGGGGGGGGGGGGGATACGACGGACACGTGACCACCACGTGACCGCCACGCGACATAAAATGAGCCAGGTTCCAACTGGTGTTTGAATAATATGCATAATAACTGCTTAAATCAGGACACTTGTAACTCGGTGTTACAAAAACTCGGTGTTACAAAGTTTTATATACGAGCTCGTCTTAATTCGACGCACGGCGAATTCGAATAAAAGCAGATTTTATTGCCTTTCAATACAGCCTGCTGACAGGTTCGACATGTGTTAGCTCTGATGCGGGTGATGGGGCCAAGCGCGTGTACAGCATACAACAAATTCAACAGTGTTCATCCCCACTGGCTAGGGATTTAAGAAGACGGAATTGTAACAGAACTGTGAAGGGCAAAGTCCAGGTTATGTATACAATTTACTGTTGCTTTTATTATCTCTTCAACAGTGGAGACAATTAATTCCATTCGATGAAACTCGCCTGTGTATTTCTAAGCCATGCCAGCCTGAGCCAGCTGTTGCGTGCTTTTGAATGAGCATGTTTAATACACTATGGAGCGTTTCCATCCGAACTTTAAATTGTCGGCTTAGTGTAATGCGTGCAGGAAATGATGATTTTATTCTATTTAAGTGCAATTGTGCGCACATGCAGATGGCCATTATGCAATTAATGATCTCACTTAAATGACAATATTGTGCTTTTTAATAGATTGGTCTATTGTGAGTTGGATGATATCTGTTGAAAATGATGAGTTGATGCTTTCTAAAGAAGACCTGGTTGTTGGGTGTTGCTTATATATGGAAACAGCCGGTAACCACACTCAGGTGAGGGAAATTCGCGTTTGTCTGTACTTATTTTGAACACGTCTCACCTATTCCAAAAGCCGACCAGTTCTGAATCTTGGCTTGGAACCGACATTCGTATACCATAGCTAGCCGTCAACAATAATCGGCGTTCCACATGAGTAATCATAAGACCAATTTCCAAAATAATGTTCAACACGACAGCACACAACGGTTTTCAACGACCATGGAAAGACGGCAGGAATTTTCCAGGCAGATGACTTAACTCAGTCTGCAGGTATATTGTATATTATGTTATTTCAAACGCTGTCGTTGTCAAACATGTACCGCATCTCGGCTGCGCTTTGATTACAAGCGTCCATAAATCCGAGGTGAAGGCCTTTGTTATTTTAAAGATTCTAGTCGAACTTCTTCTGTTCTAACGAGCAAAACAGCTTATGGGAATATCTCAAATGACCAGTTCTTCAGGTCCATATAGTTTAGCTTCAAGCCTTACTTATTTTGCCCAGACACGAAGTTCTGTACACAAATTAAGCACAAACTAAGTCACAGTGTGTTACAATGTCAGAATACTGACGAATAGGCAAAAGGAACATATGAGACATATGTTGGTTAGTTCTTATCGCCATCGTCAGTAAGCTTCAAGCCACATTTAATCGACCCGTTATACTTCTGGAGTTTCGGCACGAACAAGGTTGTTGTCTGCCATAAAATCTCAGCTGGACCTTCAAGCGCATGGACAAAGATCAAAGGCTGTTAAAAGTAGCTATCAAGCCCCGTCATTAAGCTTCAATCTGAATTTGATTCAAGCTATCATGGAGTTATACCGCACGGACACGGTTATTTCTTGCTTCATGATGAAGACTTTCAGGAATGAACAGACGCACGAGCACACAGACAAGAGCTTATCAAGTCAATAGGCACAAAACACACAAATTTAGTGAGAGTGGCTTATTAGTTTTGGAGATATTGAAAAAATCCTGGTTACGTGAAGTTTTTACCGAGTGAGCAAGAAATGGACTTGTTGATACAAGACTGGTTGATTGTTTGACGCCATACTTAAAGAACGTTGTCAGGATAAAGCACTGGCATTTGGCAAGCTGCTGACGACTTTTCCTAAGTGTGACGTAAAACTTGCACAACACATTGGTGGAAGGGTCTTCAACGAGCGCAAGACTGTACAACATTTCATACCACAGTCGTCACCCGCTTTCTGTTACCAAGGCTTACACGAACAGTGAGAGCGGGAGAACCTCCAAAGCCGGTACTTAACTTGCACCTCGGGATTAAGATGGAATCGACATCGCACCCTCATCAGCCACGGCCTTGTTGACTTCTGGGCAGGATGGTGCATCAAATCCAAATCTGATCATTTGTAGCTAAGCCTGATGGTTGTTCAGAAAACCAGACACAGTCATAATAACGAACAGATACCTAGAAGAATCATTTATTGCCACTGCGTTAAATACAGGTGAAAACAATGCTTGACACATTTCCGAGAAATGAGCACTTGTCCACATGTATGTGAGAAGAAGAGGGGGCGGGGCAGAGAATTCGTAAAAAACTTTTTACGTACGTATTTATGATATAAGATGAGAACGACAACAACTGACATTTGGATATTTAAGCACACTTTCTCAGAGCTCTCTTATGACCAGAGGGCAATAAAATCAGAAGAATAAACAAATATGACCTTATAGTACGATTTGCATCTTCATCATTTGCATATCAAGATTCTATGTTCTGCCCAGATCATACCGCAGAGAGCAGTATCAAATGTCCGTCCCGCATGCGCTTTCCACACTTTCACTTGAGCATAAAGATTATTTTGAATTCCTTACACATATACACAAGCACCAGACTCATTCAACCAAAGAGTTTCTTGCAAAGACAATATTTACATCGATATACTATATAATAAACTTCAATTTAGAGCGACATCATACAGTACATGCATACAGTTCAGTTATTTTTACGCTAACCATTCACCAAGGATGCCAGGGGACTTGTTTACCCTATATACATATGAAGAAACACAACACACATTTGCTGGATAGAGAGCAAGGAAAATGAGTGACATATAATTTACCATAACTGCTGGTAAACTGGAATGTTGAGAAAATATTACTACTAGTAATTATATTTCAAAATGATCTTCAACGAGAATACTGAATGTAGGAGGAAACTTATTGTTTCATACAGAAACAATAATGCCAACACACAGTGAGTATAGATATATAACAACGTGCATTCTGTAAATTGTTTAGAACATAATGCCTCCTTTGTACATATCATAACCATGTTATTTATCGTCAGACATACACACCAACCGTGTACTGTAAACCACACAAGCATCTACCAATAGCCAGGGTACGTTTCATAAATTAGTTACTTTAAAACAAATCAATATGCAAGTTGTACCAAACATCTCCTTTTCTTCACATCATGGTCCCAGAGGAAAGGAAATGTTATCTGTCGTTTCTTATATTAAATAAGTCCACCTCGTCCTCATCTTCGGTGGCCGCATTGGCTTCACCATTCCTTATCAACATTTCCATCGATGCGTCCAGCCGTTCGACACGTGGTTTTTTCTCGCTGTGTCCTGTTGAGGAATCAACACAGGGGAGACAACTTTACATATCTAAGAGGGGGCAACTTTGTACAATCAAGTTTTACTCATAAAGCATGCTTCGTTCATCAGTGATGGAAAGAAAGGAAAACGGGCAGACAAAAATTAAATGTAACTGTGGTTATCAGAGTCACCTGCCGAAGAAAAAAAATTATAAAGTACTGGACTACCTTTCCTTGCCAAACGAAGATCCTGTTTTCTCACAGAAAGGACGATAAACTAATCAGTATGAATATTTAGATGAGACTCACCCTCGACCGATTTACCAGTATGAAAAGTTTGATGAAACTCACCATAGACCGCCTTCACTATGACGTGGATGACAATACCCAACAAACATATCACAAGGCCAATCCCATTCACGGTAGACATCTTGTCTCCGTTGAACTCAAATGCCAGGTAAAGGGTACAGATTTCCTGAAAACACCATAATTAAGAACCATATGTAAGTCTCATATATAAGTGTTTATTATTTCTTTGAGTGCATAGTTCCTTAAAACCACTAGCCCTGTTTCTGTCAGTGACAGATTTACCATAGTATACGCTTAATTAAAATTCTAAAGCTGATACACAATTTGGTGCCTAGTTTAAAAGAAACAAGCTTGTTTTTTCTGTCATTTTTCTGATGAAATAACTGATATCCTGGTAAAGGTTGCACATAAAACAGACATTTACAATTCTATAAACAGGGGAAAGGTGGGACTAGCTCTTGGCCAGTGAGGTTAAGTGTTTGAATCCACGCCAGGTGGTTTGACTTTTCTCCTGGGCCAGCCAGAAATTGCCTAATCTTAACAGCTCGGTAGATAAAATATTCTTTAGTCCATTGTATAAGCTTGAGGGATTCGAGAAGCATTCATGCACCTCCATCCAGCAGGATGGGCATTCCTAGTCTACAATTGCATGATCAACTTCTGAAGACAATGGTCATCACAAACCACCAATGAACTAAGAAAGATGTAAGGAATGTTTCCTCAAACGAGTAAGTGATAAGTGATTACGTCATTACACCACCATTCAAATATATAAATTAACAAATTTAAATACTAATGACATTATTATTTAAAGGGTCAACTGACCTTGAATATGCCGGAGATGGACAGGGTAAGACTAGATGTCTGGGCGACCAACAGGAACTCGCTGAATTCCAGGAAGAAGGCCAGCACGGCTCCAGCCAGCAGCAGGAACAGGTTAGAAAGCAAGGCTAAGCTGTCATGATAGTTAAACACCTCACCACTCGTCGCCAACCGCAAGCCTGCAATCACAGGAAAAACAGATTCATAGATTACACAACAGAGGTTTACAGAAAAACAAAATTAGGAATATCAGCAAACATGAAATACAACAAGCAATCCCGAAACATCAGATGTCCCCTACCAATTTGAGCTATCTGACCAAGCTTGTATTTGTTGGGTGAAATAGCTAATATAGGTCTATCATGTGTTTGAACTCAGCTACAGGCTTTTTAATTTTTCCAAACAATTGCTAATCAGTCAATGCTTCTATGGCATTCTCAGAAGGTCCCACATTTAGGAATGGAGGTGGCAGATATTTGATAATGTCTGAAAAAGAAGTAAAAATATGGAAATAAATTAAGAGATAAATGTATGTATTGTCCAATTTCAATATCGTACCTTCAAAGGCCACGGAGAGCGGGAAGAGTCCCAGGATCATCCAGGGCTGGACATGGTAGATCATGTCTACTGGGTTACTCAATCCTGTCAGATATCAAGCAAATGTGTGAAAATATGTCTACCGGGTTACTCAATCCTGTCAGATATCAAGCAAATGTGTGTAAATATGTCTACCGGGTTACTCAATCCTGTCAGATGTCAAGCAAATGTGTGAAAATATGTCTACCGGGTTACTCAATCCTGTCGAATATCAAGCAATGAATTGTGCCTAAACGTCCAATTTCTGAAGTCAAGAAAAAATGTTTAACCAGTATGAAGCAGCAATGATATGGAAATTAACATAAAACATTATTTATTAAATACACTTATGTAGCAAATGTTATCTGGTACACTCGGCATTTGGTATTTTCCTTTTTCATATCAATCCTGAAAAAAGTTCAAATCCTGAAGCTTGACTGAATGAAATCACAGCCACCTAAAACCAGCAAAGGTATCCATCTAATACATGAAATACATGAAAAAAGAGGAAACTTAGGAGTATACATTGTAATATCGGTTCATCATGAGAGGTGGTTTTCTACTTCATTTGAATGGTCTTTTTTGTTATACTGGAAAATATTTCACTCACAAGAAAGTGGCCATGTTTATAGGTGAAGAAAGATAGAGGAAACCAGACAAATATATAAAATTATTAGACTATAATGTTCATTAGAATATAAACCACATAGATCCAAGGAAATCCTACAATCAAGCCTTATTTAAGGATCAAACATCCATTTAGACTCAATCCATTTGGCGTAAAATTGGCTGCCAGAATAGTACAAGAAGTATGTCATGTTGATCGTATAGCTGGTTTGAGAAGGACCTCAAAAAATGTTTAAAATCATTTTTTTTGGGGATACCTTGAACCAGTTTCATGAAAAATATTATATACTCCTTACAGGCGCGTAAGTTCAAATATCTGTCAACTAATATATAAATACTGTTAATTCAAATTTATACCTCTTTTCTCAATTATACTTTTATAATTATTTATAACGAAAATATAAAAACTTTGTGATTTTAGGCGCATGTGCTCTGTGTTAGCATCATCATTACCAAGTTCCTTTTTCTGAGTGACCAGTTGGGCTAATGTCCAGCGCAGTCCGGACAACACAGAGGCAGAAATCACCATGAGAAAGCCCTCCAAGTTAAACTGTGTGGATTGATATGTGAACAGGAAGAGGCCCACTGAGATGAACAGAACCACGAACACCAAGGAAAAACGCTGAAATATAGAAACCATTCTCGGTTAAACTGTGTGGACTGATATGTGAACAGGAAGAGGCCCACTGAGATGAACAGAACCATGAACACCAGGGAAAAGACGCTGTATTATAGAAACCATTCTCGGTTAAACTGTGTGGACTGATATGTGAACAGGAAGAGGCCCACTGAGATGAACAGAACCACGAACACCAAGGAAAAACGCTGAAATATAGAAACCATTCTCGGTTAAACTGTGTGGATTGATATGTGAACAGGAAGAGGCCCACTGAGATGAACAGAACCACGAACACCAAGGAAAAACGCTGAAATATAGAAACCATTCTCGGTTAAACTGTGTGGATTGATATGTGAACAGGAAGAGGCCCACTGAGATGAACAGAACCACGAACACCAAGGAAAAACGCTGAAATATAGAAACCATTCTCGGTTAAACTGTGTGGATTGATATGTGAACAGGAAGAGGCCCACTGAGATGAACAGAACCACGAACACCAAGGAAAAACGCTGAAATATAGAAACCATTCTCGGTTAAACTGTGTGGACTGATATGTGAACAGGAAGAGGCCCACTGTGATGAACAGAACCATGAACACCAGGGAAAAATGCCGTATTATAGAAACCATTCTCCGTTAAACTGTGTGGATTGATATGTGAACAGGAAGAGGCCCACTGTGATGAACAGAACCACGAACACCAAGGAAAAATGCTGAAATATAGAAACCATTCTCGGTTAAACTGTGTGGACTGATATGTGAACAGGAAGAGGCCCACTGTGATGAACAGAACCATGAACACCAGGGAAAAGACGCTGTATTATAGAAACCATTCTAGGTTAAACTGTGTGGATTGATATGTGAACAAGAAGAAGGCCACTGTGATGAACAGAACCATGAACACCAGGGAAAAGACGCTGTATTATAGAAACCATTCTAGGTTAAACTGTGTGGATTGATATGTGAACAAGAAGAAGGCCACTGTGATGAACAGAACCATGAACACCAGGGAAAAGACGCTGTATTATAGAAACCATTCTAGGTCAAACTGTGTGGATTGATATGTGAACAGGAAGAGGCCCACTGTGATGAACAGAACCATGAACACCAGGGAAAAGACGCTGTATTATAGAAACCATTCTCGGTTAAACTGTGTGGATTGATATGTGAACAGGAAGAGGCCCACTGTGATGAACAGAACCATGAACACCAGGGAAAAGACGCTGTATTATAGAAACCATTCTAGGTTAAACTGTGTGGATTGATATGTGAACAGGAAGAGGGCCACTGAGATGAACAGAACCACGAACACCAAGGAAAAACGCTGAAATATAGAAACCATTCTCGGTTAAACTGTGTGGACTGATATGTGAACAGGAAGAGGCCCACTGTGATGAACAGAACCATGAACACCAAGGAAAAACACTGAAACATGGAGATCACTACAAAGACACACTGAGACACAATGAACTATACGGAGGAGTACTGGACATGAAATCACACAGAGAAACAATGAACTATATGGAGGAGTACTGGACATGAAATCACACAGAGAAACAATGAACTATATGGAGGAGTACTGGACATGAAATCACACAGAGAAACAATGAACTATACGGAGGAGTACTGGACATGAAATCACACAGAGAAACAATGAACTATATGGAGGAGTACTGGACATGCAGACACAAAGAGAAACAATGAACTATGAGGATACCTGGATATAAGGACACATAGAGAAACAATGAACCATGAGGATACCTGGATATGAAGACACATAGAGAAACAATGAACTATGAGGAGATCTGGATATCAGAGAAACAATGAACTATGAGGAGACCTGGATATAAGGACACATAGAGAAACAATGAACTATGAGGAGATCTGGATATAAGGACACACAGAGAAACAATGAACTATGAGGAGACCTGGATATAAGGACACACAGAGAAACAATGAACTATGAGGAGATCTGGATATAAGGACACATAGAGAAACAATGAACTATGAGGAGACCTGGATATAAGGACACACAGAGAAACAATGAACTATGAGGAGATCTGGATATAAGGACACACAAAGAAACAATGAACTATGAGGAGACCTGGATATAAGGACACACAGAGAAACAATGAACTATGAGGAGACCTGGACATAAGGACACATAGAGAAACAATGAACCATGAGGATACCTGGATATGAAGACACATAGAGAAACAATGAACTATGAGGAGATCTGGATATCAGGACACACAGAGAAACAATGAACTATGAGGAGATCTGGATATAAGGACACACAGAGAAACAATGAACTATGAGAAGATCTGGATATAAGGACACATAGAGAAACAATGAACCATGAGGATACCTGGATATGAAGACACATAGAGAAACAATGAACTATGAGGAGACCTGGATATCAGGACACACAGAGAAACAATGAACTATGAGGAGACCTGGATATAAGGACACAAAGAGAAACAATGAACTATGAGGATACCTGGATATAAGGACACACAGAGAAACAATGAACCATGAGGATACCTGGATATGAAGACACAGAGAAACAATGAACTATGAGGAGACCTGGATATGAAGACACATAGAGAAACAATGAACTATGAGGAGATCTGGATATCAGGACACACAGAGAAACAATGAACTATGAGGAGACCTGATATAAGGACACACAGAGAAACAATGAACTATGAGGAGATCTGGATATAAGGACACACAGAGAAACAATGAACTATGAGGAGATCTGGATATAAGGACACACAGAGAAACAATGAACTATGAGGAGACCTGGATATAAGGACACACAGAGAAACAATGAACTATGAGGAGATCTGGATATAAGGACACACAGAGAAACAATGAACTATGAGGAGACCTGGATATAAGGACACACAGAGAAACAATGAACTATGAGGAGACCTGGATATAAGGACACACAGAGAAACAATGAACTATGAGGAGACCTGGATATGAGGACACACAGAGAAACAATGAACTATGAGGAGACCTGGACATAAGGACACATAGAGAAACAATGAACCATGAGGATACCTGGATATGAAGACACATAGAGAAACAATGAACTTTGAGGATAACTGAACATGAAGACACACAGAGAAACAATCAACTATAAGGAGGAGAACTGGACATGAAGACACATGGAGAAACAATGAACCATAAGAGTCAAGACTAACAGGAAAACAAAGAAACAATAAATCTTCTGAATGATTATCTTAAATTTATAGAACCAAGACAAAAAGAAACATACTAAACAGGAAGAGAGGCCAATGGAACTGCAAAAACACCTATTGTATATTTTCATGTAAATGTCAAGGCTCATGGAAGAGTACAAAAAAACACAGAATGAAGGCTTGGTGTATATATGTACTGAATGAAACAAAACCACAGATAATCAAATTCTCAATAAAATGGATTAAATTTCGCCAGGACAAATATCTGTAAACATTCCTTTAAGAAAGCATCCCTAGGGTATGTACATGCAATGATATACAAATGTTCATGAAAGTTAGCAAAATTTCTTGTCACCATGAACAAGGCAAACAAGAAAATAATTACTTACAAATTTTTCTAGACGAAGAATAATTGCAAAAAATAAAATGAAGAGCACTGCTGAAGACTTGGTCATTGTGTATCTACAAGGAAAAATAAAGATTATACTCTTATGAAATGTGAACCAATGTATTGCCTGACACACTAAACTGCGAGAACTTGAGCATATGTTACAGTGATATACATGTTAAATAGCCCCAGGACACAGCTTAACTGGAGAAACAATGTGGAAATTATTGATTGGCTGTCTGGAGTTGTATTCATGAAGAATAATATTTACAAATGTTCTTATTCAAACCTTGAATCATTTCAAAACAAACAAAAAAAAAAAGAAGAAGGAAAAAAAAAGAAGAAGGAAAAAAAAGGAACAATTGCCGAGGACTTAAAAACTATAAAACTGAAACCAGTGTGGAGACAGACATGTGGACACCTATATAAACTGATATGGTTCATGGAGCCGGCCCTACAATTTAACCATTTAAATGCATTTAATTCACTTAAAAAAGAAGATCTTACACAGTTTTTAAAGATCTTTCTACAGAAGTTACTGTGTCTTCATCTTTTCCTTTCACAAACAAATACAGACAATATCAAAGGAAGACAACTTACAGTGACACTGTGATGAACTCCCAGCTCCAGTTAGACAACCCTATATCTAGGGCACTGACTATACCTGTCAACACAACAGATGTACATGCCTCTCACTACACTATACCTGTCAACACACCTGATGTAAATGCCTCACTTACTACACTATACCTGTCAACACAATAGACGTACGTCTGACACACTACACTATACCTTTCAACACACCAGACGTATATGTCTTACTACACTATACCTGTCAACACAACAGATGTATGTCTGACACATTACACTATACCTGTCAACACAACAGATGTACATGTCTTACTCACTAAACTGTACCTATCAACACACCAGATGTACGTCTCACACACTACACTATACCTGTCAACACAATAGACATACGTCTGACACACTACACTATACCTGTCAACACAACAGACGTACATGCCTCACACTACACTATATCTGTCAATACATCAGACGTACATGTCTCGCTCACTACACACTATACCTGTCAACACACCAGACGTACACGCCTCACACTACACTATACCTGTCAACACAACAGACGTACATGCCTCACCCACTACACTATACCTGTCAACACACCAGATGTACACGCCTCACACTACACTATACCTGTCAATACATCAGACGTACATGTCTCACACTACACTATACCTGTCAACACAACAGACGAACATGTCTCACACACTACACTATATGTGTCAACACACCAGACATACATGCCTCACACACTACACCATACCTGTGAATGCACCAGACGTACATGTCTAGCTCACTACACTATACCTGTCAACATACCAGACGTATATGTCTTACTCACTACACTATACCTGTCAACACAACAGACGTACATGCCTCACTCACTACACTATACCTGTCCACACACCAGATGTACACGCGTCACACTACACTATACCTGTCAATACATGAGACGTACATGTCTCACTCATTACATTATAGCTGTCAACATACCAGACGTATATGTCTCACTCACTACACTATACCTGTCAACACAACAGACGTACATGCCTCACTCACTACACTATACCTGTCAACACAACAGACGTACATGCTTCACTTGCTACACTATACCTATCAACACAACAGACGTACATGCCTCACTCACTACACTATACCTGTCAACACAACTGCTGTACATGCCTCATTCACTACACTATACCTGTCAACACACCACATATACTTGGGTCACTCGCTACACTACACCTGTCAACACACCAGTCACATGTTATTCACAATGCTATTTGCACTGGCACTGGCATTCACATATGCTGTCAACAGTTTACAGCTACATATGTTACTGAGCAATCTTTTCTGCACGCATCAAGTAATCGTACAATCTGCATCGAATTCACAACGCCAAGTCATTGTCCTACAGAATAACTCTATATGCCACAAACTCAACACACTGCTTCTAGTGTAAATGTTGAGTTTTTATGGAGAATTATTTAAATTTATTTATTTAACTTATGCCACACTCATTTGTGGACAAGGGTTGACTGACTGTGACTCATTAATTGAATCATAATGATCTCATAGAACTAATTGGTACAAAACTCACCCGTAGGAGCTATTTTCTTAATGTATGGTCCCCAGGGTAGCGCGACTCTCTCTGCCTTTGATTTACACTCCAACAGCACTCGCACTAGACCCGCCATCATGAACTTCACCACTAGGTGGGTCATGGTGATGGAAAGAGGAAAGGCAAAGTGCTGGAAAGATAGAGGGTAAACGATAAAACAGAGGGTAAACAATTAAACAGGTGGATGAATGGGATGAAAATTAGTTAGGACTGAAGTTAGGCAATAAAACAGTATGATTTGAGGAATGGGATGAAACGCGGGCCCTTATATCAAATTATGTATCATTTTATACTATACCTATGCTTATACCATAGATATAGCCTACCCTATACCTTATAAAAAGTAAAGGAGACGCTGGCCTACCCCCACCTCAATCAAGCCTGTTGCACTCGAAACAAAGCTTTCTGCTGCCAATTCTGACACAGATCACCTCTAATGGATGCTCTAACATCTCCTGTCCATGCCCAGTCCACCCTTTTTTTTCCCATAAATGACAAATTTTGGCCTAAAATGGAGATTAGACCACTTGAATTGTAAATCAGAGGGATCAATATCCCATAATGCACCTTGGGTGAGAGCTGTAAACATGGCATGTAGGTCAATCAACGCCATATATGGAATATGACCTTTTATCAGAGGTTACCATCTCCAAATACGGCAGATTGATATAGTAATATGGGATACTAATTGCTTCGATTTACAAGTCAGGTGGTCTAATCTGCGTTTTAGGCCAGAATTTGTCATTTTTAGGAAAAATAAGGCTGAACTAAGCATATGGACAACAGAAAATGTTACACATCAACCATCAAAGGTGATCTGTGTCAGAATTGCTTGCAGAAAGCTTTATTTCGAGTCCGTTCGGTTTGGTCGAGGCTGTATGTGGTGGACCAGTGTTTCCAACCTTTACTTTTTATAATGTTTAGGGTAGGGTATAACTATGGTATAAACATAGGTGATCTAACTTGATGGCTTGTGGGTTCAAAATAGAGCAGAACCGAAGTCATGCAATAAATCAAAATGTTGAATGGGATTAAAATAGAGAAGAAGTTGGTGAAACAACAAACTGTGCAAGACGCTGTACATACAGCGCCGACACCAGCAATTTTTTTTGTAATGAAATGATTTTACTTAAATGATGCCCGTCAGTTTTAAGTGAGAAGGAAACCAGAGTGCCCAGGGTAAACCACGGACCTTTGGTACATTATTGATAACCTTTTCCCACATGACATACAGATTGCCCGCTTTATTTGTGGAAGGGAAATCATCTTCAACAAATATACAGAAAGACTGTGCAGTGCCTCACTCGCCACAGATTACATACTGCCATTTGGACCAATGAGAACCAGGGAAAGTAAAATGTGCCTGTCCAACGCCGGGATGGAACCTGCTCCTGGTGTGCCTTTCATGTATGATGTACCAGTATGGATCCCATACTGGTGCGAGATAACTGGTGTACAACCAACATGAGATTAACCAAATGACAACTCAATTATGTGTCGCTAATATAACTGGTCAGGGGTCAGTGGGCAGCAGGAAGGAAAGTAATTTAGCTATATCAAATAGTTGATTTATTTGATTTCACTGGTGTTTTATTCTGTCGTACTGAAGAAGATTAAACTTATATGATGGCGGCCCGGGGGAAACCCACGACCCTCCACAGGTTGTTGGCAGACCTTCCCAAATACGGCTGGAGAGGAAGCCAGCATGAGCTGGACTTGTGCTCAAAGCGACCGCATTGTTGGGAGGCTTCTAGCGCGCTCACCGACTGAGCCACGGAGGTCCCTCAAGTAGCTGATACTCACATGTATAAATCTTTGGTTGTAGAAGGTGAGGCCAATGGAGAAGCTGTAATACAGGATAATGAGGACAAAGGTTTTCAGGGCTGAGATCAGGAAGTCACAGCTACACACTGACCGCTTCACCACTTTGACCCGCGGCCGGACCACAGATTCGGACAGCGTCCGAAGATGCCGCAGGGTTCTTGAGCTGCCCATGTTGGGCTCTGCTGTTGTCTCTAGGCCTTCACGTCATGCTCATATTCACAATCTCAACAGCTGAAGGGAAAACAGTAAATACACAGCCAGAAGTTAGAGCAGTACTACAATCTACATTTTTTACTGTGAAGTTCTCTCGGCAAATCATGAACAAAATGTTTTTATAGATTTGGGTTCCAAATTTTAATAGCCACACACCCTTATTTCCATTTATCTCTACCTAAACCTTACAATATACACATATATATACATACAGGTATCGTAGCCCTCACTAGCTAAGCCTCGATTCCAAAGAGTCCAGAAAGACGAATTTCCCTTGCACAATATCACTGACGTTTCTAACCTAATTCCAACTGGTTTGACTGCTGCCTTACAGTAACAGGTTTATCAGTTATATGTGATGTCATAATGTGCAGTAATGGCTTCAAAGGAGCTGCCCCAGTTGTTTTTCAAACCATTATCCTGTATGTCATCATTTAGGTACGGTGTAAAATAGTATAAGACGACAAGCATATTAATTAAGATAACAGGCTTCTACCAGGATATAGTGTCTAAAAGAAAGAGGGTATGTCACCGGCTAACCGGCTAAGGCAAATACTGAGTTGACAGCCTGTCAACAAATCAAGGGGCGAAGGCAACTATGAAAGTATCTATCCAGTTTTGGCGGCGGAGAAATTGATCTTTTTGCCACTGCCACTCACTAATCGAAAGTAATCGGGGCAAACCGTACACGACCGATGACACATTAATGTTTACCAACAGTAACACACAACAAATACCGGTACAACAACAACAAGTGTACCAGCATTGGATACACATCTGTTGGTAGCAGAGGGCCGCTACTGAATCATAGAAGAAAACAGAATAGCACCTACTACTCCTCATGTATGATGACAGGATTCTATCGCGCAGATTTTTTTCATAAACAGAGCTTTTAGCACTAAGAGACAAACTGACGCTTGTGTCGTCGTGATCATTACAAGATGACGACACGTGTCAAGCCCAAACAGAGGCTGGCTGTCAAAGTGAGGCTTTAAGGAATCCCCGGGATATCCCGCGCGACTGTCAGCAGTCTAAAAATTTGAGCTACATGAACTGATGCCCAAGTCTAACCGATTGAAAATATCGGTCTATACTCATCAATGAATCAATTGCCTTTATCCACAAAACCAATAAAACAATAAAGTGTGTTGCTGATATACAACTTATTTATTTGTTTATTTTTTTTTTTCACTGGAACCCCCATGACCGATGGAATTAGTGCGCTAGCCCGGCCAATGACCTAGGAGCCTCACACAATGCGGTCGTTGTGAGTTCAAATCCAGCTCGTGCTGGCCTCGCCTAAGGCAAAAGGTTTTGGGCACGAACGCTGCCCAGTTTCCTCCCATACTACCCTAATGTTGGCCACCGTCGTATATTTTATTTATTTATTTATTTGATTGTTCTTTTACGCCGTACTCAAGAATATTTCACTTATTCGACGGCGGAAACCGGGCAGAGCCAGGGGGAAACCTACGACCATCCGCAGGTTGCTGGCAGACCTTCCCACGTACGGCCGGAAAGGAAGCCAGCATGAGCTGGACTTGAACTCACAGCGTCGCCGTAGTATAAGTGAAATTCTCTTGAGTACGGTATAAAATACATAATAAATAAATAAATAAATAAATAAATTTTTATTTATTTACTTATTAATTTATTTACGGCCTGCTCAAGAATTTTTCAATTATAGTTATACGAATGCCGTCAGGTGATTTGTGCAGAAAAGGGGACTGCAACCCCAGCCCCCTGCCCACACACACACACACCCTCCCACACCGTTTCTTTCATATCGTTAGTCTACGTGTTTGTTTACTTGTTTGATCCATCATTTCGGTCATATATCACGACGATTTCTTCTTGTCGCAGGTCGAAGACTATGCTGATATATTTTATAGACCTACTGCTGCCTCACTAGAACACCATGTTTAAGCCACCAGCCATGATGTTCCACTTGGCCGCATTATTCTGATTCCAGACAGACCAGTACGCCCTACTTGGCCTATTTCTCACATTTACCTGTGAGAGGCATGTTAAATTGACTGCAGGCTGTCCCTCCATGCATGTCTTTTAAAATCATATAATATAGGCCAACGATACACCCTACGTTTGCACCCTGATGCAAACTTTATAGACTCATATACCTGATGGATATGCTGCGGTGATGAAAAGCCTCTGGGTAGAGAGAGCTTATTTATACGTATTGCACAATATTTATAACAAATAGAGGTCATATATAGGCCTACATGAAAACCATATGTGAGCATGCACAAACTACGCAGCTGGTGCATAATTGTTGGTTTGTTTGTCGTGTAACGTCGCTTTCAACACTATTCCGGTGATGTCACGGCGGTGTCTTCTTGTAGTAGACTGGACCCAATGCGGACAATGCTGCCTCACTGGGACACATGCCGTAAATACGAGTCAAGACCCTACCCCCACCCCATCCCGCTTAAACCTGTGACATCAGGCCAACCAGTACTTGACCTTTTCCTCGTGTGTACTTGATGTGTAGATCAGAAGTTTTGCATAAAGGTAGGGCTCTACATATTCCTGCATATACTATGCTAATTCAAGATGATGACTTTCGGCTGTGACCAAGGCGTTCACAAGAAGCAGTCTATATATCCCAGAATATATATATGTATATACATATATGTATCCTATATGAATATATGTAAACCTCTGCCCCTTTTATGCAAATGGTATAGTGTAGTTGACAATGGTATCATTGTTGATCTCCATGGCATGTAAGATAAATATTTTCCTGAATTTAGATGAAATTGCTCCTTTAACATTCCGGGTACTTAGACAGTGGAAATGTTTAAGAGCAGTCGCTATTATCACAAGCGTAATGTACATGGATTACTAGAGCCTTGTTTTTCTCAGCTTTCAAGAGTGTACTTCAAAAGACAATTAAGTTAAACGTAAAGCTTCTATTTGTCGGCATGTTTTATGCCTAGGCCTACTTCATCATACAGTGTCACCAAAATCCCGTATATTTTTCCAGCATGTGTGAAGCGCATTCATCACTGAATCTCATGTTAACTCTAGCATATATCACGGATATAACACAGGTGATAACTGTAGAGCTGTACGAGCTGATGATGGACACATACTTTCCAGAGTGAAAGATTGCAAGTGCTGCAACTACTGGAAAATTGCAACAGCGATCTTACAGATTGTAGTTAAAGTCTAAGGTGTCCCTCTAAACAAGAGGCCTTAATAGTCACATTCGTTTAAACGCTTATGGCTTCGCTGATCATTGTTAGCCGACACTCTCACGATAACAAAACCACATTAGCACATCTTATACTGTTTCTGAGAGATCTATCCCACCAATGCGGTCGCTGTGAGTTCAAGTCCAGCTCATCCTGGCTTCTCTGGTCTTCCAGCAACGTGCAGATGGTCGTGGGTTTCCACCGGGCTCTGGCCGGTTTCCTCCCGCCGTCATATATGTGAAATATTCTTGAGTACGGCGTAAAACACCAATCAAATAAATAAATAAACTAAAAGATCAATATCTGGGACTTAAATACTTACATAATAAATCTGTACAATACCATATATATTTTGCTTATTTTTTTTGGCATATTTCTCATTCGTATGTTCTCTAAATACTACAGTTCTGTATACAAGTGGTACATGTATACGTTATTGGGGCAAAAATGCACAACAACGTATAATAGGTTTGTTACCAGAAATATACAATTTGTGTATTAAAATGTGTATAAATACATGTAGGTGTATGCTTTTATATCTTTCATAGATGCTCTGCCTCATTCACGGATATTCTTTTGCAGCTTGGAAAACTAGAGGTAAGTAACTTAGACTTTATAATGTAAATCTATGGAGCTTAATAAGTCATTTATTATCCCTTTGTCTACGGAAACTATATGTCTGTATGTAGGCCTACTGACCGGTATGTAGTGCATGAAACTTGAGACCCGCAGGTATTCTCTTGGGTATTTGCCTGGCATGCCCTTCACTCTCTGCAGGATAGAAAGATACCCAATCGCCGTGTGACTTATTTACTCACTGGATTGCTAAGCTGATAGTCGCACCTTCTTTTCTCTACATAACTCTCTACAGCCTCACAAAAGTTTACGCGCTCTTCTTTATGTGCATTCCTTTATTTGGTCTCCTGCGTATGTTATAAGGGTGGTGGACTAAAATTAGCACCTGTCATTCCTCGTCGACAAAACTTAATTTATCCAGGAGGAGTTATATGAATGTCTCAGGTGAAAGATACCACGTGACTTGCTGTTGTATAGATGAAGAGATACAGATACAGGTATGGCATAATGACAGATGGTCATGTATGCACCGGCCAAGGCTCGGTCATGATGACTTAGTCATGGGCGAGACTTACCTGCTCAGGTGATAATCAGGTGTCACAAAAGCTCGTTGTAAGACGCCGCCAAGCAGGTAACCATAGCTCCATGCGAGCACCGAAAAGTGTCTGTCTCTTGGGCTTACTGTCGCCATTAGACTGCCATACAAATCTCTACAGGAGCTCATGTGCTTGTGATTCTAAACATGGTTACATATTCACAGATTTTCGGTGTTGAGTGATGATGTTGGTGGTGCTAAGGGTGTACCTGATGTTATTTACCTGTGTGTGTATCGGAGGTGAGGTGTACACCTCCACATACCAGGTTAGCCAATTAGCCATGGCCGAGCCGGACCTCGTCGTCACACTACAGGCTTATATAGACACACAAGAAACCAAGTTAAAGGCGCTCAAACAGTAAGTACTCTAATAATTCCGTCCATTAAGTTCTTTACTAAAACAGTAACATCATAACGACACAACAGTATGTTCCCTTGAAAAATATACTTGTTTTCCATTCTCGTATTTCCGAGAAAACACTTATTTCACCTTATTGTCTTGGCAAATACAACACCATTTATGGAGTTAATGTATTAAGACACCAGTTTTTAAAAAAGGCCTGGAAAACTCACCTTGAGTCAGAACTACCGTTTCTATACCGTACAGACATGGTCGTTGGTGATATTCATTGGACACAAGCCTGTTGAACAACATTGAACTGTCACATTTGCTGTATGAAGTCACATAGATTCTCGGGGATTCCTAAATCAGTGTAATAGTTATATAACTTCGTCTGGAAATGCACAGACATCACCGCTTGACTTGTAAAGATACATTTATAGCCTACGGTACATGATCTATTCAGTGACACGATCCTATTCATATATGAGGTGCTATGCAATGCTGTTCTATGTAGCAGTTTGCTATTCATCTTCTGTTTGTATACAGGGCACTGTAGGGCTATCTAATGTATACACGAGGAAATATACACCAAGGTAGCCCTATACTGGCTGGACAATTAATAACATAGGAGTAATGCATTCATCTTTCCACCAATGTGAAACATTGCGCTCATACAACACAGGATACAGAGAGTACGTTATCAACTTATATACATGTAGCTTGTCTATATAATATATGCGGAAACCGGTTCGCGTCACAGTCTTGAAAAAATTTACCCCTGAAGATCTTGTAGTCGTACGAAAATCATATACTGCATAACAGATAAAAGCAGAAAAGAAATCTCATAAAGATATATGCGCAATTTTGAGAGAATTGCTCACTGTAACAAGCGCCTGTACAACAGCACTGTCAGCCTGTCGTTCTTTCAAATTGTTAAAATGCTGCATCTTTCAAAATTAGTCGTTCACGTAACGAAGTGAGTTTAGTGCAAGATGCATGAGATCAACATCTGCTGAATATCGCTTTGCAGTTGCCAGTTTGCCCCACTTTTCACTATGTCGCCTACAGATCTCCGTAGAATGCACAACTTAGAATTTAAATTTCAGTTTCCTGTTGAGTGTCTCACTCTCGTGTCAGGCTTGCCACTATAGCCCCCCCCCTCCCTTGTTAATGTGAATCAGCTTAGTTATGCGTTTTACATCCACTGTATTTTAAATGTGCAGGGATGTTGTCAGCAACGATCTGACAGGTGCATGCCACGCTTCATTCGTCACACCCGTATGGAGAGATACAACCATATATCTGTGCAAATGTAGCTTACCAAAACCTTAGGGATGCAATTATGCAATTATGATTCATAGGTCCACAAGAGGGGAGGTTAACACTCAACTCACTTGCCTCCGTAGCCGAGGGGGGCTAGCGCGCTAGCGCAGCGTTTTGACCCAGGAGTGGCCCTCTCACCAATGCGGCCGCTGTGAGTTCAGTTTAAGTCCAGCTCGTGTTGGCTTCCCCTGCAGCGGTACGTACGTGGGAAGGTCTATCAGCAACCTGCAGATGGTCGGGGGTTTCCTAGGGGGCTCTGGCCCGGTTTCCTGCCTCCATAATTCTGGCCGCCGTCGTAAAAGTGAAATATTTTTGAGTGCTGCGCAAAACACTAAATGAATAAATTAATCTCAACTCAATTCAACCCAACCGTATAGTTTTCTGCAAGACACTATCAGAAAACTATATGCCTCCATGCTTTTGACTGTGGTGAATCACGTCGTAACCATGTATATAATCAGTATTAAATTTCGGTCATGCGACTACGTGGCTTCCGTAGAAAGATTGCGGGCAGAGAGGAAGAACCCTAAAGAAAAAAATAAATAACTGTCAGCTGCCAGACACTATATGTGTCTGCACTTAAATCTGCCGTAAGGTCGTATATATATGTGTCAGTGACTCGGACCAACTACACACGATCGGTTGAGCTGAGCCACATTCTAGCATCCCGTGTGGTAAACGTTGACTGAAAACAGAACTAGGACTTCATGAACAGATGTACAATATCGAATACACACAATGTCGAGTTTAATTCTGAATGTCAAAGTCTGCATGACATATTACGTATACTGTCCAGTGACACAGGTGCCTAAAGGTGCATGCATGCAAAATTCGCCTCGGAATAATGTTTTATTTGATGGGTGTTTTACGCCGTACTCACGAATATTTCATTTCCCTAATTCTTCTAATTATTGGGACACCTGGTCTGCCCCTTTTAGCCAATATACATATAATTACAACAGGAGTACAGAGTTTATTTTCCCTACATGTTTACCTCATATAATAAATATCATACCCGTAACCTTACCTTGATGAAAAACTGAGAGAGAAAGACAATTTTTTGCTTTCAGCACCACTGATACCTGTCCCAAAAATTGGAAGAATTAGTGTATACGACTTCGGCCAGCGTTATCTGGTGGGAGGAACACCGGACAGTGCTCGGGGAAACCCGCAACTAACCGCAGGTTGCTGGCAGATTTCTACCACATGTGCGGAGTGATTTAGATTCGACGTTTAACTTGGCCTCAGTAAACGTAGATTGCATTATGCTCATGGCCTGAACCATATGCTGTTGCATATGCTGAATTCCCGTTTTAGTTTATTGAATACAAACCAGTTCTGAGCCATAAACCAGTTATAGCTTAACACAAGGATATTTTTGATGACAGAAAAAAAAACATAACAAAGCTACAGGATTCAGTTATAGGGCCATTTTTTCTCAGCTAACAAGACCCGCTCTTGTCCTGCCTTTTTCAGCACAAACTTGTCTGTATGTATATATTCCCTTCTTTATATATAGTCATACATCCAGGACCATCAAATAATAACGAACAGCTAAAGATCAAACACACCATGACGCTGGTGTCAAGTCGTCTTCATTAGACAAACCACTAAAACATTTATTTTTTAAGAACTCTTTAAACGTGATTAAACTCATTAACGTATTTGAATTTTTTAGTTACAATATCCATGGTAGAGTTCGACGCCATTACGTTCATCACCAACATTATTTGGGTTATATAGTGTATTCTATATATAATGACATCCTTCATATATAGACACATAATTATGGAAACGATGTACTCACTAAAGAGATATTTACTGATCCCATTTAAAACACTTTGTATTAGAACATTCGAAGGAGATTGCACCCGATAGTTTCTCCCGCTCTAGTCACACAGTCACCACGCAACTGTTCAGAATTTGCTTTGCGGGTAGTATTCATCTCTGTACTAGGCGACTCCTTAAAACACGGTAGATCACTATATAGACACGTGAATGAAGACAATGATTTTGTAGTTCTGAGATCGAGCATTCGTGGGGTGAAGAGTTTGAATCTTGTTGGCCGCTTTTTTCCCTGACAGAAGGTTTGTCAGATGCTTGTGGATGAATTAACCATGGATATCATTGCGTCAGTGCACAATTGCTCCAGTCGACATTTTAATATAAGTAAAACAATCTGTTCCCGCATGGCTTCAATAACAGCTATTATGTATAAATGACTTAACCCTGCTGTTCTCTCTGGTGTTCATATCCCATAGTGCCTGAAAATCCTCCCTAAACTACTCATACATGGGGTCGCATTTACATCACGTGGCTAAAATAATTTGGAGCATTCACTTCTAGCTGTAAGTAGAGGCCACACCTGTCAGATTAACCCATGTCGCGTGACAAACCGAAAACTTATCCCTATTGCTTTGAATATTTACAGACAAGTACTCCTTTCTCAATGATAAACTTGCATCACACACACACGCACGGAGGTAGAGAACAGACACCATAAAATGGACACCTGCCACACGTTTTCGTTTGCTTATCGAATTCAGAGATACGGGTGCTCGACTGAAAAATATAAAAGGAAATGGCGACCAACCTTTAGCAAATACATTGTGTAGGCCTGAAGTTGAATGGCATCTTATGTATATGTGTGACCAGGCGTTTTGATATATCGTAATGCACGACTCTTATACGTTAGTATTTATTGAGTGCTTGGTCTCCTTGCATTCCATTTCATTTACATGGTGTGTGTGAAGAAACTGGTGGATAACTGAATATTAGAGGGCCCCAATGGCGTGTACAAAAGAAACGACGGTTGCCCTGATCTCATCAGTGAAAATACTGGCCTGTTTAACATTTCGGAAGTCCGACATTGGTGATTCCTTTTCACAAACTATATATAACTTCAGACATTGGTGGCGATGTTTGGACTGTACACTGAAATGTGCAGAAATACTGATAGCACCTCTGACTGTGTCTATATAATGATGATATATTTTCATCAAGTTCTTTAAAAATGTAGGTGTTCCTCTCTGTACGCTGTGGAACATTACACTTGGTCTGACATGGCTTAATGCATAGTTGAACTTGCATAAACGTTTGACCTTCGGGTTACGGAATGCCATGCAGACAGAAGGGCAGATATAAGAATTAAATGGAAATCGTGGCCTGTCGCTGGCCCAGATGAAACATTGTTCTTGCTTCAGGCGATCTCTGAACATGGAGATAGCGGGTTCGAATTCAGCCATTCCGCATAGATTCTGTGTCCCTGTGTAACAGTGATATCAATGAATCTCTCCAGGTTTGTTCACGAGGCGAAGCAAAATTTAACGAAGAGTGAACATCGGCAAAAGTCGGGCGTGGATGATCCAATCTCTGCTTTTCTTCTCCTGAAGAGATTTGACGCAACGTGGTCTCGCAAGATTTCCGAACTCAAAGATCTGAGTGCTATAACAGGTATGTGCAGATGCAGATTGGCTGGCTGTCAAACACTAGTAGCCAAAAGCCACTTACATTACCACATATGTATTTCTCAAATTATAACACACACGTATTAGTCAAGATCTGACAAAGTTCAGCAAGTCAGGTTTAGTGAATTTTATTACTTTTAGTTTAGTTACTTTTATGTTGTAGTGGTTGAGGGAAAGGTAGTTTCTTTACAGTTAAGTATATATAATACCTATGTATATATATACAGGTACATTTAATTTTTTTGTTTATATTTTGCTGCATATCAGAAACCCTTGGTCGTGTAAATGAGATCGTCCCGGAGTTACCGACAAATGCAGATGTGGAGGGGGCGTCCAGGGCAGTCATCCGTGTACAGAGAACCTACGGGCTGAATGTCCGGCAGTTACGAAACATGTCATTGGCCAGCCTGTCTTCCTCTGACTCTTTCCAGTTGGCTGAGGCGGCATTTCGTCATGGTTACTCAAACATTGCTGCTGATTGGCTGAGGCAAGCTTTGTATTTGAAGGATCCAAGCCCCGAATTGGCAGAATCTCGCGAGAAAATGGTCAATCATTTATTAATGGCAGCTGAGAAACGGGTAAGAATTAAACTGATTCCGTCGGAATGTTTGTCTCTCTGAATTCGACCATAAATTGCAAAATTTGAATAATGTATCGAAACAGATATTTTCGCATGCTTGTACTTCTTTTGTATTTTAGTTATACAGCAAACAGGTTGATTTCATTTCAGTTCAAAGGTTCACAGTGCAGACATACAGAAGGGAGCCATGTATATGATCCTCGTAAGTTAACATTTGCTGTAATGTGACAATCAAAGCTAGTGGCGAATGAATTTTATATAATTCTGTTTTTTTTTTAACAAAAATATAGAGTAGTCAAAATCCATTCAAATCATGGACAAAATCCAAACTCCAAATGAATAAGAGGAAATTGGCAGCTTCTCTCAACAGAAGAGAGTAAACCAGACACATCTAGCATAGGGACTTTTCATATAATATACATGACGAACTGTAGCTCATACGTCACGCATGCAGTAAGATTGGAAAAGGCAGAACTTCTTGTTTCTTCTTCAAGGTCACAATGGCACCAAAGCCGCACGTGGACAGCATGTGGACACCAGTGTGCACGTCGGTTGCGACGAACTTGAGGGAGACGCGTTGAGGGAGGAGGAAATGTTCAGCAAGTTATGTCGAGGAGACGGTATGGGACTTCAGGTATGGAAGTAAAGACTACAGGGAACTATACATACAGAATACTTTTTTCTGACAGGGATTATTAATTGTTAATGTCTGGTCTTATTAAAATCTAGTTTGTGACGAGGATCAAACAAAGTCAATCATCGCCCCAGTTATCTTTTGTTTTGACGGTGGTATTTCTGCCTTACCCATGTCTTATGAGAAATTAATACACTAGAACGCACACCCAAAAGGAATAATTTTTGGAATGCGTTCTTTATGCTGAGAGAATTTCTGATAACGACAGAAGATTACTTTTACTTAATTAATGATAATTAATAAGGTTCCTAATGTTACTCTTTACATTTTACTTGCTCTTGTTTGCATTTTTAATCAGACATTGCACGTTAGGATACCTAAATGACAAACATATCTTGGTTTTACAGTCTGGTGACAATCTGGGAACTTGTGTGTATAAGAGATCCAAAGCGTCATACCATTTATGGAAGCAGGAAGTACTCTCCGAGGACCCCTATATTGTCTTGTTTCATGATGTCATCAGTGATGAGGAACAGCAACATTTGATGGATTGGTCCAAGAATCTGGTGAGGACAAGTGATCGGCGTCTGATGAAAACAGAAGGAAGAACTGTCACCAATTTTACAGATTTTTGTATACTTTGCAATCGAATCCCTATGACACTCAAGACGTTTAGGTGTGTTCATTGCTTATCAGAAATCAATTCATCATAATTTTGTTGAAGAGGAAAGATAAGTAAAAATCCAAGAACAACAAAACCGTTCCTTATGACAAGAGAGAAGATTTATTTATTTATTTGATTACCCTCCAAAATACGACTGTGTGACACAGTAAGACCTATACAAACCGTAACAAAATTGAACATCTGAAACTTGTGTGAACTACAGTTATATGCAAATTGTTTACTTGAGAAAAAAATTCTTACAATTGAAGAATTTTTCACTAATATGGCGGCACTCAAGTTTGTGTGTAGAGGAGACCGTAGTGTCCGGCGTAAATCGTGCATTGCCTTTATCTGTTTAAATGACAAACCTTATACTTAAATTAGGGGTTGAAACAGCCTGAGCTGGATTCAAGGGCGGACTCATCAATCAACAGCCTGATAGTCGGAGCAAACCAGTCGTTTTACCGTCTGAGCCATCCATGCCCCTAACAGAAGGCTGAGTTTAACAGCGTGCTCAAAAATATTTCACTTGTATACATATGTACTCAAGTATTATGATGATTGCATGGGGAAACCGGGATATCTGCAAGTGTAAACCACCGACATTTGGCATTTGACCACAGGGTTATTCTTTGTTGTTGCCTCAGCACTGAGAGGTAAGACCCCAGAAAGTGGACTGGTCGGCCCGGTGTCAGTATATAATGTGACAGGGTGGAGTGTCTCCGGCATGATGCTCCGGACGTGGCAGCACTTTGGTGGCAAGGACTCGCCCTGTCACTAGAATACACATTGTATACATACATTCTAAGGACTCCTCGGTCGTCATTGAGCACTACGTAAAACCCAAGCATTCATACATACATACCACAGGGTTATTATTCTGAGTTGATCATTTGCGCATTGTTACAGCTGGAGCGATCTGCAGTGGGCCAGCCTGACAACAGTGTCATTGTGGAAGCCAGGACGAGTAAAGTGTAAGCTGAAAGTTTTATCGACTACATGTAGCTCGAAATTGCATATACTCCCTTTCGATGGAGGATCCTGCTCAAGGTTATAAACTCATCAAGACGATCCACATGTATCGCCCTTATTATTTTCAGATCTGCAATTATAAATGAAAGGAGTTGACTATCTCGCCCAGTTTACAAATTTTCACTGTTTCACCAGTGTAGCCCTTTATTTAGTACACAAGTTCTGTAAATGAACAAATATTTATCTTTTTAGATTTCAGGGTCGTATTTGTTATCACAAAGTGTTTCACAACTATCGATAGCGTGGGGCACTCTTGTAATATTCAATCAGTTGTATTATTTTTTCTATAAGCCTGCGAATGTTTAAACAGACCCTTGGATTTCGCATAACCCATACATTCGATTATTTTTCAATTGCAGTACTTGGTTGTGGGACAACCACACATGTGTTATTAACAAATTAAGCAGAAGAGTGGAGGATATAACGGACCTTTGCACGTTGTTTAGAGAAAAAGGCGCATGCGCGGAGCCCTTCCAGGTCAGTAGCGGTGATGGGTGAGTGCCTGGAGTTCCTTTCTCGCCTAAAGTAATTCGAATTGTGTACATTAATCTGCGTAGTCAGCTGATGATTCCTGCTTTAGCAATTTCTGTTTGTAGGCAAAGTGGTGACGTAGTACTCATGTGTTTTCGGGACAACTATCGTCAACTGAACCGTCTTCAAAAGACGCACGAGGACGTAGTTAAGCAATATAAAGAATATTATTCCGGCTTACTTGGACACGACTTGAAACCAAGCAGTCATTTAGCAGGAAATTAAAGCATTCTTCTAACAGTTAGGTTACTTTAAATCTCTGATCTCCTGCCAGGCGGAGCATCTAAGAGGAAGACCGTGCATGGCATCAGTTGTTAAAGGATATTTTGTTTCCCAGACTTTTTCCAAAATGATTGGCCGAACTGGAACATCCTGTACGTGTGTCTTCGACGCGGGACAGGTTATAGATCAAGTGTGAGATTTGGGCCGTGTCCATTTTAAGCAAACAAATTATGATGGTTGGGGCCCGTGTTTGACCAAAACAGGATACAAATTGGTTCTGATCGGATCCCTTCAATTTTGACACCTGGTTCCCCTAAAGGGTTCAAAATGGGACCTAAACGTGTCTCAGTCGGGTTAGATATGTTTGTGATGGGCTTTAAATGTGGTGTGACCTGATTGTTGTCATTCCGTGGCACTCCGAATGTGACCCATGCGGATACCATTCCAAAGCCCACCCAGAACCGTAGCTTACTAGTGCCCACTCAGCCTAATTGGGAGTGTTGGCTAGGATGTTTGTTGCTGTGGATATTAATATAGCTACTGTATCACAAAACCTATACGTCCAGAGTGCTAGTTTATCGCTTTTTTATTCTGTAGGTATTAAATTATGGCATCGGAGGACAGTACCACAGCCATTTTGACTTCTATCAGGTAAGTTTGTGAGAATTTTAAGTGAGCGTGAAACGTTACCGATATAGTATGAAAAACGTAAAATCATTAAATGCATTGTTCAGTGGGGAAATACGAGTAGACACCTGCAATTAATCTTGTGCCATATTTCCAAGGGTGCCTGAGTTAGGCATATTCTATACTATACTATGCCAAACACCTTTAATAGCCCGTGTGTTTGTGTTACATTAATTGTGAAGTTAATAGAAATATGTTTTTGTTCATGTTTGTAGAACAGAGACATGATAAAGAAGACGTCAGCTTTTGTCCGGGATAGCGGGGACAGGCTAGCCACCTTCATGTTTTATGTGAGAATCATGTGCACACTTCTTAACTTCCTCAAAACATGCATCGTGCTTAGATTTGTAATGTTGCAGTGCCAGTCCTGGTGTCAGTATATTGTTACGGTGTGGGGCATCGTGTTTGGTGGCTTCAACATAGCGGTTACAGTTGTTGTTAAACAGTTATCTTGGGAGTTGGAGTTGTTTACAGCGAGGTATTGCTTAAAGAGAAGTAATTGGGAACTTTCGAGTTCTGACCCTTTTATCGCTAAAGGTAAGAAAAGTGTTACTGTGCCACGTGACTTGACAAAAGTGTTGGGCAACTATTTCTGATTACATATACTGTAATATGAGTGTCTGAAAAAGTGTCACAAAAGGATATTTAGACTTGAACCAACTATGGTGAAAATTGGGGAGCTGAAGTTTTGTGTACTTAGGACATTACTAAAGAAAAGAAACGTCATTTGTACCTCCTAAACACGGTGAGATTGGAGATCAGCAAAGTAAAGTCACCAAACGTTGCCAAACATTTTTGACAAGTCGCATGATACAGTAGGACTCTTTTTTCCTTTAGCAACAAAAGAGTTCGCACTCGAAACTCCCATATTGTGATACTTCTTAGCTGTCCAGCGATTTAACGCCCTTCTACCGGAAACTACAAGCATTGGAAGGCGATTAAGGCCGGCGTGTATGGAACGATGACACGAATCGATGTCACGATGGTACGCAGTGATGACACGATGACAATCGCTTTTTGCCTGTCTGCCATCGCCTTGTGTCGTCATGATATCGCTTCGTACCATCGTCACATTGCTTAATTTGTGCCATCTTAACATCAGTTAGTATCATCGTTCGATAGGTTTGAGTCACCGACCTATGGACTCTTGCCACCGTCTTCCGATACTACGATGCCACAATGGTATACAATTATGGCCGTAAATGGTTGGCACAGTATTATGGTATCTCGTCAAATTCTTACCATGATAGATTGATGTAAATATATAAATAAATATATCATATGAAGAGAACTGAAATTTGACATCTACAGCACTGGATGTCATGTTCAACAAATGGTTTTCCAAGAAGCTATCAGGCAGGTATTAATCATTGTCAGTAGCACTAGATGTGTCCCAGAGGTATCGAGTCATTTTCTTATGGGATTGAAGAGCAGCTCCTCACTGCATAATAAGTAAAGATTTCCTCTGTGTATGTAATGAGGAGCAGCTCAGAAGTACATAATAAGCAAGGGTGTGCGCGCTATATGTAATGGGGCGCGGTGTGGAGTGTTCTGGAGGGAAGAGTTGAGAAGTTGTGAATGAACGGGATGAATGGAGGAGCGGGGTTGAGCTTGAGCTTGTCATGCGGCGTCATGGTGTGTGATGTTGCGCGTGGCAGAAAAACCCCCTGTGCTGACTGTGAGCCTATATGCATACTCACATTCTCTCATACTCATACATATAGAAATAAATACATGGCCGTTCACATTGGACAGTCACAGACAAAAATAAATATACATAGACAGAGATTGTGCTCAGATAAAAAGTATACTTCCGGGAGACATGGTTGGTCTTGAAAAGGACGGTTGAAAAATGTCAGTCACAGTGGTTGTCTGCTCTTATAAATATATGACGAAAAGCCGTCTTGTCGGTGTCCTGCTCGTCGGGCAATTTCTCTGGCTAGGGTTAGTGACACAGCGTTGACAAAGGTTGGTGTGATGATAACGGGACACACAGCTGTTGGGTGAATGATTCAGGCATATGATACATCTCCTTTCTTGTGAACGTGTTGGTGTTGCTGCGATGTTGTCCCTGTCGCCCGGAAGCCGAACGTGTACGATTTGGATGTCGTTTTCGTGTTCCGAGTCTTCTGAGTTGTCTGAGTTGTCCGAAACTGGTGAGGCTGGTGGTGGTGGAGATGGAGGTGGAGATGAAGGTGGTGTGTTGTTCACTTTCCAAACTGTAGCCCCACGAGCTCTCTGATCTCGACGTGTGGCCATCTCTTGTCTGGCGTGCATCAGCCAGTCTTCGCCGTCCTCATTATCGCCGTTATCATTCACCAGCTGGTAGGTTGGTAGTCTAAACGGCCGTGGTAGTCGCATGGCATTGGCTAGTTGAGGATGATTAGGATCATGTGGTCTGCGAATACATGTTGCCTCGCACCCTGCTATCTTGGTGTTCTGTTATACCAATTATGATAGATGGCACTCTGCGGCTTGTTCGTCACCTGAAAGGTAGCTCCCGATCTTGCCACAGTGCAAGTAAGTCGAGTGAATTGTGAATGCTTGACAGGGGCCTTTTATAGGAATCAGGAGGATTCTGCTATTTTTAGAAAATTGTCGCAGGGCGACAATTAGAATTTTTTTCTAGTCTGTGCTTCGCGAGGCTTAAAAAAGAAAAAAAGAAAAAAGACGGCCAAAGTTCAGGGCTGTTTATCTCGCCCATGTAATGTCGGCGGAGAAAGGTGTAACATATGTTGCAAGAATATTGGCATGTTCAAAAGCGTTCGGCGTACCTCGTTCACAGTAATGTTGCCTCAAGACCAAGTAGTTTAACTGCTCGGTCTTGGCCAAGTATGAGTAAAACTGTTGCTTTATTAAATTGAAGTCATAAGCCCAAGACAGGGAGCTCAGCCAGGTAGGCTATAAATCGCGCCCTGACTTTTTGTGTGTACGATTTCCGTTTTGACGTGGAGTCGACTGTTGTGGACATGGACATCCTCTCGTGCAGACTGTCCAACACGCACTGGTTGTGGTCACAGAAGGTCTGAAAGCTGGCTTCATTGGACTGGGGAAGCAGTCTGGCGTTGGTGCTAGGGTAGAAATACCGCGATTGGTTCGTGTCCTGGTGACGAAGGGTAAAGCCATAGACTAAGTTGACACGGAACGCTACATAGCCCCTTAACTCTGAAATTATAGGTGAAAGCGATGAAAATGCTGGCGAATGTCCCGCCAGTGGCGCTGATAAACCATCACCTCGAGTGGAGGTGCGAAGGGATCCGGCTCGAATCAGCATTGAAGCCGACTGTGTCCACGTTACTAGTAGAGACGCTCCCAAGATCCTGTGGTCCATCCGTGCTGCGGCCTAAAGAGAGCCTCAGGTGAGAGAGACTGATGGCTGGTCGTTAGAGTGGTAGAGATGGGGCAGCCGTAGAGATAACCGTAGCGGCCTTGGGGGTTGATGAGCTCGACAGCAGACTGGGGTAGGGCTGACGGGAGGGCCGGTGGAGCGGCCGCACGGCCTCTAGTCTTTGTAGCGAACTGAACCTACATACCAGAAAACAAATCATGTGTGACGTTAGTTTAATCCAGACCACGGGAGAGAACAGACGTCATGCCTTCCAAGAAAGTAACAAGAAGGTCGGTCGAGGAATACCCTGCCTTAGCCGCTAGGCGATGGTCATCCCGTCTGCAGACGAAGCCACTACACCCAACGCCGGCAATACAAGGTCACTAAAAACTGGTAACAACCAAAGACGACTCCCACGAGGATTTTACATCAAGCCCTGTTATGGGAACTTCAACGCCAGCGACAACTACAAGCCCATGCCAGCTGCAGCAGCAGTAGCAACACCAACCGGGGTCGCTAAGGCCGGGGAATTTCTAACACCGTGTGACTCATGCCTAGTGACTCGACGGACCTCCAAAACAAACAAACAAGCATCCGACCAACCCACAGACCCTTTTTCAAGGTTCACCCAAACACTGACGAAAGAATCTCTCTCACCTGAGCACTAGCGTTTGTGTGGTGTGCATTTATATATATGTGTGACTAACTCTGAATACGTCCTACTTTCTCTACATAACACATTTTCCCCCTAGACATACATACACACGTCTTTTGACCTACAAATGTAGGCACAGATTTCTGTACATATGTATAAACCTATATGGCTATATATCTATATACACATACCTATATATACTTATATATAATACATACACGTGCACGTATCATGTAATCCCTTGACCCGACTGACGTACACGGCAGGCTGAGTGTTGCTATACTTTACACACGCTCGTACGCCCACGCCATTAGTCATTGACGGCTTTCATTCATAACAGCCGGAGAAATGTATACATTTGTTGCAAGTATGGCAGACACCACGTCACTCTCTATTTTTACACACGCCTTCATCCATTCATGTATGTTCATTGACACCAGATGGGGATTATAGAAAAACACTGCTGCAATTTTAGCCGCTCGCTGACTGACAGCCCTCACAGTCACAGTGTGATTGGAAAGACACGACCATGAAAAAAAATTCAAGTGGTACAGCCCTGAAAGATGTATTAGTACACGATGTACTCAGCTCATGCCTTCGCCTGACCCACGTGAAATAGCATCATTTGTTTGTAGCGCGGGTTGGAACTTTTCACCCATGACATTACAACATCATTCACTTGCCCACAAAAACACAGAATTTTTCTGTATTTACGGAGCTAGGTTACACCACACACTACACTGGAGCTCGTGTATGGTAAAAGACAGTGTACACAGAGCTAGCTTCACACGTCTTTGTATACCTATACTCCCTCTATATAAAACAGACAACACTTGGATTTTTTATTTTATTTAGAATTTTAGAATATTGTTAGGTCTGTAATTCATTTTTATAGGGGGTGGTGTTGGTAACATAAAGGCCTGTGTATGTGTTTTCATTAGTCTTATACCAACCTTATACCAATGTTCACGCTGTGCTTTTCCTGACGCAGTGTGAACAATGAATTTTGGAGTAAGCACAGGCCCTACCCGAAAGTCTTCAAGGACATTTACCCCGGGCTGGCGCTGGCGGGGGAGTGCCTCCCCAATTCAAAGAAACCATCCCCACCCGGTAGGCCTGGATGAATGCAACAACCTTTTCGCAACGGTATTTTTCAAGGCTGTAACTTCCAACGGCCCTTTTCAGGGCCTACATGTTTCCCGAATGTAGACTTTCAACCTGAGCACAATCTGTCTTTATGTATATATATATTTTTTGTGATTGTCCATTGTGAACGAACATGTCTTTTTGTCTGTGTATGAGTGTGAGTTTATGTGAGTATGCATGAATGCCGACAGTCAGACGGCAGATGACACGGGTTTTCCCACCACGCGTGGCGTAACACACCATGACGTCACATGACAAGCCTAAGCTCTGCCTGCCCCCTCCACTCGCCCGTTCGTTCATTAAGTCACTCACACACACGCTGGGGAATGTTCTACGCTTCGCCTGCACTCTTACTCATTTACTTATGACGTACTATAACACTACATACAAAGAACACTCCCTTACTTATGTACTATATAACACCACGCCGTTGTCTAACCTACACGACATGCTGTGGGTGTATGCTCTATGATAATAATGCCAAGATATTTAAATCCCATGGCTGGCAATGAAAACAAAAACAACAACAATAACAAAAAACATCCAGCTGTCTGCTTTCCGATGTCACAGTCTCCGTGTTGCGTCCGACGACGCCGTTTCATGTTTGACATACGGTTGAATAGCCGTTCACAGTCTTGATAGTACACGAGGGTCCCCCCGACTGGTGAGCTTCACGCTTTTGCAGATTTATCACATGTATCACCACACACATAGACGCTCACATACCTGTATCGACTATCCTAAGACGTGTTCCATACCCATACATTCAAACTCGATTTATTTTAACCACGAACCAACAGCCATTTCCCAGAAATTTCCGGATACTTCACACACACCTCAGGAGGGGATTCCCCCAATTTTTTTATCTATTTTTTCTTCCGGCACACTCTTAATACACCTACTACAGGGTATTCTCAACTCTGCCTTTCAGAACATTCCAGAACACGCCCCATTTCATATAAGGCACACACCCTTACTTATTATGTAGTGAGGAGCTGCTCCTCAATCCCATAAGAAATTAGACATGATACGTCTGTACATCTAGTACTACTATTGTCTTCTTTTAAATTTTCAGCTGAGTGACGTGGTAGCCGGTGGCGCCACGGTGTTCCCGGAAGTCGGGATTAGGATAGCTCCGGTCAAGGTGAGAGGAGTTAATAAGAAAGGTGACTTAATCATGAAAACATCTAAGGAACCCACAACACTTGGTATTAATCTGCCGGTTTCTTTTCACTGAACATAAAGTTTCTTTTTCAGTTGGCACATGTATCAGTGCCATGGTGTATGTTATTCAGTATTGTTCATCATTAAATTCACCAAGTGCATTTGTCTCACGCTAGTGCGTTGAACAATAGAATACTCGTCAGCGATCTGATGAGCATTATTTGTCCTGACGCGTGACTAATTGGTTTGCATTCGCGAAAGATCAGTTTGCTTCAGTTTATGTCATGAAATCCTTGAAGAAATGATGTCATTTTTGTCCTTCTTGACATCGTTTGTTTGCATTGAAAACAAACAAAGAAAAACGTTTTAGACTAATTTTTACCCTAACGCATGCAAACTGGTTTGTTTGCATTGGGGAACAGTATAATTTTCGTATAATTTCCGCCTTGACGTAGAATGCCTTGTTTGCATTAGGGTTCAGTGATGTGTTTTTTGATGATTTCTGTCCATGCAGACTAATAATGGTTCATTGCACTGAACTCAAACGTTTCGGTACAATTTCAGAACAGACTCATACTAATTTCTTTGCATTAGGGAACAGAAGCATTTCTTTTACAATGTCTACCTTGACACCAGACCGCGTTATTCCCATCATGGAACTGAGCCATTTTTTGTACAATGTCTCTCCTTACGCACACCGTTTTATTTCCATCATGGAACAGAGCAATTTTTGTACAGTGTGTGTCCTGACTCAAACCGTTCTGTTCCATCCTAGAGCAGAGTCATTTTTTGAACAATATCTGTGCCGACGCGGACTGTTCTGTTCCACACCGCTTTGCTTTCATCATGGAATAAAGTCATTTAGTAAAATGTCTATCCTAACTCAAACCGCGCTGTTTTCATCATGGAAAAAATCATTTTTGTACTATTTATGTCCTGTCTTTTTCATCATAGGACAACAACATTTTGCTACAATCTATGACGTAATGATCGCTGGTTTGTTTCTTCAGGGGACTGCAGCATTCTGGTACAATTTCGTAAACGGGAGGGCAGATTTGAGGACCAAACATGGCGGTTGTCCAGTTCTCCGAGGAGAAAAGTGGGGTATGTTGATCAATAGTTAGATTAAGATAAATGTGTCTCCCCCAGTTCAAGCCGTGTCAGTCTAAGTCAAACAAGCACACAAACCGAGTGGCTATAAATTATCTAACAGTGTGTAACATATGTAACTGCAAAAAATGTACATTCTATCAGTAATTTTTTGGGCAAAGCCCCATTTTCTGCAGACAAACCCAACATTCATTACTCAAATCTGACTGTAACAGTTTTATGGTCATTTACATGAGGCTTTTATTTTAATGAGTTTTCCTAAATTTATTATGTTTATGTCATTTACTTGCTTTCTCGAAGTGCGATTATGAAAGGGCACAATGGATGAAAAGGTGCTGTATATAGAAGAGAATGAATTATATACAGAGCAGACCAGGTATTCTGCTCTATAATTCGCAGGTTAATATCGGGAATTTCATAATAAGTTACAATAGCGTTTAAGCTTAAAACGTGGTGTAATTTTAACCTGTAAGTATACTGTAATAAATTTTTTCACTACACTGAAAAACAATGAATCAAAACTATTTTTGCACTTTATTTCAGGCTGCGCTTTAGTTTTTTATGATTTTCTTTTCAGTGGCAAACAAGTGGATTCATGAAATCGCCAAGACGTGATCAGTGTAAACAGGAAGAAATCACCCACCTTTGGCTAACCCTGTAACGATTCTCGTGTTTGCTTTTCACATAGCACGTACGTGGTCTCGGATACAGTACTCACAGTTAGAAATAGTACTGGATATACAAGTGCCAGCCAGATATAGCGCTAACAGACATGATGTCCAAGTGAGAGCCCAGAAATAGTGGTCACAGACTAGATGTACAAGTGACATCCCGGAAAGAGTGGTGACAACCTGGATGTACAAGTGACAGCCCAGAAATAGTGCTCTCAGACTGGATATACAAGCGTCAGCCCAGATATAGCGGTCACGGACATGATGTACAAGTGACATCCCGGAAATCATGCTGACAACGTGGATATACAAATGTCAGCCCAGATAAAGCGGTCACAGACATGATGTTCACGTGACAGCTCGGAAATAGTGGTCACAGACTGGATGTACAAGTGATATCCCGGAAATAATGCTGACATCCTGGATATACAAGTGACAGCTCAGAAACAGTGGTCACAGATTCGATGTACAAGTGACAGCCCAGAAACAGAAATATTCCCGACAACGTGGATGTACAAATAACTGCCTAGCAGTTATGCTGACAGTGTGGATGTACAAGTCACAGCCCAGAAATAGTGCTGACAAGTTGGTGTAACATTCCAGAAATAGTGTTGACAGCCATAATTCACTAGTGTCGAAATAGTGCTGTCGGCCTGAGTGTTGAAGTTGTTACCTAGATACAGATATGACAACCTGGATGTACTAGTGAAATCACAAAAGACCCGTGGATGTATTATTGACACCCTGGTACAGGTGTTAGCAGTTCACAGGTGCAGATGACAGTCCTGTTGTATTGATGTAGGGTTCACAGCCTATGGACAGCTTAAATTTAGAGCTCACAGCCTGGTTTTACTATTGACAATTCGGGTATAGCACTGACAGCCCTGGTGTAGTGCTCGCAGCCCAAATGTCCTTTGGCCAACTCGTATATAGTGTTCGCAGTCTGCGTATATTACTGATAACTTAGATGTAGTGCTCACAGCCTGGTTTTACCATCCACAGTTCGGATATAGCATTGGCAGTTAGGATGTATTACACACAGCCCGACTGTTCTGTTGACTGTTCTGGTGTACTGCTCATGTTAGGTTGTCTGTTACAACCTCTGTCGTGGAGGTACTTCCAAACTTCTGGGAGAGGATCTCCACACAGAATATTCCAATCCCTCCCAGTGCGGTGGTTTTAGTATGAGTCTTGGCAGTGTCCTCCGCACTTGTGAGGTTATGTGTGTTAATTTACAACAAAGCTGACGACGTTAACGCCTTTGTGACTTGGCGGCAACTTTCTGCTCCGTTCATGCAAATACGATACTATACATTTTGTGTTCATTCAAAGTGTATTAAGTTACGAGAAAATATATCTGCTGTACATGAAACCTAGATTAGTCAGTATAAATAGAGGATAATAGCTGATAAATGATTCTTAGTTGAGCCTGCAACAAAAACCGGTTTATGTGCAAATTAAAACGAGCCCTATTTCCAAACAGTGTTTTTATGGTACGTTCTTTTTTACGTTTTATATTGTTTATATGTCGTATTTATGATTTATGCTCATAATTAGAAATTAGACCGGCATAATTAAGGGTATAAATTAGATGGGTTTATGTTCAAACGCGCCTACCTTTAATGGTGATAACCATGTGGGCCGGTTTGCCATTTAGCTGGTCTGGGGACACTATCACGTGAAGTATGGGTATAAAGAAGGTTTGTGATGGTGCTGATTGTTTGCATATATTCTTCTGCACGATCAATGACCACTGTACAGCCACGCTGAAGTTTTCTTGATAACTAGAACATCTTGACTGAGGGAATGGATATAGGCTCCAAACTGTCCCGGTCGGGCTTGTGGCTCAGAATATCACACAATTCTGCATTGTGCTCCTGTTTCCTTCCACCATAAATGCTGGCCGCCGTCGTGTAAGTGAAATATTCTTCAGTAAGGAGTAAAACACCAATCAATTAAATAAATAAAAGTGACTTACCTGCTCAAGCCGTGACCATCGGGAATCTTGTTGTAAAATTATTCTGCTCTGATGGAGAGACGACTTAGACTCAATCATGCTCGTTGCAGCTCATGTGTCGCTCTATACGCTGGATTTACATGACTGCCACCAAGAAACAAGGTTAATTGGTGTTTGCATCCGAGAGACACAAGTAAGTTTGTTTATGCTTAAGTTATGCTAACACTATGCCGGGGGCCATAACGAATTCCATTCCGACGTTGTGGAAAATGGGTGTAGTAGCAAAACGTACAGGTGTTCACACACACTGAATTCGCGTCAGGCCACAGATTCCGAGAGGTGGCCTGCGAACCCATTTTTCCGCTCCGGGGAAAAATCGTGGCGAGTTTTCACTATTGACCAATGAACATCGTTTAACCTTTAAACATGGCATCAAGTACAGATCACATCGAATTGCTAATTCATGAGGTGGTAAGGAATAAACTGTTGTACGACATTAGAGACAGCATCTGCAAAGATGTGAGAAAGAAGATGAATTGATGAAAGATGATGGAGTGATATCGTCCCTAGTGTCTTATTTGAAACTGGCAACTTGATTACTGTGTTTGGCGGGCTAGCTTACTTTGTCTCGCATTGAAAACTGACCACTTTATCTTCTAGTTACCGTGCTAATTCACGTCAAAACGAAAACAAGAACAACACACGATGTACTTTTTTCTTAAATTTTATAATTACATGTTACAATGGTGTTGTCTGATGATCCATTGCTAAACTCAATAACCACTAGTTTATTCATTTACTTAGGAAACCGAATACGTGCTCCGAATTTTCCGTGTGTGAATGGAATGCCATGGAAACGTTATCGTTCATGACTTCGGTTCGGACTCCGAACCGATTTCCGTGCATAGCGTTAATCAGTATTCATCAATAAATTGCCTTCGGTGTCCGTTAGAATCATGTGTACATATTAAACAAAGGAAGTACATATGTATCAAGTGTTAATAAAAACAAAAGTTGAAAAGTTTGTTGTTGTTTTTTTTTTTTTTCGTTTTTGTTTTTGTACTGACATCACTCTCTGCCTAATCACCTTTGCACGAGTGACCTTGGCGTTGTTCAAGACTACGGGGCCAAAAGGGCTTGTGGTGAAAGTGATATAAATCGATCGTAGAGTCCATGTGCGGAGTATCCCAGTAGGTCTTCTAACAGATATCGCTGGCCATGTGTAAACAAACCGAAGCGTGTAATATTGCACGCAGCTGACCAATTCAAGGATACACTATATGCCATGTTTCTGTTTTGCTATAACAGAAATCCGTGCGAGGTTTTACCGGTACGAATTACAAGAAAGAGGTACATATGTTGTATTTTCGTAGATATGTTTTTCCTTTATTCACTGTTTTTCTGTATATGATTGGTCCCTTGGAAACAGGCGTAGGTACCCAAACCAACTAGTTGAAATGCTTTGAATGATGTGACTTCACTACACTTGATCTGCACCTAATATGAATCCATACATGGCTCCCAAACATCATAGCGCCAGTTCCGGTGCCGGCAATATACCAAATGGTTAATATGCCCTCTTAAGGTATGTACCCCGGGGGTGGGTACATATGCTGGTTGTCGTTGTAGCCGGGCTGGACAGTGACAGACGCTGAGGCGGGAAGCACAGGTTGGGGAGGGGCTCCAGGGTCCTGTTGCTGGTACCCAGGGCCGCCAGGGTAATGCTGGGAAGTCGCTGTAAACATAAAACTGCTGAATCAACCATCGTACGTGTTGCAGACATGTACAGTCATGCATCTTGCTGAAAAGCAAACAAATTGGATGTGAAAACAACACGCCCAAAATGCGTATAACCTTAAGCGGCTGTATATGCGGGACCAAGATTTCCTTCACCCACAAACACGACCGCATTCACATAAAATCTTGTGCATGGCGTTAAACACCAATCAAATAAATAAATAATAATATTGCACTTAACCGCTTTTTGGTCCCCTACGATTAGGGACAATGTTTGTGTGTATAAAAGAAGTACAGCGCAGCACGATCCAGCCGACAAACTGTTGATGCTTTCAGTGTTTGTGTGCTGGGCAGGTTTCTCTTTTTGTCTGTAATTAAGTTTAATCAACTAGGTGACTCTGTAAACAGAAATGTTCAAATACAGATTTGATATCCACAGTATCGATAAGGTTTACATTTGCACAATGTCCCAATTCTACTAATTTTCGGAGTAAATATTATTACTGCCTATGTATATGGAACTGCTGGATATGTTGACTATACCATGTAAGAAGAAAAAGAAAGCGGTATTCATGTAGCAATTACATATCTATATCGGCTAAAAAGGGTAGACCAGATGTCTGCAAATTACACGAATTAGAGTTCCTGCACAGCTCGAAAGCCACCTTCCCCTATTCCCATCCCCTAACTTACATGTGGTCACAACAGTCACCGACGACGGCTGTACTTTCGTGACTGGTTGTTTGGCGGTTGTCCTTTTTGGGCCATTTCCCGTCAGGCACGTGATTCCGAGCTTCTCCGCGAAGTACCAGAGGAGAGCGAAAGCGATGAGTCCCACAACGAACAGAGACCCTGCAACAGCTATACCTATGATCGTTTCCGTCCTGGAAACAAAACAGGCCAACATCCATAGTATCATGTACCAAGTTGGTGTCAATGCTTAGTGTTGCACCGCTGTACCGCCATGTTACGGATATAGCAAACACCGGAACAACCAATAGACCGACTGGACTTAACCTCTGATGAATTGAATTAACCACATCTTATTGTATACAGAACAATGGGCCAGTAATCTGCGGACGGTCGTATGTTTCCCCCGGGCTGTGCCTGGTTTCCTCCTATCGTAATTGTGGCCGCCGTCGTATAAGTGAAACATTCTTCAGTACGGAGTAAAATACCAAATAAATAAATAAATAAATAAATAAATGGAATGGGAACGAGTTCTCAGAACTGTTTTTCTATAACTGGGCTCGTAAAGCGTTCACAAGCACTGTAAGCCTATGCATAGCTTAACGGCAGGCAATGCACGGTGTGATTTTACGCAGCTTAATAGAGCCTAGGTAGGCTATTTGTTTATGCGGGAATGGTCCCCATTGTAAACTATGCTATAATTTCAACCGTAGCGATTTAAAGTTATGGGAATACATGCTGAATGTTACATATGGTCACACGATGGACAATGGGACGCACTTGCACGCCGGATTTAGACCATGTTGCCATATCCAGACCTTCGATGGCCACCTTAAATCGCCTATAATGGCGCGTGGATAACATGAACTGTAACCTGGATTAACGTGGACCATTTAATCCCGGTCAAATTATTATAATTACCAGATAGATTTATGCGCTAGTATATAGGCCTATAAAACCGTAAAACAGTTGAGAAAGGAATTATACATTTACTATGCAACAGACAGATAAAAGCGAAAATGCTACTCACGAGAGTGTTGTCAGAGTGTTAACGGCTTGGTTATATTGATTGTTGAACGCAGAAACACCTGAAAGAAAAGACAAATTCTGCATAAATGCGGTCATTGTACAACATTAAACATTCAATGTAATACAACTGGATTTAACTATACAGATATTTTGTTTACTTTTTATCAAGGGTTTAAATGAGTGGGCGAAAAATGAATAAGAAGTAAATATGATATTAACTAAAGTTGATATTATCCAAGGAAAAATTTTAATACATCCATGCAGAGTATGAATTTTGTGGATTATATTCTTGTATACTACGTGTTATACATGAAAGGATAATATGTTCATGTTGATACATGTACTATACAGAATGAGAATAAAAAATAATGTAATACATTGACTTTACCTATATATAAGTATAGGGCAATAAAGAGAACGACTGCTCACAAAACGAAACTACATGTATATAACATATGGGCATAAACACTGGCAATCTATAATCAATGCAGCTCCAGATGGACTTACCTTGCACCAAGAGAATCACAATGGTGATCAGGCTGGACAGTTCACGTGCACTGAACATGGTGGTCAGCGGTCAGTCTAAGGCGGTATATTATTCGGGCCAAGGCTGTATTATTAGTGAAACTTCTCATGTACGATGCTCGTATATATACCTTCTCACTACAGGCTCTCGTGACTCTCGTTTGTGTTACTGTTATGCAATGCTTAAAAGCTCGAAACCGCCGTAGCATAACACAAACATGTTGTGGATGTTGTCTTGGATGACGGCACTATTTGTGGTGGTGGCCGACACTGACCAGCGCGAGCCGGACGTTATTACTGGCATGTCTGGACGCGATTACTCTTTACATGGTGTTATAACCTGGCAACAATTAGGTCACTGTATCATTAATCAACGCCATCAATAACAGCTGAATGATTTGCGCAGTGGTCCGACACGGACACGTTCTGACAACACCTTCCGTCACTTACATAATTGAAGGAGAACAATACTTAATTAATAGGGGTACGTTTGCCTGTTTTAGAAAGTTTGTGTTCCAGTGGTCGCTGTAACTTAACACACCACGGAAGTGTAACTCCTAAAATCTGATGTTGGGACAATAAAATGTTACAAAATCGAGTGAAAGCAAGTCTTTCGTTTTCCAGATTTATACACTGTTCGTGTTTGCTTTTCTTTTTGTTTTCTACTTGAAACTGCAATATACTCACGTAAGTTCTCAGATGTCATAAAGACGCGAATAAAATGCCCGAAATGGATTGGATTACATGTGTGACTGCAGACGGTTACAATGTTTTAATAGACCCACGTGGGCTTATTTGTCCCACAGTGAAGAAATTCCGAGACGGAAAACAGCTGTCTAGATTATTCGGTATGTGCACATGTACTCTTACAACCAGAAGCTGTCATTCAAATAGTCAGTGCTAATCCATACCTTTTCTTTGCACGTTTATAGGGGTCTTTTAATCACCGGCATATACTAGGACGGCAACTGCATGTGGCTATATAATTTGCTGAATGTGTCCGCCATGTTGGCATGTTCCTTTGTCTGTCCTTCGTATGTGAACCGTTCTGTGCGCGTGCTGATGCACGCTCAAAATTTATTTATATATTTATTTATTTATTTATTTACGTGATTGGTGTTTTACGACGTTGTCAAAAATATTTCACGTCTACGTGGCAGGAAACCCGGCAGAGCCCGCAGGAAACCCACGATCGACCGCAAGTTGCTGAAGGACTTTCTCATGTACATAAGTGAGAGGCTCCTGGGTCATTACGCAGCGCTAACACGCTAACCACCTCGATCACGGAGGCCCTAGTCAAGTTCTCTAGTCACGCTAAGCTATATTTGTTGTTTAATAGCGCATTCCAATCCAAAAGCTAAGCAAGACAGAAATAATGCAGATTTTTCTTTCTCAGTAATGGTACATACGGGGTGAAAACCGACGACACTCTGAAAACCAGCAGGATATTTTCTCTTTATTAGAATTTCGGCAAGGTTATTTCTTTATGTTATTGTTCGTCAACGCAATGCTCAAGACTTTATGTCCTCTTCGATGGTGTGAAAAGTGTTCGTGATAAGGTATCCATTTCACCCTTAGGAGAGCGTAGAGAAGTGTTGGAATTTATCTGCGTGTAAATCCGAGTGATCTGGACGTTACGTTGATGTTTTTGTTCAGATTTTGATGTAGTTTTATTACTAAAGTATAGAGGAAGGAGATTAGAAGTTTATTTGGTGATCTTGGGGCGTAAGCCCTGAGATTTTGCACAGAGGAGAAGGGCTCAGGGCACGGGTGAAGACGTGCCTTGGCGATCATGGGATGCGAGAAACTACAACAACAACATCGTTCTGTTTTTGATCAATTTTGAGGCTGATTTAAGTGGATATCGACTGATTTGGAAGACAGGCAGGTACACTACGGAGGTCTGCTCCCCAAACAGGTATGTCGAAGCCAGTGGTATTTTTTCCTGTAAACAGGCCTGATAGGACTCTATCTGTGGCTATCACAACAAAGAATGGGGCTAATTTTTCTGCGGCAGTCCAGAGGGACTTTATCGCAGCATTGACTGAGGTGATCAACATTAGGGTGGACTTGCTCAGTTTTCAGAGAAATTATTTGAAAAAGATGTTTTACATTCGTGTGTCCAACCAGGCAGCTCACAGTGCATTACTACAGAAGGAGAAGTTTGTAATCGATGGAACAACGTGGAATATTATGCAGGCTTCCTCGGTGTACTTAAACTTGACACACACTGGGCACCTGATGAAATGTCAGATGATACTATAGCGAATGCTTTGAAACCTTACGGAGAGTGTCTGGGTGTGACTAAACCAAAGTTTGCAGACAGTGAACTCTCACACGTACGTACAGGAATACGTATATATCGTTTCAGGTGTCACAGAGTTAGGTATGTTCCAAATTTCATCAACTTTGGTGGTGACGTCATTATGTTTACATATCCCCGTCAAACTTATGAATGCAGGAAATGTGGGCAAAAAAATCACAAAGCGGCCGAATGTAAAGCTAAATGATGTGATAACTGTAATGGTGTAAAGTGCAGTGGTTCGGGGAAATTTACGCCAGCGAAGGTGGAGGTGGCCTCTGATGATGACGACACGGACGTTGACGTTGACTTCGAAAAGGTATCTTTGGAAAGTAGTGATGAAGACAGTGAGATGACCGGTGAGAAAGAATGTGAAACAAATGGAATAGCGTGTGAGAATCCAGGCTTGGAGTCATCGGAATCGGTGCTTGTTGAACCAGCTGCCTCTGAGAGTTCGATTCCATTAGCGGATAAGGAAAATGTAATGGAAGTACAGGTTGAGGTACATAATGTTCACTCTCCTGAACGTGTTAATCAGAAAAGAGCTAAGCTGGACGAAGATGGTGTAAGGTGATGGGTGATGACACGCCTGTCATGACAGAGGACTCCATCCTTGAGGATATGTGCTTAGACGAGATGTCTCCGTCACCGTCTCAAGGCTGTTCGATGATGCTGGTGGAGTACAGAAAGAAAAAGTCCATAGTCTCTCGGGGTCGAAGACGGTTAAACAGGAACTAAGGTCAAAGAACTCGAACTTTATCGTTCTCATGTCAGTAGAACAATGGGTACGTACGTCCCCCCCACTTGTTTTGTTCATAATGTCTGTAACTGATACAATTCGGTTTGGTACTTTAAACGTTAATGGTTTACATGATCTCAACAAGCAGACTCAGGTCAAGAATTTTGTGTTTGATAATAACATTGACGTTCTCTTCCTACAAGAGACACATTTCATGAGTTATAATGAAACAAAACTTTTAAATATTCCTGGTGATGCCAGGTGGGCTTACGGTACAAACAGGAGCTGCGGGGTGGGAATTGTAATACGTTATACGGTAGATTGCGTAATAAGAAAAGTAACTAGGTGCCATTATACCGTTGCATAACTATGGATGTAGAAATTAACAACACTGCCCTAAAGCTCGTATGTGTGTATGTCCCTAATGGTGCTAAAGATAGAAAAAAATTTATATCGATTTGGACGCACTTATTTTCGGCAGTGAACTCATTGTGTTAGGGGGTGACTTTAACTTTGTGGAAAATAATATTATTGGATAAGTGTGGTGGAAACATGAATGCTAGAAATGATGGCGTCAATGAGATAAATGTTTTAAAAAGAGATTATGGAATTTGTGATATATACAGGAAGTTACACCCTCAGCAAAAAACCTACTCGTGGTGCAGAGGTCAAGTAGCCAGTAGACTGATCGATTTTACACACCAAGTATTATCCAAGATCATGTGGGAACTGCAGGTATATTGCATGTATCCTTTTCTGATCACTCATGTGCTGTTATTGATATTTGTTTCAAAGACGTCATTACATGGGGATCATTTTATTGGAAATGCAACGTTTCTGTTCTTGATGACAAAGACCTAGAGGTCAAAATTAGGAGTGTTTATCGAAGATTTTTTCCGATTGTACTTCTGTTTGATTGACTTCTTGACAAATGGGAACATTTCAAACTGTATTGTTGCTGCATCCAGTAAAAAGGGACAATTGGTTCACTTGGAGAAAGAACTGGCTGACTTGAAGGTCGACCCTATTTCTAATTGTGAGAAAATTGAGAGTGTCAAAAAGACAGTCAACGCCTTACATAATACCGCTCGTCAAGAAGCAATTATAAGAGCCAAATCGTCCATTTCGATCAGGGTGAGAAGCCAACTAGATATTTTATTCGAAGAGAAGTTAGTAGAGCCAGGAAAAAAATGATTAAATCTATCAGTTGTCACACAAATGGGTCTATTGTTCATAAATGCCAACATGATATTAGCAATTGTATACGTTCCTATTATAGGAATCTCTATACCAAAGAAACGTTGGATGCAGGTTGTGAGTAGGACTTTTTGGCCACATTACCACAACTGTCAGAGAATTGTAAAAATATTTGTGAGGGCATGTTAATAGAAAGCGAATTGTTTCTCGCCGTTAAGAACATGTGTAAACATCGCTCTCCTGGTAATGATGGTCTACCTGCCGAATTTTATGTTCAATTTTGGCATGTGTTCGGTAAAATGTATACCTCGGTTGTTAATTCTTGCTTTTGTTCGGCTTTCTTGAGTTCATCTCAGCGATCAGGCTTAATAACCCTCCTCTGCAAAGACGCTAGCAATTCTGAAAATATAAAGAACTGGAGACCAATTAGTTTACTAAACGTTGATTACAAGATTATATTGAAAGCATTATGCAATCGACTTAAGAATGTCATTGATTCTGTGGTTCTCCAGGACCAAAAGTGGGGTATCCCTGGCAGAAGCATTTTCGACAATTTACACCTCTTACGTAACACATTCGATTACGTAGAACAGAAAGACTTGAAGGCGTGCTTTATTAACCTGGACCAAGACAAGGCTTTAGATCGGGTAGATTGATCCGTTTTATTTAAGTGTCTGGAAAAATATAATTTTGGTCCAGACTTTTGCCACTGGGTTAAACTTTTATACACCGATATTAGTAGCAGTGTGATCGTAAATGGTCACATAACAGAACCATTTAGCCAATCTCGTGGGGTTCGTCAGGGCTGCGCCCTTTCTCCACTTTTATATGTATTGTCCCTAGAACCCTTCATAGCAGCAGTTAGAAATAATACCCTCACAAAAGGTGTACCTATTCCTGGAACAGATAAGCAGGCCAAGGTATCGGCTTTTGCGGATGACTCCACTGTGATTTTATCAGAGGAGAGTTCAGTTCCACGAGTACTGAATGTTTCTAAAAAGTATGGTAGAGCGTCTGGTGCCAAACTCAACTTATCTGAGAGTGTCGCCTTACCTGTTGGCAAGTGGAGCAACTCGATTGTACCTGATACTGGGCTGAGGACTGTTAAGAATATATTTTGGGGGGGGGGGGCAGGAGGAACTAACCTCAAATCGCATTCTTGGCAAAGTTAAAAAGAGCATAACATCATGGGAGACAGGGCATTTACCTTACGCGGGAAATCTGTGCTAATTAACACAGTGGCCCTAGCGAGGTTGTGGTTTACTGCTCAGTGTGTGTGTGTTTGCCTAGACAATGTGTTAGTGAATGTACTCGAACTGTGTTCAGATTTTTGTGGAATAATAAACCCAAATCCTTAAAAAGGAATGTTGTATATAACCATTTTGCCTCAACGTCCAAAATGTAGATTGTAAAACTAAGGTTTTTGCCATATGGCACATTTTGAAGTTATTGTATGATTGTGCTGCAGCCTGGATGCATTTTGCAATTTACTAGATTGGGCTATCTCTGCGGAATGTCAAACCTGAATTTGGTAGATCAAACACACCCCTTTCTGAACATGTACCGCCGTTTTATCGTTTCGCTCTCAATGCTTGGAGGAAATTTTACTCAGGACAATCGTTGTCCCCAAATGCGTACACTTGAGGGTTTATTTATTCGCAGTTGGTAAGCGATGTAGTTGAACTTTCCCGGATTGTTATCAAGCGTCCTATGTTGGACTGGAAGCTCATATGGGGAAATGTGTTTCACATATTTCTCGACCATAATTTGGTTAACTTTGCTTCAAATTAGTGCACGACATTTTGCCTGTAAAAGAAAGACTGTTGCGGCGAAATATTGCCACCAATCATTCCTGTGTGTTCTGTCAGGGCACAGAAACGCAGATTCATTTGTTTGTAGAGTGCCCAATGATTCAGCATGTAGTTAATGAGTTCCTCAGAGTTTTTGTCATGTATGATAATTTTATACCTGCTTTAAATGAACCAGGACTAATTTACAAGTTATGTCATGGCGTCAATAAGCAGAATAAACCGGTTTGTTTGTATATGCTGACAGTTATCCAATTCTGTGTATGGTGTGCTAGAAATGACATAGTATTCCAGAATAAAAGAAGGGATGCCAACTCCATTGTGGCTACAGCTAAGGGAATAATAAAAACACGGATCCAGGTTGACTTTGTCCGACTCAGCCGACATGCATTTATGACAACATGGTGCAAAAATAATGTGTTCTCCAAAACTGTTAACAACAAGCTTGTGTGTATGATAAAATAGCTAAGAAGGTATGTGGTCACAAAAGCACATTAAATTGTCTGTGATACTGTTGTTTTAAACACTGCTTTGTGACATGATTTGTTTGTACTCATCGTGTACGTATCTTGTTAAACACTGAATAAATTATAACTATCTCAAAGAAAAAAAATCCATTTCACCCTTAGACCTATAGAGACATGTCAGCATATTTAAAAAATCATTCTCAAACTATTCCCTAAAAAGGTAATGCTAGGCTTAAAAATAGAGCTTCTTTCTAAACAAATATATTCACGTACATTCATTGTTGTCTAAGACAGGAAAACGTGAGTGTCGAGTTAGCTTAGAGGTAACCCCGGTCGTTCTTACACAAGGTCTTCCGGGCAGGGGTCGATCCAGATGCTTTAGGCTCATGCGGTCATTTGATCAGTGTGAAGGTAAACCCACTAGACCACGGCTCACCCATCAGAAGAACAAGCTTTTAGAGTACATAGGACTGATTTCTCTGTGGTGCAATACCGGAACATGAAATGGGGGGATAACTCTATACGTCAATAGGCACAGGTAGAAACATGCATACATGTAAATACATACGTAGATTATGACATTCTCTGTCTTTGCCAGTTTTCTCACAAAATACTACGATCTTCAGAATTTCTGTCTAAAAATGAAAACAGGCTAAATTCTTTGGTATCGGTGAACACAGTGTACACCAAACACTTTCCAAAGTAATGCACTCTCAATAATGACTGCACTCTAATAAGAATAATAACACCGGTATAATGTCTCTCACATGGAAGTATGGATAGTTGATTAACTTGCCGATAAGAATTTGTCAATTTTGTCATTCTTTAACAACAACACAAATGGCCATCTCAATCATCAAACTATGACCATACTTAAAACATCTTCTCAGTACAGCTATTCTACATTACAGATGATTGTTTGACGGCCCAGCTGAAACAGGTGATTTTATGTCCACCACTCGATTTTTCTTAAAATTGACTTACACACATTTTGTAGTTACTCTTAAATTTAAAAAAAGCCGGGTTTTGAACCGTGATATGTGGAAAAGGATCGGAAGACAAACTCGAAACAAATGGCCGCAGGGTAAGTGTAGTTTGTCACAGGAAGGAAATGGTCACTGGCAACACTTAATATAAAAAAGGGATCAGAGTCAAATAGAATCAAAGGTAATCCCAGTCCTTCTGATACAGGGTTTTCCGGGCTAGTGTCCTTCTATATCCATTAGGCTCACGTGCTCATTTTACCAGTGGGATGGCAAACCCACAAGTTAACGGCTCAACCGGAAAACGTATAGGCTGGTACATTACAGAAGGGTAATTTCAGCAACTGGGCGCAGGATTTGCCTCTGAATTGAAGAGTTGTGTAGAACTGATACTGCCATTGAGACAATCTAGGTTTTAGAAAGCCTATTAGTTTCTCCACTGTCATTTTACACCTAGGAAAGAAATGGTCACTGACAATATTTAATATATAGAAAAGGTGTCAGAGTCAAATCGAATCAGAGGTAATCCCAGTCCTTCTCAAACAGGATCTTCTCGGCTAGTTTCCTCCTATGCCCTTTAGGCTCACGCGCTCATTTTACCAGTGGGAAGGTAAACCCACTAGTTAACGGCTCACCCGCAAAAGGTGTAGGCTGGTACATCACACAAGCGTAACTTCAGCAACTGGGTGCAGGATTTCAATCTGAATTGAAGAGTCGTGCAGGACTGATTGGATAATACTGCCATCGAGACAACTTAGGTTTTAGAAAGCCTATTAGTTTCTATACTGTCATTTTACACTTAGTTAAATTATTTTACATTTTTCGCCTGCTTTGGAGACAACATCCAATACAAGCATGGTGGGTTTTCAACCTTCATATAAGGAACGGGGTCACAATTTCGACTGTTTACACATTTACATCACACAAAAGGGAGAGCACATGTTATCGGCCACCTTAAGGGAAACACAATAAAAAAGAAGAATTACATGCGCGTTTTTTTCTTCCTTTAAATAAATATTACCCAAAACAAAAGCTCAAACCAAAGAAGGGTCTCTCAAAAGAAAAAAGTGTTTCTTGACAAAATAAGAAAAGGTGAGTGTCGAGTTAGCCTAGAGGTAACCCCAGCCGTTCTTACACAAGGCCTTCCCGGCTGAGGTCGATCCAGATGCTTTAGGCTCATGTGGTCATTTGATCAGTGTGAAGGTAAACCCACTAGGCCACGGCTCACCCGTCAGAAGAACAAGCTTTTAGAGTAAATATAGCTGATTTCTCTGTGGTGCAATACCGGAACATGAAATGGGGGGATAACTCTATACGTCAATAGGCACAGGTAGAAACATGCATACATGTAAATACATACGCAGATTGTGACATTCTCTGTCCTTGCCAGTCTTCTCACAAGACACTACGATCTTCAGAATTTCTGTCTAAAAATGAAAAGAAGCTAAATTCTTTGGTATCGGTGAACACAGTGTACACCAAACACTTTCCAAAGTAATGCACTCTCAATAATGACTGCAGTCTAATAAGAATAATAACACCGGTATAATGTCTATCACATGAAAGTATGGATAGTTGATTAACTTGCCGATAAGAATTTGTCAATTTTTTTCTGAGTTAAATACACTAAAGCATTAGTCTCCCCATTTTTTAACAACAACGTAAATGGTCATCTCAATCATGGAACTATGACCATATTTAAAACATCTTCTCAGTACAGCTATTCTACATTACAGATGATTGTTTGACAGCCCAGCTAAAACAGGTGATTTTATGTCCACCACTCGATTTTTCTTAAAATTGACTTCCACACATTTTGTAGTTACTCTTAAATTTAAAAAAAGCTGTGTTTTGAACCGTGATATCTGGAAAAGGATCGGAAGACAAACTCGAAACAAATGGCTGCAGGCTAAGTGTAGTTTGTCAGGGGAAGGAAATGGTCACTGGCAATATTTAATATAAAAAAAGGGATCAGAGTTAAATCGAACCAGAGGTAATCCCAGTCCTTCTGATACAGGGTCTACCCGTCTAGTGTCCTTCTATATCCATTAGGCTCACGTGCTCATTTTACCAGTGGGATGGCAAACCCACAAGTTAACGGCTCAACCGGAAAACGTATAGGCTGGTACATTACAGAAGGGTAATTTCAGCAACTGGGTGCAGGATTTGCCTCTGAATTGAAGAGTTGTGTAGAACTGATTGGATAATACTGTCATTGAGACAATCTAGGTTTTAGAAAGCCTATTAGTTTCTCCACTGTCATTTTACACCTAGGAAAGAAATGGTCACTGACAATATTTAATTTATAGAAAAGACGTCAGAGTCAAATCGAATCAGATGTAATCCCAGTCCTTCTGATACAGGGTCTTCCCGTCTAGTGTAATCCTATACCCTTTAGGCTCACGTGCTCATTTTATCAGAGGGAAAGTAAACCCACTAGTTAACGGCTCATCCACAAAAGTAACTTCAAAAACTGGGTGCAGGATTTCAATCTGAATTGAAGAGTCGTGCGGGACTGATTGGATAATACTGTCATTGAAACAACTGAGGTTTTAGAAAGACTATTAGTTTCTACACTGTCATTTTACACTTAGTTAAAATTATTTTACATTTTTCGCCTGCTTTGGAAACAACTTATAATACAAGCATGGTGGGTTTTCAACCCTGATATAAGGAACGGGTTCACAATTTCGACTGTTTACACATTTACAACACGCCAGAGGCAGAGGATATACATCCAGAGCATATCATCGGCCAGCGAAAGGGAAACACAATACACGAGAACAATTACATCCGCGTTTTTTCTCCTTTAAATAAATATTACCCAAAACAAAACCTAAAACCAAAGTAGGGTCTCTCAAAAGAAAAAAGTGTTTCTTGACAAAATAAGAAAAGGTGAGTGTCGAGTTAGCCTAGAGGTAACCCCAGCCGTTCTTACACAAGGTCTTCCCGGCTGGGGTCGATCCAGATGCTTTAGGCTCATGTGGTCATTTGATCAGTGTGAAGGTAAACCCACTAGGCCACGGCTCACCCGTCAGAAGAACAAGCTTTTAGAGTAAATATAGCTGATTTCTCTGTGGTGCAATACCGGAACATGAAATGGGGGGATAACTCTATACGTCAATAGGCACAGGTAGAAACATGCATACATGTAAATACATACGCAGATTGTGACATTCTCTGTCCTTGCCAGTCTTCTCACAAGACACTACGATCTTCAGAATTTCTGTCTAAAAATGAAAAGAAGCTAAATTCTTTGGTATCGGTGAACACAGTGTACACCAAACACTTTCCAAAGTAATGCACTCTCAATAATGACTGCAGTCTAATAAGAATAATAACACCGGTATAATGTCTATCACATGAAAGTATGGATAGTTGATTAACTTGCCGATAAGAATTTGTCAATTTTTTTCTGAGTTAAATACACTAAAGCATTAGTCTCCCCATTCTTGAACCACAACGCAAATCGCCATCTCAATCATCAAACTATGACCATATTTAAAACATCTTCTCAGTACAGCTATTCTACATTACAGATGATTGTTTGACAGCCCAGCTAAAACAGGTGATTTTATGTCCACCACTCGATTTTTCTTAAAATTAACTTCCACACATTTTGTAGTTCCTTTGAAATTTAAAAAAGCTGGGTTTTGAACCGTGATATCTGGAAAAGGATCGGAAGACAAACTCGAAAAAAATGGCCGCAGGCTAAGTGTAGTTTGTCACAGGGCGGAAATGGTCACTGACAATATTTAATATATATAAAAAGGCGTCAGAGTCAAATCGGATCAGAGGTAATCCCAGTCCTTCTGATACAGGGTCTTCCCGTCTAGTGTCCTTCTATACCCTTTAGGCTCACGTGCTCATTTTACCAGTGGGAAGGCAAACTCACTAGTTAACGGCTCAACCGCTCGTGCAGGATTGATTGGATAATACTGTCATTGACACAACTTAGGTTTCAGAAAAGCCATTAATTTCTACAACGTCATTTTACTCCTAGTTAAATTATTTTACATTTTTTGCCTGCTTTGGAGACAACATCCAATACAAGCATGGTGGGTTTTCAACCCTCATATTAGGAACGGGGTCACAATTTCGACTGTTTACACATTTACATCACACCAAAGGCAGAGCACATGTTATCGGCCACCTTAAGGAAAAGACAATAAAAAAGAAAAATTACATGCGCGTTTTTTCTCCTGTAGATAAATATTACCCAAAAGAAAAGCTAAAACCAAAGTAGGGTCTCTCAAAAGAAAAAAGTGTTTCTTGACAAAATAAGAAAAGGTGAGTGTCGAGTTAGCCTAGAGGTAACCAGAGCCGTTCTTACACAAGGTCTTCCCGGCTGGGGTCGATCCAGATGCTTTAGGCTCATGTGGTCATTTGATCAGTGTGAAGGTAAACCCACTAGGCCACGGCTCACCCGTCAGAAGAACAAGCTTTTACAGTACATATAGCTGATTTCTCTGTGGTGCAATACCGGAACATGAAATGGGCGGATAACTCTATACGTCAATAGGCACAGGTAGAAACATGCATACATGTAAATACATACGCAGATTATGACATTCACTGTCCTTGCCAGTCTTCTCACAAAACATTACGATCTTCAGAATTTCTGTCTAAAAATGAAAACAGGCTAAATTCTTTGGTATCGGTGAACACAGTGTACACCAAACACTGTCCAAAGTAATGCACTCTCAATAATGACTGCACTCTCATAAGAATAATAACACCGCTGTAAAGTCTCTTACATGTAAGTATGGATAGTTGATTAACTTGCCGATAAGAATTTGTCAAATTCTTTCTGAGTTCCATACACTCAAGCATTAGTCTCCCCATTCTTTAACAACAACGTAAATGGCCATCTCAATCATCAAACTATGACCATATTTAAAACACCTTCTCAGTACAGCTATTCTACATTACAGATGATTGTTTCACAGCCCAGTTAAAACAGGTGATTTTATGTCCACCACTCGATTTTTCTTAAAATTAACTTCCACACATTTTGTAGTTACTTTAAAAAAGAAAAACAAGCTGGATTTTGAACCGTCATATCTGGAAAAGGATCGGAAGACAAACTCGAAACAAATGGCCGCAGGCTAAGTGTAGTTTGTCAGGGGAAGAAAATGGTCACTGACAATATTTAATATAAAAAAAAAGGAGTCAGAGTCAAATAGAATCAAAGGTAATCCCAGTACTTCTGATACAGGGTCTTCCCGTCTAGTGTCCTTCTATACCCTTTAGGCTCACGTGCTCATTTTACCAGTGGGAAGGTAAACCCACTAGTTAACGGCGCACCCGCAAAAGGTGTAGGCTGCTAGATTACACAAGCGTAATTTCAGCAACTGAGCGCAGGATTTGCCTCTGAATTGAAGAGTTGTGTAGAACTGATTGGATAGTACTGCCATTGAGACAATCTAGGTTTTTGAAAGCCTATTAGTTTCTCCACTGTCATTTTACACCTAGGAAAGAAATGGTCACTGACAATATTTAATATAAAAAAGGCGTCAGAGTCAAATCGAATCACAGGTAATCCCAGTCCTTCTGATACAGGGTCTTCCCGTCTAGTGTCCTTCTATACCCTTTAGGCTCACGTGCTCATTTTACCAGTGGGAAGGTAAACCCACTAGTTAACGGCGCACCCGCAAAAGGTGTACGCTGGTACATCACACAAGCGTAACTTCGGCAACAGGGTGCAGAATTTGCCTCCGAATTGAAGAGTCGTGTAGGACTGATTTGATAATACTGCCATTGAGACAACTGAGCTTTTAGAAAGAATATTAGTTTCTATACTGTCATTTTACACTTAGTTAAATTATTTTACATTTTTTCCTGCTTTGGAGACAACATCCAATACAAGCATGGTGGGTTTTCAACCCTCATGTTACGAACGGGGTCACAATTTCGACTGTTTACACATTTACATCACACCAAAGGCAGAGCACATGTTATCGGCCACCTTAAGGAAAACACAATAAAAAAGAAGAATTACATGCGCGTTTTTTCTACTTTAAATAAATATTACCCAAAACAAAAGTTAAAACCAAATGAGGGTCTCTCAAAAGAAAAAAGTGTTTCTTGACAAAATAAGAAAAGGTGAGTGTCGAGTTAGCCTAGAGGTAACCCCAGCCGTTCTTACACAAGGTCTTCCCGGCTGGGGTCGATCCAGATGCTTTAGGCTCATGTGGTCATTTGATCAGTGTGAAGGTAAACCCACTAGGCCACGGCTCACCCGTCAGAAGAACAAGCTTTTACAGTACATATAGCTGATTTCTCTGTGGTGCAATACCGGAACATGAAATGGGCGGATAACTCTATACGTCAATAGGCACAGGTAGAAACATGCATACATGTAAATACATACGCAGATTATGACATTCTCTGTCCTTGCCAGTTTTCTCACAAAATACTACGATCTTCAGAATTTCTGTCTAAAAATGAAAAGAAGCTAAATTCTTTGGTATCGGTGAACACAGTGTACACCAAACACTGTCCAAAGTAATGCACTCTCAATAATGACTGCACTCTCATAAGAATAATAAAACCGGTATAATGTCTCTCACATGAAAGTATGGATAGTTGATTAACTTGCCGATAAGAATTTGTCAAATTCTTTCTGAGTTCCATACACTAAAGCATTAGTCTCCCCATTCTTTAACAACAACGCAAATGGCCATCTCAATCATCAAACTATGACCATATTTAAAACACCTTCTCAGTACAGCTATTCTACATAACAGATGATTGTTTGACAGCCCAGTTAAAACAGGTGATTTTATGTCCACCACTCGATTTTTCTTAAAATTAACTTCCACACATTTTGTAGTTACTTTGAAATAAAAAAAAAAGCTGGGTTTTGAACCGTCATATCTGGAAAAGGATCGGAAGACAAACTCGAAACAAATGGCTGCAGGCTAAGTGTAGTTTGTCAGGGGAAGGAAATGGTCACTAACAATATTTAATATATAAAAAAGGCGTCAGAGTCAAATCGGATCAGAGGTAATCCCAGTCCTTCTGATACAGGGTCTTCCCGTCTAGTGTCCTTCTATACCCTTTAGGCTCACGTGCTCATTTTACCAGTGGGAAGGTAAACCCACTAGTTAACGGCGCACCCGCAAAAGGTGTACGCTGGTACATCACACAAGCGTAACTTCGGCAACAGGGTGCAGAATTTGCCTCCGAATTGAAGAGTCGTGTAGGACTGATTCGATAATACTGCCATTGAGACAACTTAGGTTTTAGAAAGAATATTAGTTTCTATACTGTCATTTTACACTTAGTTAAATTATTTTACATTTTTTCCTGCTTTGGAGACAACATCCAATACAAGCATGGTGGGTTTTCAACCCTCATGTTACGAACGGGGTCACAATTTCGACTGTTTACACATTTACATCACACCAAAGGCAGAGCACATGTTATCGGCCACCTTAAGGAAAACACAATAAAAAAGAAGAATTACATGCGCGTTTTTTCTCCTTTAAATAAATATTACCCAAAACAAAAGTTAAAACCAAATGAGGGTCGCTCAAAAGAAAAACGTGTTTCTTGACAAAATAAGAAAAGGTGAGTGTCGAGTTAGCCTAGAGGTAACCCCAGCCGTTCTTACACAAGGTCTTCCCGGCTGGGGTCGATCCAGATGCTTTAGGCTCATGTGGTCATTTGATCAGTGTGAAGGTAAACCCACTAGGCCACGGCTCACCCGTCAGAAGAACAAGCTTTTACAGTACATATAGCTGATTTCTCTGTGGTGCAATACCGGAACATGAAATGGGGGGATAACTCTATACGTCAATAGGCACAGGTAGAAACATGCATACATGTAAATACATACGGAGATTATGACATTCACTGTCCTTGCCAGTTTTCTCACAAAATACTACGATCTTCAGAATTTCTGTCTAAAAATGAAAACAGGCTAAATTCTTTGGTATCGGTGAACACAATGTACACCAAACACTGTCCAAAGTAATGCACTCTCAATAATGACTGCACTCTCATAAGAATAATAACACCGCTGTAAAGTCTCTCACATGTAAGTATGGATAGTTGATTAACTTGCCGATAAGAATTTGTCGAATTCTTTCTGAGTTCCATACACTAAAGCATTAGTCTCCACATTCTTTGACAACAACGCAAATGGCCATCTCAATCATCAAACTATGACCATATTTAAAACACCTTCTCAGTACAGCTATTCTACATTACAGATGATTGTTTCACAGCCCAGTTAAAACAGGTGATTTTATGTCCACCACTCGATTTTTCTTAAAAGTGACTTCCACACATTTTGTAGTTACTTTGAAATAAAATAAAAAAGCTGGATTTTGAACCGTCATATCTGGAAAAGGATCGGAAGACAAACTCGAAACAAATGGCCGCAGGCTAAGTGTAGTTTGTCAGGTGAAGAAAATGGTCACTGACAATATTTAATATAAAAAAAAGGAGTCAGAGTCAAATAGAATCAAAGGTAATCCCAGTACTTCTGATACAGGGTCTTCCCGTCTAGTGTCCTTCTATACCCTTTAGGCTCACGTGCTCATTTTACCAGTGGGAAGGTAAACCCACTCGTTAACGGCTCACCCGCAAAAGGTGTAGGCTGCTAGATTACACAAGCGTAATTTCAACAACTGAGCGCAGGATTTGCCTCTGAATTGAAGAGTTGTGTAGAACTGATTGGATAGTACTGCCATTGAGACAATCTAGGTTTTTGAAAGCCTATTAGTTTCTCCACTGTCATTTTACACCTAGGAAAGAAATGGTCACTGACAATATTTAATATAAAAAAGGCGTCAGAGTCAAATCGAATCACAGGTAATCCCAGTCCTTCTGATACAGGGTCTTCCCGTCTAGTGTCCTTCTATACCCTTTAGGCTCACGTGCTCATTTTACCAGTGGGAAGGCAAACCCACTAGTTAACGGCGCACCCGCAAAAGGTGTAGGCTGCTAGATTACACAAGCGTAATTTCAGCAACTGAGCGCAGGATTTGCCTCTGAATTGAAGAGTTGTGTAGAACTGATTGGATAGTACTGCCATTGAGACAGTCTAGGTTTTAGAGGGCCTATTAGTTTCTCCACTGTCATTTTACACCTAGGAAAGAAATGGTCACTGACAATATTTAATATAAAAAAGGCGTCAGAGTCAAATCGAATCACAGGTAATCCCAGTCCTTCTGATACAGGGTCTTCCCGTCTAGTGTCTTTCTATACCCTTTAGGCTCACGTGCTCATGTTACCAGTGGGAAGGTAAACCCACTAGTTAACGGCGCACCCGCAAAAGGTGTACGCTGGTACATCACACAAGCGTGACTTCGGCAACAGGGTGCAGAATTTGCCTCCGAATTGAAGAGTCGTGTAGGACTGATTCGATAATACTGCCATTGAGACAACTGAGCTTTTAGAAAGAATATTAGTTTCTATACTGTCATTTTACACTTAGTTAAATTATTTTACATTTTTTCCTGCTTTGGAGACAACATCCAATACAAGCATGGTGGGTTTTCAACCCTCATGTTACGAACGGGGTCACAATTTCGACTGTTTACACATTTACATCACACCAAAGGCAGAGCACATGTTATCGGCCACCTTAAGGAAAACACAATAAAAAAGAAAAATTACATGCGCGTTTTTTCTCCTTTAAATAAATATTACCCAAAACAAAAGTTAAAACCAAATGAGGGTCTCTCAAAAGAAAAACGTGTTTCTTGACAAAATAAGAAAAGGTGAGTGTCGAGTTAGCCTAGAGGTAACCAGAGCCGTTCTTACACAAGGTCTTCCCGGCTGGGGTCGATCCAGATGCTTTAGGCTCATGTGGTCATTTGATCAGTGTGAAGGTAAACCCACTAGGCCACGGCTCACTCGTCAGAAGAAGAAGCTTTTAGAGTAAATATAGCTGATTTCTCTGTGGTGCAATACCGGAACATGAAATGGGCGGATAACTCTATACGTCAAAAGGCACAGGTAGAAACATGCATACATGTAAATACATACGCAGATTATGACATTCTCTGTCCTTGCCAGTCTTCCCACAAAACATTACGATCTTCAGAATTTCTGTCTAAAAGTGAAAATAGGCTAAATTCTTTGGTATCGGTGAACACAGTGTACACCAAACATTGTCCAAAGTAATGCACTCTCATTAATGACTGCACTCTCATAAGAATAATAACACCAGTATAATGTCTATCACATGAAAGTATGGATAGTTGATTAACTTGCCGATAAGAATTTGTCAAATTCTTTCTGAGTTCCATACACTAAAGCATTAGTCTCCCCATTCTTGAACCACAACGCAAATGCCCATCTCAATCATCAAACTATGACCATATTTAAAACATCTTCTCAGTACAGCTATTCTACATTACAGATGATTGTTTGACAGCCCAGTTAAAACAGGTGATTTTATGTGCACCACTCGATTTTTCTTAAAATTGACTTTCACACATTTTGTAGTTACTTTGAAATTTAAAAAAAGCTGGGTTTTGAACCGTCATATCTGGAAAAGGATCGGAAGACAAACTCGAAACAAATGGCCGCAGGCTAAGTGTAGTTTGTCAGGGGAAGGAAATGGTCACTGGCAATATTTAATATAGAAAAAGGGATCAGAGTTAAATCGAACCAGAGGTAATCCCAGTCCTTCTGATACAGGGTCTACCCGTCTAGTGTCCTTCCATATCCATTAGGCTCACGTGCTCATTTTACCAGTGGGATGGCAAACCCACAAGTTAACGGCTCAACCGGAAAACGTATAGGCTGATACATTACAGAAGGGTAATTTCAGCAACTGGGTGCAGGATTTGCCTCTGAATTGAAGAGTTGTGTAGAACTGATTGGATAGTACTGCCATTGAGACAATCTAGGTTTTAGAAAGCCTATTAGTTTCTCCACTGTCATTTTACACCTAGGAAAGAAATGGTCACTGACAATATTTAATTTATAGAAAAGGCGTCAGAGTCAAATCGAATCAGAGGTAATCCCAGTCCTTCTGATACAGGGTCTTCCCGTCTAGTGTCCTCCTATACCCTTTAGGCTCACGTGCTTATTTTATCAGAGGGAAAGTAAACCCACTAGTTAACGGCTCATCCACAAAAGTAACTTCAAAAACTGGGTGCAGGATTTCAATCTGAATTGAAGAGTCGTGCAGGACTGATTGGATAATACTGTCATTGAAACAACTGAGGTTTTAGAAAGACTATTAGTTTCTACACTGTCATTTTACACTTAGTTAAAATTATTTTACATTTTTCGCCTGCTTTGGAGACAACTTCCAATACAAGCATGGTGGGTTTTCAACCCTCATATAAGGAACGGGTTCACAATTTCGACTGTTTACACATTTACAACACGCCAGGGGCAGAGGTTATAAATAAAGAGCATGTCATCGGCCAGCGTAAGGGAAACACAATACACGAGAACAATTACATCCGCGTTTTTTCTCCTTTAAATAAATATTACCCAAAACAAAAGTTAAAACCAAATGAGGGTCTCTCAAAAGAAAAAAGTGTTTCTTGACAAAATAAGAAAAGGTGAGTGTCGAGTTAGCCTAGAGGTAACCCCAGCCGTTCTTACACAAGGTCTTCCCGGCTGGGGTCGATCCAGATGCTTTAGGCTCATGTGGTCATTTGATCAGTGTGAAGGTAAACCCACTAGGCCACGGCTCACCCGTCAAAAGAACAAGCTTTTACAGTACATATAGCTGATTTCTCTGTGGTGCAATACCGGAACATGAAATGGGCGGATAACTCTATACGTCAATAGGCACAGGTAGAAACATGCATACATGTAAATACATACGCAGATTATGACATTCACTGTCCTTGACAGTCTTCTCACAAAATACTACGATCTTCAGAATTTCTGTCTAAAAATGAAAAGAAGCTAAATTCTTTGGTATCGGTGAACACAGTGTACACCAAACACTGTCCAAAGTAATGCACTCTCAATAATGACTGCACTCTCATAAGAATAATAACACCGGTATAATGTCTCTCACATGAAAGTATGGATAGTTGATTAACTTGCCGATAAGAATTTATCAAATTCTTTCTGAGTTCCATACACTAAAGTATTAGTCTCCCCATCCTTTGACAAAAACGCAAATGGCCATCTCAATTATCAAACTATGACCATATTTAAAACACCTTCTCAGTACAGCTATTCTACATTACAGATGATTGTTTGACAGCCCACTTGAAACAGGTGATTTTATGTGCACCACTCGATTTTTCTTCAAATTAACTTCCACACATTTTGTAGTTACTTTGAAATTTAAAAAAGCTGGGTTTTGAACCGTCATATCTGGAAAAGGATCGGAAGACAAACTCGAAACAAATGGCCGCAGGCTAAGTGTAGTTTGTCAGGGGAAGGAAATGGTCACTGACAATATTTAATATAAAAAAAGGGATCAGAGTTAAATCGAACCAGAGGTAATCCCAGTCCTTCTGATACAGGGTCTACCCGTCTAGTGTCCTTCTATATCCATTAGGCTCACGTGCTCATTTTACCAGTGGGATGGCAAACCCACAAGTTAACGGCTCAACCGGAAAACGTATAGGCTGGTACATTACAGAAGGGTAATTTCAGCAACTGGGTGCAGGATTTGCCTCTGAGATGAAGAGTTGTGTAGAACTCATTGGATAATACTGCCATTGAGACAATCTAGGTTTTAGAAAGCCTATTAGTTTCTCCACTGTCATTTTACACCTAGGAAAGAAATGGTCACTGACAATATTTAATTTATAGAAAAGGCGTCAGAGTCAAATCGAATCAGAGATAATCCCAGTACTTCTGATACAGGGTCTTCCCGTCTAGTGTCCTCCTATACCCTTTAGGCTCACGTGCTCATTTTATCAGAGGGAAAGTAAACCCACTAGTTAACGGCTCATCCACAAAAGTAACTTCAAAAACTGGGTGCAGGATTTCAATCTGAATTGAAGAGTCGTGCAGGACTGATTGGGTAATACTGTCATTGAAACAACTTAGGTTTTAGAAAGACTATTAGTTTCTACACTGTCATTTTACACTTAGTTAAAATTATTTTACATTTTTCGCCTGCTTTGGAAACAACTTATAATACAAGCATGGTGGGTTTTCAACCCTCATATAAGGAACGGGTTCACAATTTCGACTGTTTACACATTTACAACACGCCAGAGGCAGAGGATATACATAAAGAGCATGTCATCGGCCAGCGAAAGGGAAACACAATACACGAGAACAATTACATCCGCGTTTTTTCTCCTTTAAATAAATATTACCCAAAACAAAAGCTAAAACCAAAGTAGGGTCTCTCAAAAGAAAAAAGTGTTTCTTGACAAAATAAGAAAAGGTGAGTGTCGAGTTAGCCTAGAGGTAACCCCAGCCGTTCTTACACAAGGTCTTCCCGGCTGGGGTCGATCCAGATGCTTTAGGCTCATGTGGTCATTTGATCAGTGTGAAGGTAAACCCACTAGGCCACGGCTCACCCGTCAGAAGAACAAGCTTTTAGAGTAAATATAGCTAATTTCTCTGTGGTGCAATACCGGAACATGAAAGGGTAGGATAACTCTATACGTGAATAGGCACAGGTAGAAACATGCATACATGTAAATACATACGCAGATTATGACATTCTCTGTCCTTGTCAGTCTTCTCACAAAACACTACGATTTTCAGAATTTCTGTCTAAAAATGAAAACAGGCTCAATTCTTTGGTATCGGTGAACACATTGTAGAGTAAAAACGTGCCTAATGTAATGCACTCTCAATAATGACTGCACTCTCATAAGAATAATAACACCGGTATAATGTCTCTCACATGAAAGTATGGATAGTTGATTAACTTGCCGATAAGAATTTGTCAAATTCTTTCTGAGTTCCATACACTCAAGCATTAGTCTCCCCATTCTTTAACAACAACGCAAATGGCCATCTCAATCATCAAACTATGACCATATTTAAAACATCTTCTCAGTACAGCTATTCTACATTACAGATGATTGTTTGACAGCCCAGCTAAAACAGGTGATTTTATGTCCACCACTCGATTTTTCTTCAAATTAACTTCCACACATTTTGTAGTTACTTTGAAATAAAAAAAAGCTGGGTTTTGAACCGTGATATCTGGAAAAGGATCGGAAGACAAACTCGAAACAAATGGCTGCAGGCTAAGTGTAGTTTGTCAGGGGAAGGAAATGGTCACTGACAATATTTAATATATAAAAAAGGCGTCAGAGTCAAATCGGATCAGAGGTAATCCCAGTCCTTCTGATACAGGGTCTTCCCGTCTAGTGTCCTTCTATACCCTTTAGGCTCACGTGCTCATTTTACCAGTGGGAAGGCAAACTCACTAGTTAACGGCTCAACCGCAAAAGGTGTAGGCTGGTACATCAAACAAACGTAATTTCAGCAACCGGGTGCAGGATTTGCCTCTGAGTTGAAGAGTCGTGCAGGATTGATTGGATAATACTGCCATTGAGACAACTTAGGTTTCAGAAAAGCCATTAATTTCTACAACGTCATTTTACTCCTAGTTAAATTGTTTTACATTTTTTGCCTGCTTTGGAGACAACATCCAATACAAGCGTGGTGGGTTTTCAACCCTCATATTAGGAACGGGGTCACAATTTCGACTGTTTACACATTGATATCACACCAAAGGCAGAGCACATGTTATCGGCCACCTTAAGGAAAACACAATAAAAAAGAAGAATTACATGCGCGTTTTTTCTCCTTTAAATAAATATTACCCAAAACAAAAGTTAAAACCAAAGTAGGGTCTCTCAAAAGAAAAAAGTGTTTCTTGACAAAAGAAGAAAAGGTGAGTGTTGAGTTAGCCTAGAGGTAACCCCAGCCGTTCTTACACAAGGTCTTCCCGGCTGGGGTCGATCCAGATGCTTTAGGCTCATGTGGTCATTTGATCAGTGTGAAGGTAAACCCACTAAGCCACGGCTCACCCGTCAGAAGAACAAGCTTTTACAGTACATATAGCTGATTTCTCTGTGGTGCAATACATGAAATGGGGGGATAACTCTATACGTCAATAGGCACAGGTAGAAACATGCATACATGTAAATACGTACGCAGATTATGACATTCACTGTCCTTGCCAGTCTTCTCACAAAACATTACGATCTTCAGAATTTCTGTCTAAAAATGAAAACAGCCTAAATTCTTTGGTATCGGTGAACACAGTGTACACCAAACACTTTCTAAAGTAATGCACTCTCATTAATGACTGCACTCTCATAAGAATAATAACACCGGTATAATGTCTCTCGCATGGAAGTATGGATAGTTGATTAACTTGCCGATAAGAATTTGTCAAATTCTTTCTGAGTTCCATACACTAAAGCATTAGTCTCCCCATTCTTTAACCACAACGCAAATGGCCATCTCAATAATCAAACTATGCCCACATTTAAAACACCTTCTCAGTACAGCTATTCTACATTACAGATGATTGTTTGACAGCCCAGCTAAAACAGGTGATTTTATGTCCACCACTCGATTTTTCTTCAAATTAACTTCCACACATTTTGTAGTTACTTTGAAATAAAAAAAAAGCTGGGTTTTGAACCGTGATATCTGGAAAAGGATCGGAAGACACTCTCGAAACAAATGGCCGCAGGCTAAGTGTAGTTTGTCAGGGGAAGGAAATGGTCACTGACAATATTTAATATATATAAAAAGGCGTCAGAGTCAAATCGGATCAGAGGTAATCCCAGTCCTTCTGATACAGGGTCTTCCCGTCTAGTGTCCTTCTATACCCTTTAGGCTCATGTGCTCATTTTACCAGTGGGAAGGCAAACCCACTAGTTAACGGCTCACCCGCAAAGGTGTAGGCTGCTAGATTACACAAGCGTAATTTCAGCAACTGGGTGCAGGATTTGCCTCTGAATTGAAGAGTTGTGTAGAACTCATTGGATAGTACTGCCATTGAGACAGTCTAGGTTTTAGAGGGCCTATCAGTTTCCTACACCTAGGAAAGAAATGGTCACTGACAATATTTAATATAAAAAAGGCGTCAGAGTCAAATCGAATCAGAGATAATCCCAGTACTTCTGATACAGGGTCTTCCCGTCTAGTGTCTTTCTATACCCTTTAGGCTCACGTGCTCATTTTACTAGAGGGAAAGTAAACCCACTAGTTAACGGCTCACCCGCAAAAGGTGTAAGCTGGTACATTACACAAGCGCAATTTCAACAACTGGGTGCAGTATTTGCCTTTGAATTCAAGAGTCGTGCAGGATTGTTTGGATAATACTGTCATTGAGACAACTTAGGTTTTAGAAAGACTATTAGTTTCTATACTGTCATTTTACACTTAGTTAAATTATTTTACATTTTTCGATTGCTTTGGAGACAACTTCCAATACAAGCATGGTGGGTTTTCAACCCTCATATAAGGAACGGGTTCACAATTTCGACTGTTTACACATTTACAACACGCCAGAGGCAGAGGATATACATAAAGAGCATGTCATCGGCCAGCGTAAGGGAAACACAATACACGAGAACAATTACATCCGCGTTTTTTCTCCTTTAAATAAATATTACCCAAAACAAAAGCTAAAACCAAATGAGGGTCTCTCAAAAGAAAAAAGTGTTTCTTGACAAAATAAGAAAAGGTGAGTGTCGAGTTAGCCTAGAGGTAACCCCAGCCGTTCTTACACAAGGGCTTCCCGGCTGGGGTCGATCCAGATGCTTTAGGCTCATGTGGTCATTTGATCAGTGTGAAGGTAAACCCACTAGGCCACGGCTCACCCGTCAGAAGAACAAGCTTTTACAGTACATATAGCTGATTTCTCTGTGGTGCAATACCGGAACATGAAATGGGCGGATAACTCTATACGTCAAAAGGCACAGGTAGAAACATGCATACATGTAAATACATACGCAGATTATGACATTCACTGTCCTTGACAGTCTTCTCACAAAACACTAAGATCTTCAGAATTTCTGTCTAAAAATGAAAAGAAGCTAAATTCTTTGGTATCGGTGAACACAGTGTACACCAAATACTGTCCAAAGTAATGCACTCTCAATAATGACTGCACTCTCATAAGAATAATAACACC